>VDFB02270651.1:229623991-229891534 GCA_007258455.2 Sequoia sempervirens | reverse complement strand
TTTTAGAAACTAGACTCCATTCTACAAATTTTTTTTTTAAGAAAAAAAAAATTACTTTCAAAATTTGTAGGGGGAGCACAACTAAAATTATGCTTTTTAGGAGGTTCCCACTTAGAAAATTAGTAAAAATTCAAATATTCATTAAAAAATTATCAGAAAAATTGTGCATCAACTAGATACTATTAGCTAACTTCTGATTGTAGCGATTTTAAAAATACTAAAAAAAAGTTCACCATGCTAGGGTCGTACAAGAGTTGTTATGTTATGTTTTTCTAACAAAAACAACACCAATTTATGTACATCCCTCTTTTGAACCCCTTAATCTCAACCATTTTAAAAATAAATTAACAGTTTAGAAAGTAGACTCGGAGCACTTCGATCCTTTTTTTTGTTCCATTTCAAAATTTTGAATGTAACTATCCTCAATTTCACATCCAAGGTCAGTATTTCCTGATTTTAGAAAAAAAGTGGCCACTTAAGCCCCCTTTTTGGGAACCATCTTGGTGCACTTACCCAGATGGTCTGAAAGGTGGCTTGGGACAAGTTCACTAACTGGTTCTACATCTGGCCCATGTTTTGCATCAAGGCATTCAAAATAGGATTAGATGACAAGACAAGACCAATGAAACCACCATTGAAACCACTATGACTACTAGACTCACCAACCCCCTTTCTAGTAAGAGCTCCACCACCCAAGCTAACACTGGCCTCGAGGTTACCATTGGGAGTGTTAGGATTAGCAAAGCTAAATCCCAAAGGGATCTTGTTTACTTTGATGATGGGAGGCACTTCAGGAGCTGAGACAAAAGGTCTTATTTCAACCATGTTCACCAACACCTTGGGTATTGAGATTTCGATATGTCTTTCGGTGGTCTCAGGCCTAGGTCCTCAAACAACACTTGATCTAGGGTTGTATGATGGGACATGAGTTTCCATAATGTTGGTAATACTCTGAAGGAACTCCAGACCTACTATATTTTTATCCAACATATGTCTTATCTCATTAACCACCCTAGTAGGCATAGCCATGATATTTTCTTTCCCAAAATAGTTCCCAAACTATAGAAGGCTTTGATCCAGAGAAAGGAGTTGCTTTGCAGGGATCACGAGAGCTTCGTCTTCCTCCACATATGAGGTTGTAGGAGAAACAAGAGTAGGGACACACATGGTTTCTCCAAAGAAATTTGTGTTCATTCTTGATACTATTTCATCAAAGGTGGGGCCTATAATGACCTTCATAAAATCCATTTCTAAATGTTGTATGCTTCTTTTGAAAATATGCCCGAAGGTCGTAGATTGATTCATAAGGCTCATAAAGCTTTACAAAGCACAAGCATGTAACACACCTCATACGCGAAAGGAGAAGTCTCAAAACAAAGAAACAGATTCAACAGGTTCACATCGGGTTCACCAAAATGTAGAGAAGGGGGACCGACTGCTCTGGGACTCTAGGTAATGGGAGAATCCTAAGCAACAAGCTAACATAATCTACCTCAAGCTTTGCTAGACGAATTGAAAAGGTTAAGACTCTAAGGTTGAAAAGGAAGAGGAATCTAGGCACTATTATCCTTCTATTAAACCAAATGTTTCATGGGGTCAAGAGAGTTGATTTTGAGAGTTCAATCTGCTGCCCAGACAACTCACTATCCAAGGATGACAATGTGGACTACAAACTCCAACGCAGTGCGCTAGCGTCTCTAATGGGCACTGGAATTTGTATGGATAAAGTATTAGGAATAGACTAAAATACCATAAAATCAACTAACTACCTAATTGCTAAGGTTTTATACTATGAAAGAATCTTTGGAAATTGCAAAACTAAAATACAACAAAAAGAATGTTATGTATAAGATAAGCTAGAATGGACAAAGCGAAGGTGAGAAAAGCAAACCTTTCCACTCAAGACTCAAATCTTCGAAGAGCTTCATGTGAGAACACCTACACACAAGACTAAGGAAAATGTTGGGGCTATTTTTAGAGGACTACCTCAATCATTCCTCCACTTTGGTGTTCCACCTCCAAGGATAGCCAAATAAAAACATGTATAGAAAATGATAAAGAGATGTATGGAAATGGAAGTGCCAAGAAAAAACACGACCAATGATATATGTTGCTATGTAAACACAATGATTAAAAAGCAAGTGAAAATGGAAGATATCACCTTCACAACTATGTGATCTCAAGGCAAGTAGAGGAAGGAGTGAGCTTGCAAATTCTCCAACAACAACACTGTTGAAAAAATTGGAGTGGAGGAGCCAAGAAAGTAGCAGCTTGCAGCTACAATGGAGTGATGGTGAAGCTTGAAGTGTGAGAGTTGATCAAGAGAGCATGAAGAATTCAATTGAGAAGCCAAAAGGAATGCAAGAATGAGAGATAAGATGATTTTGAATAGAAAATGGAGGCAAAAGACCCGTTTCTCAACAATCAAGGGAGGCAAAGACATTAAAGTTCATTTCCAATGGAGAAACGTAATGCCTCTACAGATTCTAGAGGTAGGAATCCTGTCAGGACGGTAGCACAACACGCAGATGTCTGCACAGTGCTCGTGCATCCCCGATAGAGATTCCTCCAGTAACACCAAAATGAGCCACTAAGTGGATGGAAAAAGGTGGCGGATGTGGAATTGCACCATCATATTTTCATTTTCTAAGGTAGGGGTGATGTAAATGGGGAATTTTCCTAGGCGTACAAATTTGCTCCATTACAACACCTTTTGTGAGAATCATAGCATAAAGAGGCACTTGTCAACCCCTAGGAATTTTTCTGCAGAATGGAGTGGTTGAAATAAATAATAGGACTGTTCAAGAAGTTGCAAGGACAATGATGAAAGAATAAAATCCACCAAAATTCTACTAGAGAGAATTAATTCATAATTTTTTTTATATACTTAATAGAGTCCAAGAAAGAGAAAACAACATAAATAATCCCTATGAGCCATGGTATGGAAGGATCCCTACTATCAAGTGCTTCAAAGTGTTTGGAAGAAAATGTTATATTAGAAGAGGTGAAGAAAACTTAGGAAAGTTTGATGCAAGGTATGATGAACGTATCTTCCTTGGATATTCTAGTACAAGCAAAGCTTACAAATGCTGCAACAAGAGATTGAGAAAGATTGTTGAGAGTGTAAGTGTCAAGGTTGATGAAGATTTACAGAAAAACTTAGTGGTGATAGATGGATACGAATTAGATGAGTCTTCTTGCAGAGAAAAAGAAAAAGCTAAAGACAAGGAAGTGAAAATTGAAGAAGGAGAAGCTTCAAAAAAGACTCCTAAAACTCCTAAGTATGTGCAAAAGAATCATTCTGAAGAACAAATTATTGGAGATAAGAGTAGAGGTATACTAACAAGAAGGAAATTTGCTGAAGAACACATAAATCTATGTTTAATTTCTGAAGTTGAACCTAAAACAATGATTGAGGCATGCAAAGATGGATATTGGATCAAGGCTATGGAAGAAGAACTGTTGCAGATTGAGAAGAATAACACTTGGGAACTTGTCCCAAGAGCGACAAACAAAAATGTGATTGGAACTAAGTGGGTGTTCAGAAACAAACTAAATGAGAATGGAGAAGTGGTAAGGAACAAGGCAAGGCTTGTGTGGAAAGGCTACTCACAAGTTGAAGGAATAGATTTTGAGGAGAAATTTGCTTCAATGGAAAGAATGGAAGCTTTCAGGATGTTTTTGGCTTTTACAACACACTATAATTTAAAATTTTATCAAATGGATGTGGACTCTACTTTCTTGAATGGAGAATTGGAAGAAGAGGTATACATAGAACAACCAGGAGGATTTTAGTCATCAAACAAATCAGATATGTTATGCAGATTGAAGAAGACATTGTATGGATTGAAGCAAGCTCCTAGAGCTTGGTATGCAAGGTTGGATAGGTATTTGATACAGAAAGGATTCAATAAAGTTATCACACATATAAATCTTTACTTTAAAGTTGAAAAAGATCAAATCTTGATTGTGGTTGTATATGTTGATGACATAATCTTTGGAGGCAATGAAGCTATGTGCAAGAAGCTTGCAGAGGAAATATAGAAAGAGTTTGAAATTTCCATGTTTGGGGAGATGAATTTCTTCTTTGGACTACAAATAAATCAAACAGATCATAAAGATATTTTATTCAAAGTATGTCAAGGAAATGTTGATGAAGTTTGGAATGGAAGATTCTAAACTGGTATGTACCCCTATGGTTACTGGTTGCAAGTTGAGTAATAATGATGAATCTCTAAGGGCTGATCGAAGCAAGTATATATCAATGATTGGAGGATTACTAAATCTAACTACCACTAGACTAGACATCATGCATGTAGTCTATCTTGTGGCTTGATTTCAAGAAGACCCTAGAGGGTCACATGTTGCAGTAGTGAAGAGGATATCCAGATAATTGAAGGGCACTCCATACTATGGCCTATGGTATCCAAAGGATATGAATTTTACTCTGAGTGCTTACACAAATGCAAATTGGGTGATCCCACAAAGCTGGTTTTAAATTTTTGGGAGATTCAGATTGTTGCTAAAATCACATATTTTTAGAAAATATAATGATTTAAGCCTTAAAAATTTCCATTTAAATCATTCCAATTGAAGAGGGTTTGATCTAAGGTATTTTGATCAAACCCCCTTGGATAGAACCCCGCTAGTTTTAAACCATACCTATAATGGAGTCTCCTCTACACCTATCAAAATGTTGATAAAAAACCACTCTTGATTTACCTTTGGTGGGATCAAATGAATTCATTTAAAATTTATTTTTTGTATGTAGTCCTTATTATAAGCTTCCCAAAAAGTATAATTTTAAATAAATTTAATTTTATTATTATATTTTGTAATATAGGGGGATTCACTACTCATGAGTTCTCTCCACTCAGAGAGCCTCACAGGGAAAACTACCCTATATTACCTCAATGGAAAAATGACGAGAGTTTTAGAATCTGAAAGGGTGGGTCACAAATATTTTCTGGAAAAACTGACAAGCTCTCGGCCAAAGGACGTTAGTGCATAAAATGGATGACAATGCAACACACTGGCATCTCAGAGGAGCGTTCGCATCTCATACGGACTAGAGAGTGATTTTATCACATAAAATGTGTAAATAACCACTTCTACTCTAAATGCTAAAAACCATAGAATACAATAAAATAGCAAAAAGTGATAAAACTAAGATAAAGTAAAGAGTAAATGATAAAGATAAGGAGGAGAAAGGAAATACTTACAACCATGTGAGTGATGAAGCTTCTAGCTCGTGAGTGTCTTCAATACTTGCACACATGAGGGAGAGAGAAAGTGTTGGGTGGATGTATAGGGGCCTGCCTCAGTTAGACCCCATTTTGGTGTTCCCACCTCCACGAATAGCCAGATAGATAGGGAGAAAAGAAGAAATGAAATAAAGAGCACTGAGAGCACTACAAAATAGTGTTATGATACTCAACCAAGTAATAGAGGAGAGGAGGGAAAGCTTACCACCTCCACCAAGAGCACTCAAGGCTAATGGGGGAGAAAATGAGAGGAACTCAAGCCTCTTCTGCAATGGTGTTTTTTCCACACTTGCTCTACTGAAGTGGTGGAGTATTGATGTAGTTGTTGTGAAGTGTAAAGTGTTTTTCTAGAATGCTTAGAGCTGTCAAGAGTGAGCTCAATACTTGGAAGAGGATTGTGAAGCTTGTGGATGAAGTCTACAAGTGGTCAAGAGATGAAATGTCTGTTCAAGGGGTGAATATGAAGAAGAGATGAAGAGAAACAACCATATTCAGTTCTGTTATCCAAGGAGGGTGTTACAAATCGACCCCCAGTGGGAAGTGCAATGCCTCTGCAAGCTCCAGATGTGGGAATCTGCCAGCAACATAAGCGCGTCATGTAGACGTCTGCGGGCCATATAGATGTTTGTTCACCATGCAGGCATCCCCGATAGAAACACCTCCACTGACACTCAAAACAAGCGCCAAGTGTGATGCATGTAGTAGGGTTAGGTAGAATTAAGCCTCCAAACTTGATTTTCTAAAGTGGACAAAGGAAAAAAGGGGATTTGCACATGGGGTGCAAATTTTCTCTTATACATTTTTCCCCCACTTTAGCGAGCATGAATATTGATGAGTGCTTAGTAAAGTAGATCAAGAAATATTAAGGTTAGAAATATATACCTGAACCATCAAGGAAGTAGATAATACATTAGACAAGAAGAACCTACAACAAATAGCAACATTAGAGCATAAAAAGCTAAAGGATTCGAGTCAGAAAAGCAAAGAGACCTCGATGTAAAAGGTTGTCTCAGTACTATGTGTCATATCCAAACAATACATAAAAGAGTTTTAAGATGAAGAAAGGAGTATATACTAAGGATGAAGAAAATGCAGATCTTCGATCTGGTATATACAAGAGAGAAGAGAGAGATGAACAAAGCACATGGTAAAAGCAAAACCCACTTAGGAGTAGAATCTTCACCAAAAAGAGGTGATAAAAGCAATCCCCGCTCAAGGAGGAAACCCATATAACCTAATGTAAAGGATCTCCACAGGTTCTCGGTCCTATAGAGAGGTATCCCCAAAGATCTCTCACATGGAGGAAACCTAGAAAAGCAGACTCTGCAGAATTAGGAAGCAACGACACATCTACATGTAGATAGAACATGTCAAAAGTGGTGACACATCTATCCACAAATAGAACATGTCAAAACCAGCGACATGTCTACCCACAGATAGAACATGTCAAAAGTGGTGACATGTCTACTTGCAAATAGATCATGTCAAAAGTGGTGACATGTCTACTCGTAGATAGAGTGTATCTAAAGCAGCAACATGTCTACCTACAGATAGAGAGTGTCTAAAGCCGCAACATGTCTACCCACAAATAGAACATGTCAAAAGCGGTGACACGTCTATCCACAGATAGAACATGTCAAAAAGTGATGGCATGTATATCCACAGATAGAACATGTCAAAAAGTGGTCGGTCACACAAACCGTAAAAATTCAAAGGGATCCCTCGGGAACCCTTCAAAAGGAGAGGGGTCCACTCAAGGGATGCATCATTTGAAAGGTAAGGTCTAGTTAGGCTGCCACCAAGCTAGACATGAAGATATGAAATAGATCTAGTCAGGTTGCCCCCAAGCTATATGCCAATGAATTCATTCAATAGGAAAAGATTTCAAAGAGGTCCCTCAAGAACCCTTCAAAAGAGAAAAGGGGTCCACTCAAGGGATGCTTCAATTGAAAGAGATAGCAATGAGAGGGGCCCTTAAGAAGGACACACATCTCTGAAATAAGTTATCACTACCCCCAACATACAGGGGAGGAGAACCATGCAAGATGCTTGGAATAGGATAGAGGTAAACCTCGATATCACTTGTCGAGCAAAGAAAGGAAGGTGCATCAATCAAACAGGAGTTTGATGGCACCTGAATCACAAATTTTTATTTTATCCTTCAAGGCCTTACATTCACTAGTGGAATGGCCAGGCACTCAATGGTATGCACAAAAATAATGTTTTGTTTCATCATGTTTATGAATTTTCTTGCATGTAAGAGGAGGAAGAGTCATCAAGCGGGATTTTAGAATCCACAACAAGATACACTCTTGCTTAGATAAAGGATGAGGAGTAGGAAGCAACCCTTTCTCTTGTGGAGAAAGGTTTGAATTCTCACAAGGAGGCACGGAGATAGAAGACAATGGGGGAAGAATATTCTCAATAGGATGAGGTTGAGAAGAATTCATGTCACGCAGCCATGGCTTCTGTTTATATCATTCATTCGAGCAACCAAGCCCTAGATTATGCTTACGAGGTGTGAACTCTATAGGGACTTGAATGCCTTGTTCGTTACACTTACGCTCATAGCCATATTTAAAGACAAGCTTAAAGTCGGGGCCATAAAGTGTTTGCAAGTCTTGAAAAGAAGGAGGATCCTCATAGAGAGCATTGTCCCAATGATGGGGATCACACTCCTCTATGGGATCACCATCATCCTTATTAACAGGACTGCCAACATTGTCTTCTTTAGTAGAAGCGTAATCCTCTTGCTCAGAAGGAGGATCGATATTAAGGACATTACAACTTGCATCCACATTACCCCACAATGCAGAAGAATGACCATCCTCGATAGCAAGTGTGGATGGTTTTATTGGAAGGTCTAAGTGGATCGGGTTGACTTTATACTCTTGAATGAAGGAATCAGTAAAGTCTAGAGAACCCCAATCATCACCGAGACATGCATTCCTTTGAGAAGAGGTAGGAGGAGCATACTTAGGAATCCTTGCTTTAGATGGATCTTATTTAGGGACATCTATCTCGAGAGTACCTTTTGTAGTAAGTACTGCTGGAGTAAACATCGACACACTGGAAGAAACTGAAGGAATAAGAGTAGGCACAACCGAAGCTCAACCAACAGCTTCCATCTCACATAAGTGCATAGCATCAAGGCCAACCTTGACTATGAATACTTTATTGTAAGCCATGAACTTAATAGATTTATGCAAGGTAGACAGGATTGCATCCATAGCATGAATCCATGGTCTACCAAGAAGAAGGTTATATGGTAAATTTTCTGCCATAACATAGACAAGGGAAGGTACGGTAATGGGTCCAAGCTGCAAAGGTAATACTATAATACCTAGAGCTTTTCGCACAACATTATCAAACCCACGAATAACAATAGAAGAAGTATTAATAGAAGATGAATCAACATTAATCTTAGGCAATAGATTGATGCTACATATATTGAGTGTTGAACCAACGTCAATGAGAGTATGTCTAATGGAAATTTTATTAATATTAACTATAATCATTAGAGGATCTGATTGCTTCTGTACTTCTGGAGGTGGGAGCTCTTGCAGATAAAACGTGATATTCAACAAATCCACATGAATATACACCATCAATGCATCAGCATCTACTGGCCTAGCAGAAAAAGGAAAGAATATATTTTGCAAGGCTTCCTAAAGCATACCTTGATAAACTGAAGTAGATTGAAGCAAGTTCCATAGTGAGATCTTAGCCAAAGTAACCTGAAGTTGCTCGACAATATCGTGATCATCGGATGCTTTATTCATATGTCTAGGAGCTTGAAGAAATCTTGGTTGTTTATTCATATTATTCTCTTAAGTATGGGCTACCACTTTATAAGAGGGAGTCGTAGAGAGATCAGAAGATCCACCATCAATAGAACAAAGCCTTTCAGGAGAAGGACTAGCCAGAGTCACATAAATGACCGGTCTCTTAGGCCTTTGAGAGGCAATAGAGACATAGACTGCATTTACAGAATCATCACAGCTAGTAGAACAATTATCTAAGTACATATTCTCAGCATTGATCCAAACAAGATCAAATGTGGCATAGTTATTTGAAGTAACATACTCAACATCGATCCAAGGAGAATCAGATGTGGAAGGAGGTTCATCATTCACAAATGCAATGTCCCTAGAAGAGAGTGCATTGGAAGGTATAAGAGATTCATCATTCACGAATGCATCATCCTCAAAAGAGAGTGCATTGGAATGAATAGAAGGTTTATTATTCATAAATGCATCATCTCTAGAAGAGAGTGCATCAGAACGAAGAGTAGGTAGAGTAACATAAGGAAAGTATCAATGATTTCTTCTTCTTGTGATGAAATATCCTCTGAAGCAAGAGGACATTTGTGAGAAGGATCAAAGGTATCAAGTGACATAGGCAAAGCAAAGTCACCATCACATGCATTAAATGGAACATCATTAACATTTTGAACAAAATTAGATACTAAGCTAATAAAAGAAGACATTAAATCCATTACAATTTTTTTGGTATTTTCTATGTTCTAGTAATTCATGTTTTTGGAGGTATCCGGGGTAGAATTTGAGGTTGAAACTTGTGTCGGTCCCTAAAATTTAACTACTAAAGGAACTTATATTTTAAGGATTGAATTATTTATCTAGGAGACATTTCCAATGGTGCAAACAGTTTTGAATTTCGAGCACTGAGTCAAAATTTATGACCCTACCAAGTAGGGGTAAATAACTTCCTAGTTTTTCGAAGAACACTATTCTTCACGTCGAGTTAACCAAAATGTAATATAGGGGGATTCGCTACTCACGAGCTCTCTTCACTCAGAGAGCTTGATGGGGAAAACTACCCTATATTACCTCAATGGAACAACGATGAGAGTTTCATAATCCAAAAGAGCAGGTCAGAGAATTTCAAGACAAACTGACAAGCTCTGGGCCAAAGGATGTCAGCGCAAAAAATAGATTACAACACGGCGCGCTAACATCTCAGAGGCGCGTTGGCATCTCGTACGGACTAGAGAGTGATTTTATCACATAAAATGTGTAAATAACCACTTCTAGTCTTAATGCTAAAAACCATAGAATATTATAGTAAAATAGAAGAAAGTGATAGAACTAAGATAAAGTAAAGAGTAAATGATAAAGATAAGGAGGAGAAGGAAATACTTACAACTATGTGAGTGATGAAGCTTCTAGATCATGAGTGTCTTCAATACCTACACACAAGAGGGAGAGAGAAAGTTTTGGGTGGTTGTATAGGGGTCTGCCTCAGTCAGACCCTATTTTGGTGTTCCCATCTCCACGAACAGCCAGATAGATAGGGAGAAAAGTAGAAATGAAGTAACAAGCACTTAGAAAACTACAAAATAGTGTTATGCTACTCAGCCAAGTAATACAGGAGAGGAGTGAAAGCTTACCACCTCCACCAAGAGCACTCAAGGCTAATGGGGGAGAAAATGAGAGGAACTCAAGCCTCTGCTGCAATGGTGTTTGTTCCACACTTGCTCTACTAAAGTGGTGGAGGGTTGATGTAGTTGTCGTGAAGTGTAAAGTTTTTTGCTAGAATTCTTAGAGTTTTCAAGAGTGAGCTCAATACTTGGAAGAGGATTGTGAAGCTTGTGGATGAAGTCTAGAAGTGGTCAAGAGATGAAATGTTTGTTCAAGGGGTGAATATGAAGAAAAGATGAAGAGAAACAACCATATTCGGGTCGATCGACCAAGGATGGCGTTACAAATCGGCCCCCAATGGGAAGTGCAACACATCTATAGGCTCCAAATGCAGAAATTTGTTAAGGATGTCTGTGCGCCATGTAGGAATCCCCTACAAAAATGCCTCTATCGACAGTCAAAACAGGCACCAAGTGTGATGCAAGCAGTGGGCTTAGGTGGAATTAAGCCTCCAAACTTGGTTTTCTAAAGTGGACAAAGGAAAAAAGGGAATTAAGCCTCCAAACTATGTCTCTGTTGCATCATTTACGTACTAGAGAGTGAGTTTATTGCAAAAAATGTGTAAATAACCACTTCTACTCTCAATGCTAAAAACCATAGAATATAGTAAAATGGAAAAAAGTAATAGAACTAAGATAAAATAAAGAGTAAATGATAAAGATAAGGAGGAGAAAGGAAATACTTACAACTGTGTGATTGATGAAGCTTCTAGCTCATTAGTGTCTTCAATACCTGCACACAAGAGGGAGAAAGAAAGTGTTGGGTGGTTGTATAGGGGCCTGCCTCAGTCAAACCCTGTTTTGGTGTTCCCACCTCCTCGAAAAACCAAATAGATAGGGAGAAAAGTAGAAATGAATTAAAGAGCACTTAGAGTACTACAAAAAAATTTTATGCTACTCAACCAAGTAATAAAGGAGAGGAGTGAAATCTTACCACCTCCACCAAGAGCACTCAAGGCTAATGGGAAAGAAAATGAGAGGAACTCAAGCCTCTATTGCAATGGTGTTTGTTCCACACTTGCTCTACTGAAGTGATGGAGTGTTGATGTAGCTACTATGAAGTGTATAAAGTGTTTTGTTGGAATGGTTAGAGCTATCAAGACTGAGCTCAATACTTGGAAGAGGATTGTGAAGCTTGTGGATGATGTCTAGAAGTGGTCAAGAGATGCAATGTCTATTCAAGGGGTGAATATGAAGAAAAGATGAAGAGAAACGACCATATTCGGGTCTTTTGTCCAAGGAGGGTGTTACAAATCGACCCCCAATGGGAAGTGCAACGCCTCTGCAGGCTCCAGACATGGGAATCTATCAAAGAAATAAGCGGGCCATGTGGATGACTGCATGTCGTGAGGATGTCTGTGCACCGTACGAGTGTCCTTAACAGAAATTCCTCCACTGAAACTCAAAATAGGTTCCAAGTGTGATGCAAGTAGCGGGCTTAGGTGGAATTAAGCCTCCAAGCTTGGTTTTCTAAAGTGGACAAAGGAAAAAAGGAGATTTTCACATGGGGTGCAAATTCGCTCTTATACATTTTCCCCCCACTTTAGTGAGCATGAATACTGATGAGTGCTCGGTAAAGTAGATCAAGAAAGATTAAGGTTAGAAATGTATACCTGAACCGTCAAGGAAGTAGATAATACATTAGACGAGAAGAACCTACAAAAAATAGCAATGTTAGAGCATAAAAGGCTAAAGGATTCAAGTCGAAAAAGCAAAGAGACCTCAATGTAAAAGTTTGTCTCAGTACTATGCGTCATCCCGAAACAATACATAAAGAGTTTTAAGATGAAGAAAGGAGTATATTCTCAGGATGAAGAAAATGTAGATCTTTAATCCGATATATACAAGAGAGAAGAGAGAGATGAAAAAAGTGTGTGGTGAAAGAAAAACCTGCTCAGGAGTAGAACCCGCACCACAAAAGAGGTGATAAAAACAATCCCCGCTCAAGGAGGAAACCCATATCACCCAATGTAAAGGAGCTCTACAGGTTCTCAGTCCTACAGAGAGGTATCCCCAAGATCTCTCACATGGGGGAAACCTAGAAAACCAGACTTCGCAGAGTCAGGAAGCGACAACACTTCTACCCGCAGATAGAACATGTCAAAAGCGGTGACATGTCTATCCACAAATAGAACATGTCAAAAGCGGTGACATGTCTACCCAAAAATAGAACATGTCAAAAGTGGTGAAATGTCTACCCGCAGATATAACATTTCAAAAGCAATGACACATCTACCCGCAAATAGAGCATATCTAAAGTGGTGACACGTCTACCCGTAGATAGAGCGTGTCTAAAATGGTTTCATGTCTACCTACAAATATAACATGTCAAAAGCGACAACACATCTATCCGCGGATAGAACATGTCAAAAAGTGGCAACATGTCTACCCACAAATAGAACATGTCAAAAAGCGGTCGGTCACATAGACCGTAAAAGTTTCAAAGGGATCCCTCGAGAACCCTTCAAAAGGAGAGAGGTCCACTCAAGGGAAGCATCATTTGAAAGGGAAGGTCTAGTCAAGTTGCCACCAAGCTAGATGTGAAGATACGAAATAGGTCTAGTTGGGTTGCCCCCAAGCTAGATGCCAATGAATTTATTCGAGAGGAAAAGCTTTCAAAGAGGTCCCTCAGGAACCCTTCAAAAGATAAAAGGGGTCCACTCAAGGGATGCTTCAATTGAAAGAGAGAGTGAAGAGGCGGGCCCTTAAGAAGGACACACATCTCTGAAATGAGTTATCGCTGCCCCCAACATACAGGAGAGGAGAACCATGCAAGATGCTTGGAACAGGGTAGAGGTAAACCTCGATATCACTTATCAAGCAAAGAAAGGAAGGTGCATCAATAAAATGGGAGTTTGATGGCACCCAAATCACAAATTTGTCATATTTTATCCTTCAAGGCCTTATATTCGCTAGTGGAATGGCCAAGAACTCAATGGTATGCACAAAAAGAATGTTTTGTTTCATCATGTTTATGAATTTTCTTGCGTGTAGGAGGAGGGAGAGTAATCAAGCAGGCTTTTAGAAGCCACAACAAATGCACTCTTGCTTAGATACAGGATGAGTAGGAAGCAACCCTTTCTCTTGTGGAGAAAGGTTTGACTTCTCACAAGAAGGAGGCACAACGATAGAAGATAATGGGGGAAGAATATTCTCAACAGGATGAGGTTGAGAAGAATTCATGTCACTCACCCATGGCTTCTATTTAGATCATTCATTCGAGAAACCAAGCCCTAGATTATGCTTATGAGGTGTGAAATCTATAGGGACTTGAATGCCTTGTTTGTTACACCCACAACCTTTATGCTCATAGCCATATTTAGAGAAAAGCTTAAAGTGGGGGCCATAATGTGTTTGCAAGTCTTGAAAAGAAGGAGGATCCTCATAGAGAGCATTATCCCAATGACGGGGATCACACTCCTCTATGGGATCACCATCATCCTTATTAATAGGACTACCAAAACTGTCTTCTTTAGTAGAAGCGTAATCCTCTTGCTCAAAAGGAGGATGAATATTAAGGACATTACAACTTGCATCCACATTACCCCACGATGCAGAAGAATGGCCATCCTCAATAGCAGGTGTGGATGATGTTATCGCAAGGTCTAAGTGGATCAGGTCGAATTTATACTCTTGAATGAAGGAATCTATAAAGTCTAGAGAACCCCAATCATCACCGAGGCATGCATTCCTTTGAGAAGAGGTAGAAGGAGCACACTTAGGACTCCTTGCTTTAGAAGGATCTTCTTCAGGGACATCTATCTCGAGAGTACCTTTTGTAGTAGGTATTGTTGGAGTAAACATTGACACACTGGAAGAAACTGAATGAATAAGAGTAGGCACAACTGAAGCTTGACCAACAGCTTCCATCTCACATAAGTGCATAGCATCAGGGTTAGCCTTGGTTGTGACTACTTTCTTGTTAGCCATGAACTTAATAGATTTATGCAAGGTAGACGGGATTGCACCCATAGCATGAATCCACGGTCTACCAAGAAGAAGGTTATAGAGTAACTTTTCTACCATAACATATACAAGGGTAGGTACAGTAATGAGTCCAAGCTACAAAGGTAATACTATCGTACCTAGAGCTTGTCACACAACATTATCAAACCCACAAACAACAACAAAAGAAGTATTAATAGAAGATGAATCAACATTAATCTTAGGAAATAGATCGATGCTACATACATTGAGTGTTGAACCAATGTCAACGAGAGTACGTCTAATGCTTAATTTATTAATATTCACTATAATTATTAGAGGATCCACTTACTTCTGTACTTCTAGAGGTAGGAGCTCTTGCGGATAAAACGTGATATTCGGCGAATCCACATGAATATATGCCATCAACACATCAACATCTACCGGCCTAGTGAAAGAAGGCAAGAATATATTTTGCAAGGCTTCCTGAAGCATACCTTGATATATTGGAGTAGATTGAAGCAAGTCCCACAGTGAGATCTTAACCGAAGTAACCTAAAGTTGCTCAATACGATTGTGATCACCGGGTGCTTTAGTCATAGGTCTAGGAGCTTGAAGAAGTCTTGGTTGTTTATTCATATTATTCTCATAAGTATGGGCCACCTCTCTATAAGAGGGAGCCATAGAGAGATCAAGAGATCCACCATCAAATGGAACACCATCAATATATAGAACAAAGCCTTTTAGGAGAAGGACTATTTAGAGTCATGTAAATGACCGGTCTCTTAGGCCTTTGAGAGGCAGTAGAGACATAGACTGCATTTACAGAATCATCACAACTAGTAGAACAATTATCTAAGTACATATTCTCAACATCGATCCAAATAGGATCAAATGTGGAATAGTTATTTGAAGGAACATTCTCAACATTGATCCAAGGAGAATTAGATGTGGAAGGAGGTTCATCATTCACAAATGCAATATCCCTAGAAGAGAGTGCATTGGACGGTATAAGACATTCATCATTCACGAATGCATCATCCTCAAAAGAGAGTATATTGGAATGAATAGAAGGTCTATTATTCGCAAATGTATCATCTCTAGAAGAGAGTGCATTGGAAGGGGAACGAGCTTCATCATTCACAAATGCATCATCTCTAGAAGAGAGTGAATTAGAATGAAGAGTAGGTAGAGTAACATTAAGGAAAGTATCAATGATTTCTTCTTCTTGCAACAAAATATCCTCTAAAGCAAGAGGACATTTGTGAGAAGGATCAAAGGTATCAAGTGACATAGGCAAAGCTAAGTCACCATCACATGCATTAAATGAAACATCATTAAAATTTTGAACAAAATTAGATACTAAGCTAATAAAAGAAGATATTAAATCCATTACAATTTTTTTGGTATTTTCTATGTTCTAGTAATTCATGTTTTTGGAGGTCTCCAAGGCGGAATTTGAGGTCAGAACTTGCATTGGTCCCTAAAATTCAACCATCAAAGTCACTTGTATGTTAGGGACTGAATTAGTTCTCTAGGAGACCTTTCCAATGGTGAAAACGGTTTTGAATTTCGAGCACCAAGTCAAAAGTTATGACCCTGCCAAGTACGGGTAAATAACTTCCTAGTTTTTTGAAGAACACTGTTCTTCACATTGGGTTCACCAAAATGTAATATAGGGGGATTTTCTACTCACGAGTTCTCTTCACTCAAAGAGCCTGATGGGGAAAACTACCCTATATTACCTCAATGGAATAGTGGCGATAGTTTCAAAATCCAAAAGAGCAACTCACAGAGATTTTCTAGACAAACTAACAAGCTCTCAGCCAAAGGACATCAACGTAGAAAATGGACAACAGTGTGGCGTGTTGGCATCTCGGAGGGGCGTTGGTGTCTCGTATGGACTAGAGAGTGAGTTTATCACAGAAAATGTGTAAATAACCTCTTCTACTCTGAATGCTAAAAACCATATAAACAATAAAATAGAAGAAAGTGATAGAACTGAGATAAAGTAAAGAGTAAATGATAAAGATAAGGAGGAGAAAGGAAATACTTACAACTATGTGAGTGATGAAGCTTCTAGCCCATGAGTGTCTTCAATACCTACACACAAGAGGGAGAGAGAAAGTGTTGGGTGGCTATATAGGGGTTTGCATCAGTTAGACCCTAATTTAGTGTTCCCACCTCCACGGACAACCAAATAGATAGGGAGAAAAGTAGAAATAAAGTAATGAGCACTTAGAGCACTACAAAATAGTGTTATGCTACTCAACCAAGTAATAGAGGAGAGGAGTGAAAGCTTACCACCTCCACCAAGAGAACTCAAGGCTAATGGGGGAGAAAATGAGAGGAACTCAAGCCTTTGCTGCAATGGTGTTTGTTCCACACTTGCTCTACTAAAGTGGTGGAGGGTTGATGTAGTTGTTGTGAAGTGTAAAGTGTTTTGCTAGAATGCTTAGAGTTTTCAAGAGTGAGCTCAATACTTGGAAGAGGATTGTGAAGCTTGTGGATGAAGTCTAGAAGTGGTCAAGAGATGAAATGTTTGTTCAAGGGGTGAATATGAAGAAAAGATGAAGAGAAACAGCCATATTCGGGTCGGTCGACCAAGGATGGCATTACAAATCAACCCCCAATGGGAAGTGCAATGCCTCTGTAGGCTCCAGATGTAGGAATTTTTCAAGGATGTTTGTGCGTCATGCAAGCGTCCCCTATAGAAATGCCTCTATCGACAATCAAAACAGGCACCAAGTGTGATGTAAGCAGTGGGCTTAGGTGGAATTAAGCCTCCAAACTTGGTTTTCTAAAGTGGACAAAGGAAAAAAGGGGATTTGCACATGGGGTGCAAATTCGCTCTTATACATATTTTTTATTTCTTGTGAATGTAGGTTTTCACTGAAAATCAAACTCTATGTTCTACACATGTGGAAAAATAGAATATTATCAAAAAAAAAAATGAAAATATTGAAGTCCTTGATCCAACAAAAATTTGATACATACAAAAAAATTGTGTTATACAGTCCGCCTATGTTTGAATTGTAATTGGTTTGACTTCGAAACTTGATTAAGGAAAAAATATTCAATAAAACACTATGAAACCAATTGGAAGCACTATATATCATAGTTATAAATCTAAATTCAAAAAAATAGAATTTTATCCTCCATGGAAAAAACTTATGTGTTATACGGTGAGCATCAATCCTTAAAAATAGTGTTTACTAAAAAAAAAACTAGTTTTCAAAGGAGATGGAAAAAGAAGTGCAATATAATTCCAAAAAAATTGAAAAAAATATATTTAGAATCCACAGAAAAAATGTCACAAATCACTATTTTACATCATCTTCAAATTCCTCACGATTTAGCCGCTATAGGTGCCCGAAATTGAAGATTTAGTTAGAAAAAATCAATTCAGTGTCTAGTTTGGCCAAAAATTGTTAACCAGTATTATGGGAGCACCCAATTGGGTAGGTTGTGTGGATGAAAAAAAAAAGTACGAGTGATGGTGCATTCTTTCTTGGATGTAGATTGGTGTCATGGATAATCAAGAAACAAGATTCAATGTTTGTATCTACTATAGAGGCATAATACATTGCATCAACATCTTGCTGCACACAAGTGTTGTGGATGAGGCAGACATTGAAGGATATCATGGTGGTAAATGGTTCAAACCAATTTCAATATTCTATGATAATACAAGTGCTAGATCAATATTTCAAAGAATGCAGTAATGCATTCAAGGACAAAACATATCTCAATATGGTACCACTTTTTTAGAGAGAAGGTTGTAGAGAATGAAGTGAAGCTTGAATATGTGCCCACAAAGGATCGAGTTGTTGATATATTTACTGAGGATATTCCTAAGGATACTTTTGAGTATCTCCAAGAGAAGTTTGGGGTCATTTCCCCTCCTTTGAACTAGATGCGCATAAGGGGATGCATCAGTCTAGTGGATCTCAAGATTGTTCCTTGGTTTGGATTGATGTTGGTGGCTACCTCTCAGGGGGAGTAGGTAGTGACATTATTAGTTATTGTAGTAAGAGAGAGTGAGTGTTTTCATAATGTCGTAGTTGTTGATTAGTGTAATATGGCGTGTTCTCCCAAGGGGGAGTATATTGAGAAGTGAAGGAAAGAGTTGCAGAGAAGTTGTGAGAAGGTTGATAGATGTCAAAGGAGAAACATAAGTAATGAAAGTATTTTTTCCTTTTCCATTGATGACAAAGGGGGAGAATGAAGAAAGTGAAAAAGATAAGTTGAAAGGAGGGGAGTGAGTAATGTGAAAGAGAAAAGAGAAAAGGAAATAGGCATGGAGCATAGTTGTTGTGTTTGTTGTTCATGGTTTTTCACATCATGTGTTTCTATCAATGACAACGGGGGAGATTGTTTCAAGTATGAGCATATTGGCGTTTTCATTGACGTCAACAAGTTTGTGTTGTCATTGATGAGAAAAATATTGTTGCAAGAGTATGTGTAGTTTTTTGTGTTGTCTATGTTGTTGCATTAATGATGCTTTGATTAGTTGCATTATGTTGTCATTAGTAAGCTACTAATGTCAACCTCTAGTGTTGCTTTGATAAAATTCTATCTATGGGTGAATGTTTGAGCTTCTAGGTTGTAGTTGGTTCTAGAAGTACTGAAGTTGATGAGGATGTGTCTCTAGTGCTTGGTTTCCAAGTGCTTTTGAGAAAATTTGATAAAAAGAGGAAACGGTGAGTTGCAGTGTGTTTTGGGTTGAAGAGTAGTATTTTGGTTTCGCTTCGTAGTTCTTCTATGTTGAAGATCTGCTTGTACATTTTAGATATGTTGATTAGAGGTGTTCAAAGGTGTTGTATTTATAATTTGGTGTGCTGGATTGTTGTGTAGAGGAAGTTGTGTTCACCAATGTGTGAACTATGTATTGTAGAGGTGTTTAGGATAAATGTTTTTGCTCCACGTTTCTCTATAGTTTGGTTTTAGGTATTGCAGATCAAAAGGTGTGTTGATAGGTTTGGTATCTTTCTTTAGTTGGATTTTTTCAAGGTTTGGTGTTTCAGATGTTGGTTTCTTGAGTTTTAGTGCATGGAAAAGTTGTTTGAGTATACTGGGTGTGCCCATTTTTCAAATGAAAGTTGTTACGAAAGAGTTCATTGGATTTTAGGGTGTTTGTGGAATATTTTAGATCATGTTCAAGTGCTATGTGGTGTTTGCGAGTCATATTTGGATTTGAGGAAGCATGTACTTAAGTGCTAATGGTGTTAACACAAGTTCGATCTACCTTGGGTGTTTACACTACTTGAAAAATTTGTGGAAGTGTAGTGTGGCATGTATAAGTGGATTTAGGTTCTAGCTAAGGTGTATTGTGGTCCGCCTTCATTCCTTTCCACTGTGGGAATGTTTTGGTGCCGACCTAATTTTAATTTGCATAGTTGAGATGCATAGACAACATTGGAGAATATTTTCTAGGTTGAAAATGATATAAATATGAGTTGATTTGTTGAGGAATGTGAAGATAGATGAGCATGATGGAAGTGATGCAAATTGTAGAGTTGTAGGGTGTGAATTTGTAAAGTGTAGTGCAAGCTTTCATGTGTTAGATTACTGTTCATGCAATGAGAAGGTGTCTACAATTATTTAGAGAGACTACAAAGGTGCTGGTGATGTTGTGGTGGATATTTTTGTTGCCTTGAGATGGATTTCTCATTGTAACACTCTTCTCTATCTTCAATTCTATTCTGGCAGTGAGTCTTTCTTTCTCTTAGGTAGTATTTTTCTGACAGTGAGCCCTATTGTATTTGGTGTTGATATTACTTTTTATTGTGAGTTAATCCTCACCATAGTTTTTCCCATCTTGTTTTTTCCATGTAAATCTAGTGTCTCTTTGTGCATGGTGTTGATTTGATTTAGTTTTTGTTATTTGCTTTCATGATGAAACATTCTAACAAGATTAAGGGCTGATTGGATTAATGTGGATCTAAATGTTTGTGAGGGTTTTAAAGTTTTAAGGTACAATTGATTCACCCCCACCTCTCAATTGTCTTGTGCATTCAATAATTGTGTTACAAGGAAGGAGGGATATGGGAGTGGCTGCGATTGGATTTGGAGATGGGAAATTTTTAGTTTATTAGTGTTCAAGTGTCATCTAGTACTTCACAAAATTCATGGTGATGTAATGCAATAGGTTATATGTGGTTGAGAGTCTTGGTTATACTAATTTAAAATTGTAGATGCATGTTTTCATGCTACAAATCATAGAAGAGAAACTTGGATTGTTTCTATGTTGTGTCATCTGGGTTATGAATATTCTCTAACATGTATGAGTGTGATGATTTATTTATTTTTGGGATAAATATAAACCATTTTTAAAACATTTTTTATTTGTACAACAATTGGGCAGTGTTTGTTTACCTTATGGATAAATTTTGTTTTATAATTGATTACTAGAGTGCTCCATTGTGGGGCTCACTGAGGACTAATTTTTTCCCCATTATTGGACCCCACTCCACTATTGATCTCTCTCCCCTAGTCACAACTTCAAAAGGCTAATGGTTTATAACTTGCGATACACTTAATAGAATGAGACACAATGAGAATTCACTTTATGGATGTCAAATAGGACAACGATAGGGACCACTCTTAAAGGTGTTAGTTTTAGGATCAGATTTAAGCAAACAGAAAATGCAACACATAAGATAAGTGAACACAACACTTTTACCCTAGGAAAACCCTCCTTCTCGAGGGAAAAAAACCCAACTGCAATATATCAACTATATATTGAATGAGATAGCAAAATGCTTTACAATGAGTCCAATCACAAGGTCGATCAGATATGATGATGATAGCATCACACTTGATGTAGGTACACAACCAAGAATAATATAGAACTCCCATAATATCAATCTGTTGTAAGTATCGAACTTCCTTTAGATTATTGGTCAAACACAAGGCCAATAATAAGGCCACACATAAGGTTGAACTGAAATAGAGTTTCTCTCTTAGAAGTAATAAGTCGAACTGTTGTAGATGTCACACACTTTCCAGAATAGATGCAAACTTGTCTTTCTCTTGAATATGAATAATATGAAAGAGAGTAGTGCCTCCCTTATATACACTATATCGTGCATCTTCATGAAAGGTTGGCTTGCACATTAAAGAAAGTGTCTCTTCACTATAGTCGGCCTCCTTTGTAATAAATAATATATAAATTACAAATCCAATAAATATGTCTCTTTATGAATTGTCTCCAATAAATAAATAGCCAACGGCTATATTAATTTATTGCTTTAATAAATCAAATACTCAGCCACTAGAAGTATGAGGCCCATGGCTATAAACATCAATAAAAGGTGTACGTAGGAAAACAAGGAACATTAAACACACAAGTTTAATTGATTGAACCAATTTCTAGGACAAAAGGGATGATTATTAAATAAAATTGAAGGCTTGAATAAACAACTTAAAGACTAGTCATAAACTAAGAAAGTCAACGCAAAATTAGAAAATAAAGTCACAAACTATGCGAGGGTTTAGGGTTTTAACTTAAATTAGTAATCCTTTATGCATTAAAACCCTATAATTTTATCTAGAATCAACAATTATCACATCAAGTGTCCCTCCCATAACCATTCAATTCATCCTTCAAGCTAGTACCCCACTATTTATATTTCCTTCCATCAAATATTATTCACTAAGCCATATTCCACTTTACTTATCCCTCTAAATCCACTTCATACACATTCCTTCATATACTCAAGTTCTTATGAACTCATCTCATACTAATATAGTTACCTCATCTCCTACTAGTACCATATATCCTCAAATCCCTTACCATTGCTACATCATTCCTTCCTCTCCCCCAATTACCACATCTCCACCATTCTTTCCATCATGTACCATGCATATCAATAACCATAATATTGGACATCCCATACTTTTGCAACATACCATACTTTTCCACTATTGCCATCCACCTAAGATTATTATTCTGTGTCATATGTTCTACATCGAAGTTACAACAAGTATGATGAAAAAAATCAACACCATATCAACAAATTCTAGGGAAATCACATTAGATATAGGTCTACACATGATCATAATCCATTTTCCTAACAAAATTTATTATAATCCATTTCTACCCAACTTCAAGGAACCTTCTCTCCTATTGTATGATAAAAAAGAGATCATACCATTCAACATATGCATATTTTACAATCCTTTCATGAAGATTAAATGTGTTTAATGATCATATTATATATAAATTGTTCACATAAACACTTAAATAATGTGCATTAGAATTATTGTATTCTTTACACATGGATCCATAGTTATGTTTGAGACTATTTTTAAATCCCTTTTCAACCATTTCTAAATCATAATTTCACATGAATTAGGCTTCATAGATCTCATACACTACCCCCAAAGATAACAAGAGAAGGTGAGTGTCAGTGGTTTTTTCCTATTCTTCCAATTAATCATGGAAAAAATACATTACCACATAAACACTAGAAATTACAAATTTTAAAATATCATTATGTCCACAATTATCTCATTCCAACCATCCTAAAAAAATCATGTGAACTTTGAAAGTACAACTCATAATTTTTTAATATGTGTATTACCCAAGTAAGAATTTTGAAACAAAGATAAATAAAATAAAACCCCAGGGCTACTAGTGTGCATCGCAACTAAACATGTTAAAAAGAAAAATCATCAAAAACTAAAATAAACCCCTACAATAATAACCTTAGTGCAATTTAATTCTCATACCACCACGGATGTACTCTATAACCATCAACAAACACTTTATCCCTCAAACCATTACCTTTCTAATATTTGGACCGAATTGACTCAAATGTATCACTTATGCTAGGGGAAACCCATACATGATTTATTTTATCTAATTTGGTATACTTATAGCCCTTATGTCCACCCATGTTAGTGAAGTTTACAAGAAGTGAACATGGAAGAAGTTGACATGTGGTAAAACCTCACTACATACCTTGACTAGGTTATGGACTTTAATTCCACTTGATTTTAAGAAATATGGATCCTTTAAACAATTTATACTAGCTATATGAGATAAATCAACTCTAAGGAAATCATTAAACCAAAAGGTGCTCTCTATTATGGAAATTATTTCTCTCATTAGTACAAATATTCAAGAGGACATTAGGTTTGAACATAATATATTGATCCCTTTGAAAGGGAGGTCACAATTTTAATTTTTTGGTGTGATGCTTCAAAGTTTTTGAGAGAGTCCATACATTCTCAATCTCACTTCATGACATTCATTATCTCATTTGTACCAATATTTCCTAAATGATTTTTTAAGTTTGACCATAAGTTTCGCTTTGAATTAAATTGGATCAAGTTTGAAATTCAAACTCACTGAAATTGAGTATGATATTTTGCCACTTATATGTATGGATGTACATCTCTATGTGCAAGTGAACTAAATAAATTTATGATGGAAAATAAAAGGACCAAATAAAGGTTCTTTGATCAAAGAAGATATGAGGAAGATAGAAACACAAAAAGAAGAGATGAGGGAAAATTGACTAAGTTAGAAAAAATGGTTGCATCTAGTTAGGAGGAATAAGTTAAAATTATTGATAAACAAGCTAAATAACATATTGCGGTTTCACAAATTCAAAAATAAATTGTTATAGATGTCGAAAAGAATGTGAATAAATAAGAAACTAACAATACACTTTTTTATAATATAGAAAATATAATAGATATGGATGAGGATGCTCCTTTTAGAGAAATTTCACTTAAAGAAATGTTTCTTGAAAGTACAATAAAGTTGCACTATAAAATAACTTGGGAAGAATTTTTGAAGAAAATTATCTAATTACAAAATTAAAATTATGTGCAAAGTTATTTAGGAATAAAAAATGACCCCTATTTTGGAATCTTTAGGGATTGATAATAGAAAGAAATAAGAAGATTTAAAATAGACAACAATTAAAAATTTACAAGAAGCATTAGAATCTATTCCAATCAAACGTAAAATTATTATTTAAATACTACATGTAGGGCATTGATGAATACAATTTCAAGTAAAAATTTCACATAGGAGACAAGTGAAAGAAACTATAAACTACTGCATACATCTAGGTTAATTGTTAAAAGATATATTGTAAAGAGGAATAAATAGATGAAAGCTTAGAAAATAATTAGGTAAGTATTTGTAGGCTTCCTTACAAAGATAAAATTGTAGAATACATGAAGATAGAAAGCCACTCCCATGTTGCATGTTATAGGAGGGTAACTACATGAAACTGGGAGATAAAAAAGGGGTCAAAAGTGGACAATTTTTTTCTAAAATCAACTAAACATGAACTTGGATGAGTAACTCAAGATGTGTACACTAATTTTGAAGATATAATAAGGAAAATAATTCTACTACTTTGAATCTAGTTTCTAAAATGCTAAATATTTTTGAAAATGATTGAGGTTAAGGGGGTGAAATGGTAAGTGCACATAAAAGTGTTCCTACTGTTACCACTAAAATATAACATAGTGTTAGGAGTGTAGCCCCTTTTTTTGTTACATTTAGTATTTTGGAAAAAATATAGCTAAGAGTGAGTATGATAACTTGTTTAATTTTTTGTAAGGATAAGTCAATAAAAAATTGCAGTAGTAAGTGACATTAAATTACTATGTGTGTCTGTATGATAAGTTTCCTAAGCAACGTTGAGTGCCTAAATATGTTAGTGGCTTATCATATTGTATCCAAACTAAGATGAAGTTCCTTACTTTAGAAAGCTTGGGTCAATAGTTCTATAACACATCTAAGATTGAAGCTAAAACTAAGATTAATAATTTTTCCCTCATTTAAGCACAATCTTGTGTAAGAAAATAACTAGAATCTTTTCACCCAAAAATAAAATTCATTGTGAAAAAGAAACCACATTCAATTCCAACAAAAATGTGTGTATGCCTAGGTTTACACCAATAGGGACAAGGGTAAGAGCTCATAAAAATGTGATTTATGGTACCATCAACACCACACTAGCTCTATAAGGCCCACAAGAATTTTGCCTTTATCTTTGCTACATAGTTTTGTATTGGATTTTGTATTTGATTTTTTTTCCTCTTTGTTGATAATATTTTATATTGACATGACTATGTGACTATATAAATGCTATGAGATTATTTTTCTATAAGTACTTTGTTGACCTATACTTCCATAACTACATAATTTACTACCACATCAATAGTTGGTAGCTTCAATATTCTCCATCTTCTAGCTCAACATGCCATATTATATTTTATCTTTGTTTATATTCTTTACATTGGTTCTCAAAACCCAAGCCTTGAGCATAATGTAATTGGTTGAATTAGGAAAAAAAATAACTCCACAAATAACACATACTAAAAAACATTCATAGGGTTTTCCATTCTATTTCACTTTCAATAAATAATCCTTGAGTGATATTTTTCAAAAATTTCAATTTCTTGTATTGGAGTACTTCATATATCTTGATAGTTAAATGGGACACCAATAATTCTACGAAGGATTATCAAATCCAAATGATGTAGAGGAAATAATAGAGAAAAATTGAGTTAGCCTCTACTGTTGTGAATGACACCTCCTTAAGAATGTTATTGTAATGCATGGAAAATGATGCAATAAATTTTCTATTTTTTTATTAAGAGGGGTAAACGCTTTTGACCCAGAGCTATGAACCGTTGAGGTCACAAACGAGGGACCTCATCCCCAGTATAATTTTTCAATAATTACACCCCAATGGGGTTTGAACCTTGATGGCAAGAATAACAACACAACTTAACCATCACACCATGCCACTATTGATGCAATAAATTGTCTATTAAAACAACTATTTAGAAGTATAATCTATAATTATATAACTAAAAATGACTTTATTCCTATATTTAAACTAAAAGTATCTCAATGAAAAATATTTTTTAAATTTTGCAAGAATTATGGTAGGATCCACTAGTAAATAGATATTCTATATGAAGATATTTTAAGTTTAAAGGGGATGGAAAAAGAAGGGTCCAAGTGAACTAATTTTTTTGGTAGGTCTAGCCTAGTTATAATTTAGATTTCATGTACATATAATCTAATTTATAAAGCTTGTTACCCATAAGAAGGTCTTGGTATAAGAAAAACCAAGAAAATTAAGCTTTTGGGGCTCAACAATGCTCCCTTTAAAAGTTTCAAATCAATAGCTTCAAAGTGAAGAAAAATATTCTACTTTCTGCTAGTAGTGTGATGTTTCATATAATGCTAGTTTGGGATATAACCATTATTAATCCATAAATAATTTTAAAATAGAATACATATATCAATGAACAATTGAAATTATATCTCCAAATAGAAGGATATTGAACTTAATTTCAATATAGAATTTCATTAAAGAAAAAATAGTGTAGATTGTTTTAATAGATCGAAGTCATTGCCATTATTAAGATAAATCAAAATCTCAATAAAACCATAAGATCAAAGTCCCAAATCTATCCTAGTCAATTAAATTTCAATGGAACAATTACCTCTTTGCCTCTTTACCTTAGTACAAGGCATAGAAGGAGATACCATCAAGGTGAATGGATGTTAACTAAAATTTCAATCTTAAAGACATCAACATTCCATGAAGTACAAGGCTTGATATCTTTAAAATATTTCCATATATAGTACTAATAATATTGATAAATATCAAGCTAGTATAATTATCTTGAAGTTCAAGTGGTGTTCACCTTGTTTCAACTAGAGAAAACTTAAATTTTATTTCATCCTATTGAAGGTGTATTTTATCACCTCCTTCTCATCCTAAATAATGTTCTACCAAATTTGGATCTTTGTCTACCTAATAATGTGATACCTACTACTAAATTTCTCTCTCCTATTGTTATGCTATCACCATGGACTGAGAAGATAGTAATTTTCTTAATTAGATAATTTATAAATCTAAACATGGAACTAAATAAAAATTGTAAAAGTTTATATTTGTCTTGCCTACTTCATGATTCTATGACATGTGTGTGGGTAAATGCAACCTTGAAAATTTTAATTATGAATTCTACGGTAGTATTATATTTCATATCCCTATGATGATAGTGAATGCAAATCCTTTATGAAATTGTGATATATATAGTTGAAATGAAATCTTGTAATTTTTTTAACATAAAATGAAATGTTAAAGGTCATTAGAGGAGTTTTATTTATTATGCCACATTGGTAAGCATATAATAATTGAGTATTGAAACATTGAGCTAGGTATTTAAGTTCCTAATGTAATGCAAAATTAGATTTATATGCAATATGATATATTTCTAGAAAATTGGTTTAAGGGCTCATATTTCTCATTCAAAAAGAATATATAAGTTTCCTAGCACTCAATTATTTTTTACACAACCATTGGTAAATAAGTGGAAGTTATGTATGCCTTACATGATGTTTTAGATTGATAATAGAACTCAACACAAACTTGATGCAAGCGATCCAATCCATGGTTAGATTAATGTGGTTTATGAACACATAAAGTCCCCATTGTGCTACAATATATGTGATTCATTAGATTAGTTTATTTATGTGAATATTTTAATAGTGGGGTATGCCAAATGAAGGTGAGAAGATGGTAATGTATCAATAAGGATATGAAGGGAGTGGAAGTTGTGTTGGGACACATATAGCTATTGATGGCTAGAGAATGGTAAGTATGCTATGAGATATTTTGTATATTTTAGGGAAACCTAGGTCATGAAGGAAAAAACTTATAAAGTATCAATTTATGGGAAAATGGTTTATCAAGTGTTTGAACTATATAAATTGATTTAAATTGTATGTCATAAATAATGTAAAGTCTCATACAAATTTCTTGTATGGATTTGAAGTCTACCACAATTGTTTGTTTTGAGAGGATTCAATATGTATTCATTGATCTACATCTTTGTTAAAGATCTATTCATGTTTTGAATGTTTCTCTGACTTGGTTAAATATTCAAGCTCCATTGTTGGGTGCGCCTTGGGAGTAGATGCCATAAACTAGTAATCAAAATAGGAGAGAGAAAAATGTGTTCCCCATGCTATCTATTGTGTTATACTTTTTCAATTATCTATAATTGAATGTCTA
Organism: Sequoia sempervirens; assembly: GCA_007258455.2. Lineage (NCBI taxonomy): Eukaryota > Viridiplantae > Streptophyta > Pinopsida > Cupressales > Cupressaceae > Sequoia > Sequoia sempervirens. The sequence continues at coordinate 229,862,834 of VDFB02270651.1, read as the reverse complement.
AAAATATTGTTGGAACTAATATATCCTCAACCATGCCTACTAGGATAAAGTTGAACATGTTCAATTATATATTTGATATGGTTTTCTTAGCAATTAAATTTTTTATTAATGAATAGCTTTGTCTACCACTATCTCAATCCTATGATATGGCTATTGTCTATTGTAATATTTAGTAATCACATTGGAAAATATTGTTTAGATGATTGGATGGGTTTCAAGGTAAAATAATGGATTTCATAGTGAAAATATATATATTTATTGCCTACAATAGATTTTTTTTGTGTAAATGAAGAATACCCATTTATAAAATAATTTACAAACAAACATATTTTGAATTCTAATCTTAGATATAATATGAAAAAAATAATAATCTTAGTTCCAAACTTATTAAATTTTAATTTAAAGCCTAATGTTAAGGATGGGGCCACATATATGTTAATATATGGAGGGTGATGTAGAATGAGTGGTAACAAACATATGAAAGGAGTTCTTAGTAATTTTATTTTGGTGAGTGTAGCACATGATTGTTAGTGCCTTTCGTGCACAAATTTCAATTGATAGTTCAAACTCATCAATTAATAACGACAGATTGTATGACAAGTCATTCTACGCTCATTATTAATGAACTAGACCTTAAAGAATAGCTTTAAGAACTAACCAGGTTATAAATAAAAACACAATAAATTTTTTATGAAAGTTCAATTTCCCTTAAATAAAAATTTCAAAAATGTGAAATTAATGTACATAGCATTAAATACTCTCCTCTAATTTAAATATTTTAAATATTTTTTTAATTTTGTAGATATGACTCAAATTATAACTTATTTTCCAATCTTTTGAATAGACATGAGCATTATTTAAGGTTTTCCAATAAATAAATAAAATTTAACAAATTGAAAAGACAAAAGAATTGACTCTCTAGGTCTATTGAATAGCGAAAATGTTCTAGGTGCCATTTAGAACGCCACGGTAGCAATCCACAATCAAACCAAGAAGCTTAGATAAGATCATTAGCACATCTCAAAGGGAATTAGGGGCTTATCGTGTCTACCAATAAGCCATTACAACACCCAATAAGCTCTACTCCAAATTGTCAGACTACTATATCTTTAAGGAAGAGGGACCAGCAAAAATATAGACTAACTTTGTGAGCATGTAACAGTTGTATGGAATATCATAGGCATTGAAAAAAAAACAATTTTTTTTTTTTATAAATTGCATCGTCGTAAACGAGCTACTATTTAAACGAGGGAAGATTTGTCTCTTACCCATTGGCGTGCATGTCAAAGCTTTTTGGTGATTTGTATCGTAAAACTGTTGCATTAGTTTCTCTGCTATTTCCCGTTTTTGTTTGATACATATGTCTTAATGCAAGGGCCAAGCATTTTTATCACAGCAGCTAGCCGAATAGTATATAACGATGAACAACACAGTCTGGTAGATTTTAACGATGAACGGCACGGTCTGAAATGGTAAAGCTCAAACAGTCAATCAGGTATTTTGTATATAAGGAAGGCCAGAAAATGCAACTTCTATAAAGCTGTATTTTGTAATTTCATAGTTCACAATGGCAATGAAGTTAAGCAAGCATGCCCTGCTACTGTTACTCCTTTTAGTAGGAATACTAGCCATCAAAACTGTTATGGCAGAGACTGTTTATATAGTTCATCTTGAGGAGCCAGACGAGGGATTTCTTAGTTCTGATGATCGTAGAACTTGGTATTCATCATTTCTACGATATGAATCCAGTCTTCTTTATTCTTACGAGAATTCCATTACTGGTTTTGCTGCCAAACTGAGCAAGGAGGAAATAGAGGAAATAAAAAATTCTGATGGCGTTTTGCAAGCCTACCCAGATGCAATTGTGCAGCTGCAGACTACTTATTCGCCTCGTTTTCTTGGGCTCGATCCTCAGAAAAATGGTGGGCTTTGGCAGACGTCTAAGATGGGTGAAGGAATTATTATAGGTGTTCTGGATACTGGGATCTGGCCAGAGAGCCCTTCTTTTCATGACCAGGGAGTTCCATCGCCACCCTCACGGTGGAAGGGATTTTGCCAGAATGGAACTGAATTCAGTCCTTCCAAGTGCAATAAGAAGATCATTGGGGCAAGATATTACAACAAAGGAAGTGATGCTACTTCCACAGGGTACGTTAACTCTACTAGAGATTCTGATGGGCATGGCACTCATACATCGTCAACAGCAGCTGGGAATAGTGTGATTGATGCTAGTTTTCTGGGAATCGCCAATGGAACAGCCCGAGGTATTGTCTAGGAGCATTTTACATTGCATTCAATTTTGAATTTTAAAATTTTATTCAATGTTGAACATTTTAGAATTTTTTTTTTTTTCATTCTCATGATGGATCATGGAGTGTGATCCAAAACATTAATAGGAAAAACAGTTCATGCAATCAAATCTGAAACATTTCAAGTGATAGATGTATTGTTTGTTTTGAGTATTCTTTTTCTCGTATTCTTCCAATTCTAAAAGATTTCCTTCTTGTTTTTCTAATTCTAACACCTATGATTTTTATTTTTTTTGATGAATGAATGTTTATATTATCATTTATAAAATAGTGTTACACATATATGAAGAAATTTCATATAAAAAATATATATATATTTGCAATTCAAAATCTTTTATTATTTGTAAACATTGATAATAATTTTAATTTTTAATATTTTTTTTTCTTAATTTTCCTATAAAATATGTAGCAAAATAGTTATTGAAAATGTAGCCCGCAGGTGTAGATTAGTTGGTTGAGCCATTAGAAAACAGACAGAGTCACACAGGTTCAAACTAAATTTGTTCAATTGTCTTGGGAGTGGGGCCTCTTCAGGTTTCAAGCGGCCTGAAGAACTAGTCATCTCATCCTATCGGATTGTGAACCCCTAAGATACAAAAAAAAAAATTGAAAATGTGACAAAAAATGATAAATTATCTTTGATGATTTAATAAATGACATCTATTTAACAAAATGTCCAAAGATATTAATCCCTAATTATTTCAAAAATATTATATTTATTATTGAATATTTACTATTTTGACAAATAATTGATTGTCAAATTTAAAGTTAAAAGTATGTTGTTCTCATGATCATACCATTACACTCCACCTCTAACTATAATTGTAAAATGCCTCCCCACATTAAGAAAAGATTCAAAAACTGTCCAAAAAAAAACTCTTAATTATAGCGCAAATGTTTTTGTCAACCGACCCAATTGACAGCAATTACTTGTAATGATTTTGGGTGCAAACAGGAATGGCTCCTTGGGCTCACCTGGCCATGTACAAGGTGTGCTGGGAAACAGGGTGTGCCTATTCAGACATCCTTGCAGCCATGGACGACGCCATTGCAGACGGAGTGGACATACTCTCGCTCTCTATCGCAGCGGGCTCGCAGCCCTTCTACCAAGATTGGATTGCCATTGGCGCCTACCGAGCAATGGAGAAGGGCATATTCGTAAGCTGCGCCGCAGGCAACTGGGGACCATACCCTGCCTCCCTGGGCAACGAAGCTCCATGGATAACCACAGTTGCGGCAAGCACCATCGACAGAGACGTCGTCGTCGACGTAAGTCTGGGCAACGGAATCCTCTTCCACGGCGAATCCATCTACCCGGCCAACAACACAGACCAAATAACCGCACCATTCATGTACGACCCACTAGATGCACTCTGCACTAATCCTGACCCGTCCTTGGCTGGAGGGAAAATAATGCTCTGCGACCAGGGAGCCGTTAGTAATGGCCCGCAACGAGAAGAACGGATTCTAAACGCAGGAATCCTTGGAATAATCATAACTCAAGGCTCATTTCATGCCCAGGAAACCCTCGTTTTAGCCGACATTTTACCTACCGCACATGTCGGTTTCAAAGAGGGGGAGACGATGAAGGCCTACATCAATTCCACTGCAAATCCCACTGTTACACTTTATTTCAGGGGCACAATGTTTGGAACAATAAAAGCCCCTGCAGTGGCCTCGTTTTCTTCGAGAGGGCCGAGCCAAGCAAGCCCTGAGATACTCAAACCCGACATTCTTGCGCCGGGTGTTAACATCCTGGCCGCTTGGCCCTCTAATCTCAGTCCCTCAGGCATTTCGACAGATGAAAGGAGGGTCAATTTCAATTTCGACTCTGGGACGTCCATGGCGACGCCTCATATAAGCGGGCTTGCCGGGTTGTTGAAGAGTGTGCATCCTGATTGGAGCCCCGCCGCCATTAAATCTGCGTTCATGACCACCGCGGATATCAAGGATCGGACAGGCCAGCCTATTGTCGATAGCTCTAATGGAAGCTTTGCGGATCTTTTTGCCACTGGTTCAGGGCACGTGAATCCTGGAAGGGCAGCACATCCGGGGCTTGTTTATGATATCACTGCTGACGATTATGTTGCTTATCTCTGTAGCTTGAACTACAATGCTTCTCAGATTCTCACGATTACTAACAGAAAGGTCATCTGTAACTCGAGCTTAGCAGGAAACTTGAATTACCCTTCTTTCTCTGTGGTCTTCAATAATACTGAGAAGTTTTCGGTTTCTTTCCAAAGGACTGTAACAAATGTCGGAAACGCCGCAGCAAATTACACTGCCCAAGTCGTGGAACCCAATGGAATGAAAGTGTCTGTGAATCCAAATCAGTTGTCGTTCAGTGCAGTGAATGAGAAGAAGAGTTATACAGTTACATTTGATGGCATTTTGGCACCACCGCCGCCTTCTGTTACTGTTTATGCCGAGGGGTCTTTGAGTTGGGTGTCTGATGATGAAAAGTATAAAGTAAGGAGCCCCATATCCGTTACATGGGCTTAGTGGAAAGTTTTGGGTCTCTCACCTTCGTCATCGTCCCTAAAAATGCTGCAGATCAGTGTACTTGTTCCTTAGGTCACCTCTTTTGTCTCATAATAGCAAAACTGTCTGACGTTTAAGTATTCATGCTTGTTTAATATAAGTAACAATAAAAAGTAAGTATTGTATAATAAGGCCCAATTTAACCAAAATAAATTAGTTAATAGATCTAGGCATGCAATTGCTATACTAGACGGAGAAGGTAGATCACATTTAGTTGGGACAACCACCCACATAGAATTCTGTCACAAAGAGTGGGATCAATTATTGCTAGATAAATTATTATACCCCACCTAGGTAGATGAACTTTTTGAAAGGGATTACCACCTCATGTGTTGAAATGGTCTAGTGAGTAGGTAGAGAAGTAATTACTCTTTTGACACTAAGGGGTTAGAGGTGTCCATCCTCACCACTAAGATAAGTGGAGAAAAGTCAAGTGCATAGACAATTATGTTACAACTAATGTTTTAGTGATGGAGAATCAATCAATGGAAAGCAAGTGGATTTTAGTTCATGATGTACGGTGTACTATGTTGAACAAGACAACTGAGGGGGGTGTGAATCAGTTGTAGCAATTTTAACAATCAAAACCCTCAACAAAAGTTAGATCAATAAGCATTCACAAAACCCTTACTCTGCTAATGTGTTTAATTATTGAATGCAGAAACAAAAACTAAAAATAGTGAAGCCATGCACATAAGAACACCAGATTTATGTGGTAAACCCAATGAGGGAAAAACCACGGTGAGGATTAGCTCACAATATAAAGAATTCCAAAACCGAATACAAATGCTCACTGCTAGAGAGACTCACTCTCAAGATAGGACAAACTATCCAATAAGGACTCACTGCCACAGAATTGCAAAGAAGATAGAAGAGAGTTGTTACAGAGAGAAAACTATTTCAATGCAACAAAGATTCCACCACAATTTTCTCACACTTTTGCAGACATGCTTGAAAGATAGAGTACACCTTTAACTCACTACCTTCAGGAACTCAACACTTTGAAATTCACATTGATCTGCTTGAACTTGTATCACACACACATATCTCGCATCTCTCTATGTCTCTCACACACATCTTAACTCATACTTATATTGTCTTCAACCTTGAAATCCTTCCAAGGTCGGCCATACATAATTCGCATTTACAAATTCAAATTAGGTTGGCACCAAAGCATTCTCGCGATGGAAGAGAATGAGGACAACCATATACATATTCTTATTGAGGACCTAAATGAGTCCCAACACGCCTCAACATGCTTCCATGAACATCGCAAGTAGTGTTTAACACAAGGTCGTCAAACACCTATGCAAAACACATAAAAAAATTAAGTACAAACATCCTTAACTTAGTCCAACCTTTTCGGACAACAAACTTCACTTGAACATGATATGGACTATGTAATGAACACATGTAAATTCATCTAAAAGCATTGCAACAAACTTCACCTGAAGAGTATGAATATTTTGTACATTTGAATAACCATGTTAACCACTGGAATACACTGTAGCTCATAAACCTATCAACAACAACACCAAATCTCAAATCCTCTTGAACCAAGCAAGAGAGCAACCTTATCAACATATTCTCAGAACTACAAGTCCTGAAACCAAAATGCAAAGAAATGTGAAGCAAATAAATTTCTCCCAAACCACAGCCAGACACACTGAAATACACAGTTCACATACTGGTGAAAATATCTTGCACTGTATGATGATCCGGAAGCCTAATTTCTAGATATAGAAACTACCAATAGTCATGAACAATACCTCAGATCCACACAAGCATAGCATCAACCCAGAAGAAACATGAAGCACAATCCAGAGCATACTTTGAATACCTGCATAACACTATTTTCACTATCTGTCAAATTTTCTCAAAAGCACTTGGAGATCAAGTACCAAAGACATTAATTCAGCACATCACTTCACTCTAACACCCTTCCAAACATAGCAACATAAAGATAACTCAAATTAATCACAACACTTATTTAATATCTTAACTATACATGAGCATACTATAAACCTTCTTTATTACAATTTTCTCAATATCCTCGACATATACAATCAATAACCAACTTCCATACACATAGTTGACATCAATGACAATAGCAACCAGTTGACATCAATGACAACACCTTCATGCTTACAACAATCTCCCCCATTGTCATTAATGGCAACACATGATGTGAAAAAACATCAAACACAACACAACAACTCTAAACACACTTTCTCTTATTTCTTTTACTTTCTCTCCCCTTGTGCAGATAAACTTTTTTTCACATGATTCTTTCTCTCCCCCTTTAACATTAATGGCAAAGACAAAAGATGTTTTGCATTGTTCTCTTCTTTTGCAATTGAACCAAGATCTATGTTGGCTTTGAATACTCCCCCTTAGGAGTACACCCAATCAACTACACAATGACAAGACATGACACTACCTGCTCCCCCTGAGAGGTAGCCACTAAACATTAGTCTAGAAGAAAGATAGATCCATGGATCCACTAGACTAATGCATCTCCATATGCATCTAGTTCAAGAAAGTAGGGGAAATAACCCCTAATTTCTTCTAGAGATACTTAAAAGTATCTTTAGGAAGAGCCTTAGTATATATGTTAGCAATCTAATCCTTTGTAGGTACATACTCAGACATTACTTCATTCTCCATAACCTTCTCTCTCAAAAAGTGAGGTTTTGATTGATAAATGCTATGTTCTTGAGTGCATCATTGGATTCTTTGAAATATTAATTGCACTTGTATTATCACATAAAATAGAGATGGGATCATCATACATCACTATGATATCCTTCAATGTATATCTCATCCACAATACTTGTGTGCAATAGGATGTCGTAACAATACACTCAGCCTCTATAGTGGATAAGGAAACCGAATCTTGCTTTTTGCTTAACCATGATACTAATTTGCATCCAAGAAAGAATGCACCTTCAATTGTACTTTTTCTATCATCAACACAACCTACCCAATCCGCATCTATATATGCACTTAGTGTAAAATTAGTATCCCTAGGATACCAAAAGCCATGATTCGAAGTTCCTTTTAGATATCTGAATATCCTCTTGACAGTTACAACATGTGTTTCTTTAGGATCCTCTTGAAATCTAGCCACAAGACAAACTACATGTATGATATTCAGTCTAGTAGCAGTTAAATATAGCAGTCCTCCAATCATTGATCTGTATTTTCTCTAATCATCCTTAGGTGAATCATCATCCTTACTCAATTTGCAACCAGTTACCATTGGAGTGCATACCAGTTTGGAACCATCCATCCCAAATTTCTTCAACATTTCTTTTGCATACTTTGATTGTGAAATAAAAATCTCTTTGTTTGTTTGATTGATTTGTGTAGTCCAAGGAAGAAATTCATCTCACCAAACATAGACATCTCAAGCTCTTTTTGCATTTCTTCAACAAACAACTTACATAGTTTCATTTCCTCTAAATATAATGTCATCCTCATACACAACTATTATCAAGATCTTGTCATCTTCAATTTTGAAATATACATTGCTATCTACAATACCTTTGTTGCAACCTTGTTGAATCAAATATCTATCCAACCTTGCATACCAACTTTTGGGAGCTTGCTTCAAACCATATAAAGCCTTTTTCAATTTGCAGACCATATCTGGTCAGTCTAACAACTGAAATCCTTCTAGTTGTTACAAGTAGGCGTCTTCTTCTAACTCTCCATTTAGAAATGCAAACATCACATCCATTTGGTAAACTTTAAAGTCCTTATTAGCAGCAAATTACAAAAAATATTTTGATAGCTTTCCATTCTTGCCACCGGAGCAAATGTCTCCTAGAAATCTATACCTTCCACTTGTGAGTAGCCCTTACACACAAGCCTTGCTTTTTTTCTTAGTACTTCTCCATTCTCATTCAGTTTGTTTCTAAAAACCCATTTACTTCCAATTATGTTCTTGTCTGCTAGTCTAGGAACCAATTCCCAAGTTTTATTTTTCTCAATTTGCATAAGTTCTTCTATTGCTTTCATCCAATGTTCATCTTTGCATGCATCACTCACTGTCTTCGTGTGGAGGTCATAGCAATTTTGGCTTGTTATAGACAATTAATATTAAGATTTGGAACTTGGCTTGTTAATAAATATGAATTGTTGACAATGTGAAAGAAAGATTTTAATAAGGATTTAATTTGTTATATAATAGCTTTATTGTTGGAGAAATAAAAGGAAGTTATCTACGAAATTGTTTCTTTTGGGGAATTTTTTATTTGGAAACAAGATGGTATCTATTTATTTTTGGCTTTGGGTAATATTATTATATTTTTTTCAAGAAACAAGTAAAATAGGTGGTTATGCGGAAGCAAGAAGAAAAGAGTGAGAAGGAGTGGAGAAAACGGTAATTGGAGGGAAGGGATTTGAATTCTAGAAAATTTCAGAGGTAAGAAAAAAAAATTGGTTCCTACTAATATCTTCTCAGTTTAATTTTGAATCTCTAGATAGTTATTGGAAACTAAAATATGTATGGTGGAACGAAAAGTCTTGCTCTATGTGAGCTTCCCTCAATTTAAGTTACATCCTACTCTATGTGAGCTATAAACCTTGCTCATTGTGAGCTTTAAACTGTGCTTGGTGTGATACTACACATGCATATCAGCTATGTGTGAGCTAAGGTGCTCGAGGGTGGCTGGGTGGAGAGCGGATGGAAAGGTTTAAGTTGATTTAAGGAAAAGATTGAAATTAAATTAATCTTAGCACAAAAATTGTAATTTTGTTACCTTTGACCCTGTTTACTAATGACCTGTGTTGTGTGCAGAGAATAGAAACCCTCGTATAGGAAAACAATAAGTGACAAAAGATCTATATTTTCTTTTAAATTCTGGAGCTCAAGAAGTTTCCTTCTCTTTCTGGGTAATTATCTCCCCTATTTCAATAAGTAATTCAATTGAAATCTTTTGTAGTAATAGAACATCATATTCAAGAACATTTTAAGTGGGATTCATCTTTGTCTAGATTCCATATATTAATTTATGTTGGAAACAAGCAACACTGAGAGGGGCAGTGAATTAGTGTTGTACAAAAAATTAAATTTATTATTCTGATCTTTAACTCACTTAAGTATTCAACAAAAGATTTATGCATGAACAGAAAGAAAACAATCACAACACCATAACACCATGATTTTTACATGGAAACCATGGTGGATGGCCAATCCACAATATAATCTAAGTATACCCAAAAGAAAGATTACAAAATGGGAATGCACTTGCATTCAGGCACACTGCCTAGAGCTCACTGCTCAAAATAGAGAGGCACACTTCCTTACAATTATTTGAATTAGATCCAAGAGAATGAACTGAGAGGTTAACATCTACAAATGCTTGATTACAGTTTCGCTTAAGCTTTGTAGTCGATCTTCTGTCCTTCTGACTCATTCTACACTTTTGCTTTGCTTTGCACAAACTCGCACTACAAAATCTTTAATGCACAAGTGAAACTATGCATAATCGCTCAATTTCTCTTTTGATGATCACAATGCATATCAACCTACCTTCCTTACACACACAAAATGATGTAACTAATCACTTATATATATCCACAACAAAGGATTTAGTCACAACAAGTCGGCTTCAATAAAACTTAGAAATTTTCAACTATCGACTTAGATCATAAATAATATTTAATGCACATCCACAACGGTCATACATAACTTAGCTTGGACCCAAAACAAAAAGATCAAACACTAAAATATTCAATTAAACATTCCTCGAATATCCATAACACAATATATCAACTAAGTCGGCCACAAAATACTAATAAACAAAAAGATATCAACCGGATCACAAAACTTACATGTAACTTGGTACAAGGCACTAAGATTTCTAGATAACACAAGAAATAAATTAATAAACCTTCCATGAGATCCACAACACAAAATAATAACCAAAAATCTGCAAGTGAATCAACGATCACACAACTATCGAATGCTCTGTTCTTCTAGACTGTCCTCAATCTATTTTTCAGGAGTGAATGATGACATGTGGATCCAATTACCGACTAGGGTTTCCATCAATGACAACACCTGAAAATATTTGCAGTGTCTCTTTCCAACAATCTCCCCCTTTGGCACTGATGGCAACACTTAGTGAAAAATGACTAGGTGTCAGATTAGTACCACCAAAAACTACACTGCCACTTCAAAACTCCAAAAGGGAACTTTAGCCACAGCTCAGAAATGCAACTACCCCTAAGATGAATACACATTTTTCACTATACAACTCTCCCCCTTTGACATCAATGGAAAAAATTTGGGGAATCCAAAAAAATAACAAAATTTCAAAACTATACAGGCATGATCTAGTAACTTACATAAATTGGAAAATATCTACAAAATCTCTCTTCAACACACTCAAATTTGTGTCCCAAACCCTTTTGAAACTCTCCAGAATTGTTATGTGACCACAAAGTAAATAAGACAAAGTTTTAGCAATTTCAAGGTTTATTGGATCACAAGCTAACATAGCATCTTTGGCCTCTTTTAATTCATTTACTATTATTTCAATCTTCGGACCAATTATTCCTCTAAGTTCACATGCTCTTCCTATAATCCTTTCATTTTCATGCTTCAAGCTCCTTATTTTGTCAAGCAAAGATATTACCTAACCTTCTTGCTCACCAAAATTATTAGCTAATGGGTCAAAAGCATAAGAAATAGTGGCCAATTGTTTTTCAATATCCTTCACCTTCTTATCATTTACTTCAGTAAATTTAGACAGAACTAAACATGACTTATACACTTTTCCACCTTCAGATAGAGCATCTTGAACATTTCTCATACAAGTGGCTAACAAAGTTTTATCTTTTGCAATCAGTTCTTTCAATCCACCAAATCTCTTTTCCTTAAACTCCATCTGCACTTTAATCATAGCTGATTTTTCAAAAGATTCAAAGTGAGTACTTACAGAATTTATGAGATTCTTTAGCTCACCAAAAGAGGAACCAGACAAATCCTTGACATGAGTAGGCATTAATTTTTGCAGAACTCCATATGCAAGGCTTAGTAATTCACTATCCTCTATGTGAGATTGTAGAATATTCTCACTAGCCTTAGCTTGTGCAATTGATGCGACCTTCATCATCTGAATTGGGGAAAAAGTGGATAGATTGATTGAGCCTTTGGCCAATTCAGGCTCAAATTCTTCATGTTCCACCAGAGACTTCTTCACTACCTCGGCAATGTCTCTTGCCTCCACTCTAATTTCCTTGACTTGAAACTTTTCTTCTTCAACCTTTGGTTCTTTAGAGATTGTTTCTGGATTTATTTTAGGCACTTCGACTTCTTCATTTTGCACCTCCTTCTCCTCAGCTAATACTACCTTAGGAACTTCAGTTTCTATAGGTATTTCTATATTTTCCACATCAGGAGGAATCTAAAAATCCTAAGCATCTGCATTCACTTCTTCATTTTTCAAAACACTTTTTAGTATACACTTCTTCGACATTAATCTTATTCTTTGATAGAAACACTTCCAAAAAAAATTTGGCTTCATTAATAACAGCATTAGTTTCACCAATCATCAGTTTATTCACCCTTGTTTTGCTTTTGAACTCCTTAGCATTTTCCAGGAGTGAATTCATCTCCTCAATTGACATTTTCGGACATAATTTCGCAAGAATTCTCTTTCTCAAATTCTCTTCTATTCTGGCACTTAATCTTCTCAATTCCAAAACTTCATACAAACTCTCCAACAAACTAGATATAATTTCAATAAGAGCTTTATTGAAAATGTTCATATGTTTAATTGTGGCTTCTTCAAGAATTCTTTGACCGGATTTATCAAACATTTCATACCATTCATAGAGGGGCTTGAGATTTCCATCTTTGACAACTGCATTCTCAACTTCCTCAACTCACATACCAAGTTTGACAACTTTGGATTTCTTCTTAGCCTCTTCTTCTTTACCAGAATATTTTCTCTTAGTTAACTTTATAGCCTGAGTTCTAGTAGCCTTCATTTCTTTCACAACTTCTTCTAACTCAGTTTCCTCATCTTTTGAAGTGGCTTCATATATTCTTGTGCTTTTATTCTTATTCCTTTTACCAAAATCCTTGGCTTGAGCTAGCTTGGCTGTAGGAGTGGATAGGGATGGGGAAATCCTAGTAGATCTAGTGCGGGCAGAAGATACTCCTGAACTAGCAATCTTGGTTTTTGCTAACTCTTTTGTTGCTTCAGTCTCATCTCTCTTCCTTCTTGCTTCTCTAAAATCTTCTACAGGTAAGCACATGTTTTATGCGAAGACTTCTACTTCTTTCCTTACTCTTCTGACTATCTTAGGCTTTTGTAATTGATCATGGACTTGCATGCTCTTTTCTGCATAGGTTCCAAACCTTTCTTCTATTGGATCCAGAGGCATGCTCAACAAGTGCTATGCATACATCTTCAAAAAAAATTCCTCTACTTCATATCCCATGGGCATGATCCATATCATTTTGGGATCAACAGCTTCCATATGGCATTGATCAATGTCTACCATGAAGCAGATTGTGTCTTTGTACTTTTCCACAATTGAGGTAGGAATTCTTTCTCTGGCATGCATCGTATTCTAAAAAAATTTGAAATATCCCCAGAGAGCAGCATTTTTGGTTTGACGATCACTACTTCCAAACAATATATCTCTTATTTGCATAGCTACAAGCTAATCATTTTTCCAATGAACTCTTCCAGCACCCGAAACCTCATTCATGAAGTAGAAGAACATACACAATAGAATATTACCATATTTAAAAGCATTCTTCTTGTCCTTCTTGACCTTCCCCAAATTCTCCATTAATTGGCTTCTGAGTAACTCACACAAGTCATAATCTGCATTTTGTTTTACCATCTCATCAGTTGCATAGATGGTCATACCAGATACTGAATTATCCTGACTAGAGTGGTAGATATCGTAGCCAATGACCATTGATGCAAATTTTACATCCACCTCAGCAATATCTTCTATCATCATTTCCATTCTATCCCATTCAGCACTTGTTGCCTCAGTAACCTCATTTTTCACAGATTTCAAGACTAGAAGTCTACCAGTGGATTTCAAACCTTTGACCACGCTTATAGCCTCTTTCGTAATCTTAAAAGGAGCACTCAACCACATGAATTCGGCATGAACATGGCTTAAAATATATCACACCCATTAATTTTCCTCAAATATGGGAATTTTTACAAACTGTGTGAACTTCTCAACTAGGGTTTTGAATTTTGACTTTACAGTAAAATCCTCTCCAATTATATGATTGGAATACATATTCATCATTTTAGAGCTTCCTAATTCTTCAATATTGGAATGTATATAAGCCCTAATATCTTCAATGTGCAAGACTCCATACGGTACAAATGAAAACGCACCTAGGGGCTTGGTCTCAACAAATTTATAGGGATGCCATTTGAACTTTGGATGGGGTTTGTCCTTGACTTCGACTACTAGAGGAGTGGACATGATTACAAATTCAAAAATTCACAGGATTTCAATAAATACCTTTTTGTCAGATCGAATTTTGATTGCAAAAACTTCTACACACTTGAATCACTCCACAATTCAGCAAAGCTCACTCTAGGGCTCTCTAGACTACTTTCCTCCAAAATGTAAAGTGACAAATGAAGGATAGAAATGACATTTTATTGTTCACTCAACTAACCTTTTTTTTCAATAAATTCCTTTACCCTAACTCATTCAGTTACCCTATTTCCATGTATTGAAATAGATGATTCTTCTGTGGATCTCCAAAACACTACAATACTGCCTCCACTTGGTTGAAAAACATCTGAAAAGCATCAATCCACTTCCTGGACTTGTCCACATTCCAGTATTAGTTGCCAGTCGGGGGTTAAAAGATTTTCGTGACAACTCCCCCTAGGCCAAAGGCCTAAAGCTAATTCCCAGAGGGATTACCAGAAGCAGATTCTGGTGTTGCAGTATTTACTTCAACAGAGGGATTCTTCTTCACCCATTTATTCTACATTTTCCTTTTGATCACATCAATAGTGACTTTACCTTTTCCCTTAGCATCCTATTGCATGTTCTGTTTTACCAGACCTCTTATGTTCCAACAAAATCCAACAATGTGGCCAAATTTGTTGCAGTTGTAACACACAACACTTCTTTGTCTGAGCCAATTGTTCCACTGATTTTGTCTCGATCTACATTGGTTAGAAATATTCCTAAATCTATTGCATGCATAACATATGACATCTCTATGAAAGTTATTCATCACAACGTTGCATTCACTTGACTTATGACCATATTTATAGAAATTAAAGAATTGGCCTAAGAATGGCGGTCCACTTGTGTTCATCCTGCTCCTACACTTAGAAGCCATATGACTGAATTTGTTGCAAGAAAAACAGTAGCCATTGAATCTTTGAGCATTTGGTTTGCTTACTAGATTCCTTCTAGTTCCATTCATATGATTTCCTTTCTTGAATCTCCCTTGTCCAAATCTGGAACTTTCTCCTTCTTCATATCCAAGACCTCACTTGTCACCATTAGTCCTCTGTCCTTTAATGAGTTCATCAAGTTTGGTCGAGCTTGCTTTGAATTTCTCCTTGTACTCATTTGTAACAGTAAGTTCACTTTTGAGACCATCAAGTTGTTTTTCAAGCACTTCCTCATTGTTTTTAGATTGCTCCAGTTCATTGTCCAATCGGCTGCATTGTTCAGATTTTTCTTTCAAGGATTGTGCAAACTTTTCTTCATTCTTCTTTCTATCTTCAATCTCCTTGGTCATTTTCATCATGATAGATTCCATCTCATGCTTCAGGGTAGCATTTTCTCTAGAAAAATTTTTACATTCTTTTGTTTTCTCCTTCAAGGCATGACTGAGTTGTTCATCTTCCATGCTTCTATTCTTCTACTTAAGCTAATCACACAATTCCTTTATTTTCTCCCTTGATTCATTGATTTTTTCTTTCAATGACTAAATGAATTTCTCTGCACTCTCAAGATTTTCTTGCAATTCTCAGTTCTCAGACTTTGACTAGTCAAGATCATCCAGGGCCACTATAAGTTGTTGAAGATTACTTATATCCATTGAAAAACACCTTCCAAGATCCCCCCAAGTTGTTAAACTTCTTTCGAGGAACTAGCTCTGATACCAATTGTTGGAAACAAGTAACACTAAGAGGGGGGTGAATTAGTGTTGTGCAAAAAATTAAATTTATTATTTTGATCTTTAACTAACTTAAGCATTCAACAAAAAATTTATGCATGAATAGAAAGAAAACAATCAAAACACCATAACACCAGGATTTTTACATAGAAACCCTGTTAAGAGAAAAACCATAGTGGATGGCCAATCCACAATATAATCTGAGTATACCCAAAAGAAAGATTAAAAAATGGGAATGCACTTGCATTCAGGCACACTACCTAGATCTCACTGCTCAGAATAGAGAGGCACACTACCTTGCAATTATTTGGATTAGACCCAAGATAATGAAATAAGATGTTAGCATCTATAAATGCTTTATCACAATTCTAGTTAAGCTCTGTAGTCGATCTTTTGTCCTTTTGACTAATTCTACACTTTTTCTCTACTCTACAAAAACTCGCACTACAAAATCTTTAATGCACAAGTGAAACTATGCATAATTGTTGAATCACCCTTCTGATGATCACAGCACATATCAACCTACCTTCCTTAGACACACACAAAATGATGTAACTGATCACTTATATATATTTGCAACAAAGGATTTAGTCACAACAAGTCAGCTTCAATAAAACTTAGAAATATTCACAATTGTCGGCTTAGATCATAAATAATATTTAATGTGCATCCACAACAGTCATCCACAACTTAGCTTGAAGCCAAAACAAAATGATCAAACACTAAAATATTCAAATAAACATTCCTTGAATATTCGTAACATAATATATCAACTAAGTCGGCCACAAAATACTGATAAATAGAAAGATATCAACCAGATCACCAAACTTACACGTAACTTGGTACAAGGCACTAAGATTTCCAGATAACGCAAGAAATACATTAATAAACCATCCATGGGATCCACAACACAAAATAATAACCAAAAATCTGCAGGTGAATCAACAATCACAAAATTGGACCGGATGCTCTATTCTTTCGAACTATCCCCAATTTGTCTGTCAGTAGGAGTGAATGATGACATGCGAATCCAATTACCGACTAGGGTTGCCATCAATGAAAACACCTGAAAATATTTGCAGTGTCTCTTTCCAACAATTTCTTTGGTTGAACTT
This sequence comes from Sequoia sempervirens, assembly GCA_007258455.2. Taxonomy (NCBI): domain Eukaryota; kingdom Viridiplantae; phylum Streptophyta; class Pinopsida; order Cupressales; family Cupressaceae; genus Sequoia; species Sequoia sempervirens. Next base: position 229,845,720 of record VDFB02270651.1, on the reverse strand, counting down.
GATGCCAAGAGAACAGTATACAAATATAATGATTTAGTCAAGTTGTTCTTAGATAAAGAGTGTTGGTTTTTGTTACAATCTCTTTCATGAGATAAACATTTTATGAAGTTCCCTTAATTGATTTGATTACTTATCTTACCTTAAAGAATATTTTTCTTCTACATTTTCATGTCTAATTTAACATGTTTCTAGTCTCATTAAGAAATCATGTGACTCAAAATTCATACAAATTTTTTGAATTCGTTTTTGTGCATAACCCACATCCATTTCAAACCCTGAAAGTGTATGTATTTGCTTCCATTTTTTCATTTATGCCTATTCAGGCACTTGGAGCTACCATTTATTTGATAATAACCTACTGTGATGCTTGAAGAATTGTTTCATCATTATTTGGATATGCATTATAGTACACTTTATTGCTAGGCAAGCCTATTGCTAGACTATTTCGTTTAATTTTGCAATTATTGATTTTGATTTAATCTATCTATTGTTTTAGAAAAAAGGTTAAAGCATTACTACGAGTATAAATATCCTTCTTTTCTTAATTTCAACATCTGGCATTATCTTATCCTCTGAGTTCTTGAATCGATCCTTCACCGTACTGTTCAACTTATTGATTCTAAGTTAAAACTTAGTGGCGGTCGATGAATTAATGATTCTTGTTGATTGAGGTCACTAATGACTACTACAACCCATGTGTGGTAACTGATAATTCGTTTATAGTATCCTACAACATTAATTACCAAAGGCCATGTGTGGTAACCGATAAGAGACCCATGAACTACAGCTTTAAAAGGAATCTTTTCAGATGATGATTTGTGTTAAAGATAAGTCTATATGAGTTATAAATGATTCCTTCCCATTTTGTGGAGTTTCTTAATTTCCTTCTAATATCTAAAGTGAGATGAAAGATATCAATGTTTAGATTGTAGATCACTTCAATTTGCACATTTAGCATTGGATAGTTAAGCATAAAGAAAGTTTTCTTGTATTTATTCTAACACCTGCAATTACTACATTAACTAGAGCAACTAAATTCTTGAAAGCACATGTGTAATTTTCATAAAGTTATTGTTTAATATCTCATCTCTCTATTTAGACAAAGAGGTGGTTAAACACTTGCTATTAGTTTTAATTGTGTTGTTTATAGTTCATTCTAATAAGAATTGTACAAGACTTTAGTGATTAGTAGAACGACTAATTAATGAATGCACATTGTTAATGAAGATTTCAAATCTAGTGAAAGTAGATTATTTTTAATAATCTTACAAATTTAGATATTTAGTTGATTTTAACTAGTCTATTCTAGTGAGGGCATTACACTTAGGCTCAACTTTAGAAAGTAAGCAATAATTTACCTCAACTTTAGCAGCTTTGCTTCCTATTAATACACCTCTCCTCTTGTTTCCAATGATCTGATCTTCTAAATGATTCTTTTGCACATATTTAAGGGTTTTAGGAACCCTTTTTAGAGCTTCTTCATTTTGCACTTCTTGTTCTTCAAAAACTTATACTTCTCTGCAATCAAGTTCATTTGACACATATCCATCAACTTCAATTGAATTCTTCAATTCTTCATTAACATTGACATTTGTGATTTCTACATCCTTTCTCAACCTTTTATTGTAAAAATTTGTAAGCTTTTCTTTTAGAAGAGTATCCAAGAAAAATACCTTCATCACATCTAGCATCAAACTTTCCTAGATTTTCTTCATCTCTTCTAATATAATATTTGCTTCCAAATATCCTGAAATAGTTGACAATAGGAATCTTTCCACACCATACCTCATAGGGTGCCATAGTGATGTTAGCTTTTGCTTGAATTTGGTTGAACACATAAACAACAATGTGAATTGCTTCTCTCCAATAAACTTTCAGTAGACCTGCCTTTGTTATCATTGTTCTAGCAACTTCTTGAATTTTCTTGTTCTTTCTTTTAGCTACTCCATTCTACTGAGGAGTTATAGGGGAAGACAATTGTCTTCTTATTCCATGAGCTTCACAAAACATGTTAAACTCATTAGAGGTGAATTCACCACCTCTGTCAAACCTCAAAAAAAATATTTTCAAATCTATTTCATTCTCAACCATTTCCTTAAATGCCCTGAATTTGTCTAATCCATCAAATTTCTCTCTAAGAAAAGTAACCCATGTCATTCTAGAGTAATCATCAATCAAAAGCATAAAATACCTATCACCTTGTAGAGTTTTCACCCTTGTAGTACCACAAAGATATATATGAATCAATTCCAGTAGTCCAGTAGTAGATCGTTCCTTTGACCTAAAGTTGTTTCTAGCTTTCTTTCCAAATGACAGTCCTTGCAGATGCATTAACAAGCTTTGTAATTCTTGGTAAATCTCTCACAACTTGTACTACACTAATTATCATCATATTGTCAAAATTCATATGACACATCCTTCGGTGCCATAACTAACTGTCATTAATTTGAGAAATAAAGCAATTCCCATCAACACCTTTAAGTTGATAGATGTTTCCTTCAGTCTTCTTTCCAGTAGTAATCATAGTTTTAGACCCTTTTCTGATTTCACATTTTTCATCCTTGAACACAAGATTATATCCCTTTTTACACATCTTTCCAACACTCAAGATATTAAGCCTCAAACCCTTAACATAGTAGACACCATTGGTATTATGCTTGCCATCAAAACTGGTTGAACCTATCCCACAAATCTTAGCACTAGAATCATCTCCAAACTTACTAAGCCTCCATCATATTTCTCAAATTTAAAAAACTTACTTTTGTCACTAGTCGTGTAATTTGAGTAGCCCCTATCAACGACCTAGTAGTTCTTTTCCTCTTTAGCATGAAGAGAAGAGGCCACAATACCTTCAAATTTCTCGAGAGCACTTTCCTTCACACATCTTTCAATGTTAGCAGTCGTAGATTCATCTCTTGAAGCTAGGAACAAGCATTCATTATCATCGAAATCTCCATAATCAGGCTCATCATCAAAAATTTCAATATATTCATTGACATAATATGCTCTTTTGATCATCTTTCCTTTATTTTCTTTGCCTTATTTATGCTTATTTCTTTCAACTCTTTTTGGACATTTTGAATCATAATGACCTATACCACCACAACTAAAACATTTCAATGGTAATTTACCTTGATATTTATCAGAGCCCTTTTTCATTCTTCTTACAAAATTTGCTTCCACTTCATCAAGATTTTTTTCACATGAATCATCTCCAAACTTAACTAAGTCTCCATCATATTTCTCAAATTTAACAAACCTACTTTTGTCGCCAATCATGTAATTTAAGTAGCCACTATCAACGACCTAGTAGTTCTTTTCCTCTTTAGCATGAAGAGAAAAGACCACAATACCTTCAACTTTCTCCATAGCACTTTCCTTCACACATCTTTCAGTGTTAGCAGTGGTAGATTCATCTTTTAAAGCTAGGAACAAGCATTTGTATCATCAAAATCTCCATAATTAGGCTCATCATCAAAAATGCCAATATCTTCATTGACATAATATGCTCTGTTGATCATCTTTCCTTTATTTTATTTTCCTTCTTTATGTTTATTTATTTCAACTCTTTTTGGACATCTTGAAGCATAATGACCTATACCACCACAACTAAAACATTTGAATGGTAATTTACCTTGATACTTATCGGAGCCCTTTTTCATTCTTCTTATAAAATTTGCTTCCACTTCATCAAGATCGTTTTCATCCAAATCTTCCACACTTTCAGCCTTGAATGTAGTTTCTTTGTTCCATTTTTTAAACCAAGCTTTCTCATTTTGAATGATGTTAGAGTACCAATCGACTAATCTTTAGTATAAGTATTATAATCTACAATTTCCTCTATAGCAGATACCTTTTCACTATATATATTAGGGAAAGTTCTAAGTACCCTCTTCACTATCCTATATTCATCAATTTGTGCACCAAGTCCTCTCATTCCACCTACCAGCTCATCTACTCTTTGCATGTAGGATTTTATGTTCTCATCTTCACCCATTCACGGGATCACAAATTGTGCCTCCAAGTTCTGCAACTTTGCTTGTTTAACCTTTTCATCTCCTTCATACATCTTTTCAAACTTATCCCAAACCTCTTTAGTATTCTTCAGATTCATAACCTTAACTAATTCAGAATGTGAAAAACTATTTACAATAATAAACCTTTCCTTATTATTTATTTCATGCACTTTGATCTCATTGGAAATAATTGGACCATTTTCTAGAGCAACATATTGGTTCTAAATAGACTTCAATCTCATATCCACAATATGACAGATATCCTTCCATCTTCATTTTCCAAAATGCATAGATAGTGCCATCAAACCTATGACACTCAATAATGATCTTGTTCATCATCTTAGACCTTCCTTAAGCGATTAAGCTCTTCTCCAAGGAACCTTGCTCTGATACCAATTATTAAACAAGACAACTCAGAGAGGGGGTGAATTAGTTGTAGCAATTTTAACAATAAAAACTCTCAATAGAAGTTAGATCAACAAGCATTTACAAAACCCTTACTCTGCTAATGTGTTTAATTATTGAATATAGAAAAAAATAACTGAAAATACTAAAACCATGCACATAAGAACACCATATTTATGTGGAAAACCCAATGAGGTAAAAAAAATGGTGAGGATTAGCTCACAATATAAAGAATTCCAAAACCAAATACAAAGGCTCACTGCTTGGGGAGCTCACTACCATAGAATTACAAATAATATAGAAGAGAGTTGTTACTGAGAGAAAACTATCTAAATGCAACAGAGATTTCACCATAATTTTCTCACACTTTTTTTGACATGCTTGAAAAGATAGAGTACACATTCAGCTCACGACCTTCAGGAACTCAACACTATGAAATTCACCTTGATCTGCTCAAACTCACATCACACACACATATCTAGCATCTCTCTATGTCTCTCACACACATCTTAACTCATACTTATATCATCTTCAACCTTGAAACCCTTCCAAGGTCAGTCATACACAATTTGTATTTACAAATTCAAATTAGGTCGGAACCAAATCATTCTTGTAGTGGAAGAGAATGAGGGTGATCTATACATATTCTTAATGAGGACCTAAATGAGTCCCAGCATGCCTCAACATGCTTCCATGAACATCACAAGTAGTGTTTAACACAAGGTCATCCAACACCCGTGCAAAACACATAAAACAATTAAGTACAAGCATCCTTAACTCAATCCAATCTTTTTGGACAACAAACTTCACTTGAACATGATTTGGTGTATGTAATGAACACATGTAAATTCATCTAGAAGCATCACAAAAAACTTCACCTGAAGAGTATGAATATTTTGTACATTTGAATAACCCTGTTAACCACTAGAATACACTATAGCTCAAAAACCTATCAACAACAACACCAAATCTCAAATCCTCTTGAACCAAGCAAGAGAGAAACCTTATCAACATATTCTCAAAAATACAAGTCCTAAAACCAAAATGCAAAGAAATTCAGAGCAAATACATTTATCCTAGACCACAGCCAGACACACTAAAATACATAGTTCACATACTAGTGAAAATATCTCGCACTATACGACGATCTAGAAACCCAAATTTTGGATATAGCAACTATCAATAGCCATGAACAATATCTCAAATTCACACAAGCATAGCATCAACCCAAAAGAAATGTAGAGCACAACTCAAAGCATACTATGAATACCTACATAACACTATTTTTACTATCTGTCAATTTTTTTCAAATGCACTTGGAGATCAAGTACTAGAGACATCAGTTCAACACATCACTTCACTCTAACACCCTTCTAGACATAGCAACATAAGGATAAATCCATGTACTCACAACACTTCTTCAACATCTCAACTATACATGCACACACTATGAACCTTCTTTATTATAATTTTCTCAATATCCTCTACATATGCAATCAATAATAAAATTTCATACACAATTGACATCAATGACAATAGCAACTAGTTGAAATCAATGACAACACCTTCATACTTGCAACATACTACTCCAATGTTTCAAAACATGTCATTTATCTAGTTATATGTTTAAATTTTTAAAATTCTAAATTAAGAACATACACTTTTTTATAGTCTTAAAACGTTGAGTATATGCTCATCACAAAAAAATCTAAAATAATGGATCTATGTATTTGTTTCAAATAAAATATCTTTCTTTTTTGGAACTAGAAAATACATCAAACTAAGTTATCTAACAATTAAAATCAAATTAAAATGAAAAAAAAAATTAAAAGTGTTATACATCCACTTTCAAGCACATTGAGCTCAAGGGAAAGTTCATGAACAATACATTTGATGTGAGGAATAGGGGACCAGGTATTGTACACCTTGCAAGTCTTAGATCTATATGAATTATTTAATATTTTAATACTATTAAATAATGTACCCTCATAGAAAAGGGTGTCACCACTTGGATAGAATCTCGATACTTTATTGTTGACACTCTTTTTCACATGTCATTAATCTTATTATGGTTTTAATAAATAAGTGAATAAGGGTTACAAGGTGGACTATGACTAGTATTTATGGCAAACTATTTATAGTCATATGAAGAGATTCATAAGAGATATTATTGCATCCATATGGAGTGATTATGGGTTACATCAAACCCACTTGGTCATAGGGGTCAATTAGTCAATTAGGGGATTACTTTCTAAGTTGGGAGGAGTTAATATTGGAGGAGGGTGCATGTATTGGACTCGTGCCATTTGGCCAAAGTACTAGCTCATGGTTTAAAAAAACCATTCATGGTTTCCTAGATCTTTTTGGCCCATATATATAGCTTGTAACGAAGATTGTATATTCAATTTTATGTAGGGTTAGTGTGCCAAAATTCCTCTAGATTAAAAGCAAATATCTCTTGTGAAAAACATAGAATTTCCTACTCTATTGTTATTATTTGTTGGATAATATATAGGGTGTGTTCTTTGGAGCCTATTTTTTTCTATTTGTAAATTTTCCTCAAGGTATATTCTATGTTGTGGTTATTACATGAATCATTTTCTTCTTCTCTTCTCCCTTTCAATGTTCTTTATTTGATATTATTATTCTACTAAAATTATTATGGATCTATTTACTTTCATTGTTCTCCTACTTGGATTATCTAAGAATTGGTGTGCTTTCATTTCAATCAATATGAAATCTTTACTAACTTGATCTCCTATGCAGACAAGTTCCACCCCTAGTATCCACATGATACATCAAAATCCTGTCTTAGGAAGGGACTAGGAGGCCTCTTAATTGAGCTAATCTTTCCCCATGCATAGGCACTAGTATTTCCCTAAAACATAAATTAAGAACCAATTGTTTTAATGGCCAAAAAAACCTTTTACTTGTTGGCACAGGAACGGTCATTCTGAAGCCACCCTATGTTTCTGTATTCATTGTAGAGATAGAAAATCCCTCAAGGTCTTCAAATCTTAAGGGGTAAGAGAACTTGGTGTTCCCATGTCATCTAAGGGGGAGCCGGTGTCACCAAGATCTCTAGATGTCCGATTTATTTAAGTGTTTGGAGAAATCCAAGTAGGGACTCAGTAGGTAGTATCCACTTTCTAGCCTAAGTTGTGCTTTCTTACAAGTTTTCTCAAAAAAATAAATACTAGTGAAACAATTTTGGGACTAACATAAGCCCCCACTCATAAATTATCTAATTTTATATTAGATTCACTCAAAAAAATTCTTTCTATTGTGTTTTGCATGTGTGTTCAAACAAACATTGCCAATACAAATCAAACACCACACTTGAAACTTACAACATTTTAACCTTGAAATGAACTAGGCCTACATATCCAAAATGAGCTTAACCTTTAATTTGTTTAGACCAATGACTTTCTCACCTCATTTTTATCATTTTCCATTCATGCATCACCTCATCTTTTTGCATTAGACATTCCCCATAGGTCAAATTTTTAGGTCATCTTTTTAGCTTGCATAAACCTCTTGATTAGGAAGTTCATCAAACTTAGACTAGACCATAGCTTCAAATCTATATTCTCTTAACCTTATCTTTCAAAAAACAATCATCCTATTCCTTCATCATTTATGTTGGTTTCTCAACTCATTAGTCTAGTTTGAGACCACCTTATCAACATATCCTTTCAATACTATACCAAAGGTCATTGATAATCAGATTAGTTGTTATACCTATCTTAGTTTGATTAGTAATTGTATCTTTGGTTCACTAGAGGTTGCAGTATTCATCCTAGGTCATAGTACTACATCCCTTCATCTCACATCTTGCATACCGTAGTCATAGACATACTTTTTATTTTGATCATTGTGGCATTACCTTATTCACACCTTGACTATTATCACCTTGACACTTAATCGTGGTATCATTATTATGCATCCTTATATCTTCAAAAATACAAAAAACATAGCTAGGTTGCATGCCTTAGGCTTAAGTCATGCACCTTTGCATTTTTATTTTCTAGACTTCACCTCGCCACCATGTCTTCAATTCACCTTGATATGCTTTGTAGTCAAATTGAGTACCAGTTACTCTACAATGGTCAATACCAACAAGCCATAGAATTCAAGAGACAATGGATCAATTCTCCATCCCAATCACCCACAGTCTTGACTCAACCATCCATCTACCCATCTTACCAACAATCCATAAGTTCTAGTCCTCCATCCATCTACCCTCAATATCAAGAGTCACTTGCTATTTAGCCACAACAAATGTCTATTAGTCATCCCTATCCTAACCTTGATAAGGGAAACCAACCTTCCACTAGTTCCTTCCAAGCCTCCACATCCTATCCTAGTCCATCATCCACTAATTCATTCCTATTCACTCCATCCAAAGCTACATTTAGTTATGAAAATACATTTGGTCATGGTCTCCAAAATCATATCACATTGCCTACACCTTGGAATACATGTCAAAAAAAAATTCCAAAGCATGACATCATAGCTTCACCTTCATGTCAAGATCAAAGTATTCCATCCCATGACCCCATCCTTAAGTCCGTCAAATATGTCCTTCTAGATAATCATGTAGTCCAAAACACACCTATTTTGATCAAGATCCTACCCTTGAACATGAATTCCATAATGATCCTCTCATCAACCTTTATACCATTCATGATCAAACATTTGAAGTTGATCCTATCCAAACTCCAAACACCACCATTTCCCAAAATGAGACACTTGTTGAGCCTTTGGACACATAGATGGTCTTCCTCTAGAACAAGAGTCTTCTACTCTATACATATTTGAAAATGATCAAGCTATAGTCAAATTCACAGGAATCTATGTTCATGACCATAAGGAAGGTTTCTACGTATCAACTTGGAAGCACCGATATCTTTTGAAGAACCATCAAAATCTAATATTTCACAAAATTAGACCAAAGATGTCAATCAAAAAGCTATCCCACATATCAATGGAGCCAAAATATCATATCAACTAGGATCATCCACTTTTATCAAATCAAGATTTCTCACAGAAGAGAATATTCTAAGCAACAGTTTCCACAATGATGGGTTTGCATCTTGCTTCCAAAATGATAGTTTCCACAATGAGTAGTTCTTGGCATAAGGTTGTTGCCAAAATTCCTTCCATCCACACCATAAACCATCATTGGCTTTAAAACACATGAACGATATTTAGTGTTATATTTATGCAATATTAACTACATTCATTGAAAGCATGTGTGTACATTTGTATGCAAGTGAGTTCAAATTTGAGTGCAATTTGTGATGGCAAATCCAAGGAATAGATTGAGGAATTATGATCGAACAAGAGAGAGGAAGAGAAAAGTGGGTGAAGGAACTTCTACTAAAGAACAACCCATGGAAAATATTGATGACCAAGGTGGAGTACAGGAACAAGAACAAACTGAACCTAGTAGTAGAATTTTTTCTATGGTATAGAAAATATGATGTAGATGGATGAGGACTCTCTTTTCAATAATATTTCATCTGAAGATATGTCATTTGAAAGCACAGTAAAATTACATTCTAAAAGAATATGGGATAAATTTTTTGAAGAAAAATCTCTAATTGGAAGAGCACAGATAGTTGAAAAGTTATTTAAACGAAAAGAAATGACCCTTGTTTTGGAGTTGTTAGGGGTTGATAATAGGAAAAATTCATCAAGTCCATTAAAACAAAAAATTGTTGAAAACTTGCAAGAAGCATTGAATTGTATTGAAAACAAGAGTCAATCTAGTGATCCAAGTGTTGCACATAGAGCATTAATGACTATAATTTCTAGTAAGAAATTATCACATAGAAGAAAAGTTCAAGAAATTTCTAAATTACTAAATGCTTCTAGGAGAATTGTTCAAAGGTTTATTGAAAAGAGAAATGAAATAGATGAAAATTTTGAGAAAATTTGGGTAAATATTTGTAGGGTTCCCCGAAAAGATAGAATTTCAAAAGATGTAAAGAAATAGGTGATTGAATATTGGACCAACCACTCTTGTGTTTCTTCTAATAGAATGGATACTATACAAATAATAGGTGAAGATAGTACAAAAATTTCTCATCTAAAACATTTTATAGATACAACACAAAGTGAACTTTTTGAAGCATTCAAGCAAAAATTTTCAAATGTGAAGATTTTTCAAAGGATGTTTGAGACACTATGACCATCATTTGTGTGTATAAATAAAGTACATGAAACTTGTTGTTGAAATCATGTTGAATTTGATCTACACCTACAATCATATAAAAAAGCTATGGAAATAATTGGTTGAAATATAGCCATCCCTGGAAACACAACACAATTTGTGAAGTCTCCTGTATGCAAAAAATCAGAAAATTTAGATGAATTCAATGTTCAATGTATAAAAAATATATGTAATGATTGTGGAGATTTGAAGAATCTTTTACAAGTTGACAATATTGAAATGCAAGTTATTTGGAAGAGATTTGAATATGAGACATACTTAACGAAGTCAGGAATTGAGGCCAAAAAAATTGTTCTCAAAGAGAATGGATTGCCTTACAATGAATTTATGAATAAATTTCACAATATCATATATCCACATATCTAGCATTTTCATGGTGCAAGATGGCAAGCTAATCAATTTCGTGATTCAAATAATTGCTTTCCACTAGGTTGTATTATCTCTATTGTAGATTTCACGGAGAACAATACATTTAGTCCTCAAACTAAGATTCAAAGTCAATATTATCATTTAGAGCAAGTTGCAATACTTGTGCAAGTTTGCTATAGGCATGTCAAGTTTCAGGTAGATGGTATACAAAGTAACAAAGATGATTGATTTATCATCAAAGAGGTTCAGTTTTATATTAGTTGGTGATAGGGGTCATGATAGAAACTATGTAGCTCATTGTTTCAAAATATTTTTTGAAAACCTAAGACGACGTGGCATAAATGTTGAACAACATTGGATATGGTCTAATGGATGTGCTGGTAGGTACATTTTTATTTTTAATTTTAAATTTATTTACTTTTAACTTTGACTTAAATTTTTCAATTACTTATATATAATTATATGTTATGTACACATGTATACATGTGTATATACACATACATGTACATGTGTATATCTAATTTTTTGAAGCTAGTTTGGTTTGAGTGTAGTTATTTGTAACTTTATAGGATAATTTAAGTCTCTGCAAAAGCTTTTGTTTGGTTAAGCTATCAACATGCTAGATGCAACACTGATTTTTTGTGGAATTTTTATGAGAGTGAACATGGAAAAGGAGAGCACAATGGAGCAAGAGAATGTGTGAAGTGTGCACATTGTCAACATGAACTTACTGGTAGTTCACCATATATATATGGAATTTACAGATATTTTAAAAAAATTAGATATATTTAAACTAAATTAAATTCTTAAACCTTGAAAGTAACAAGTGAAAAATTTAGCCGTGTGTATGTACTTGTAGGTAATGCAATACGAAATGTAAATGAAATTGTTGAATGGTGCAAAGTCATTTTTCTGATTGCGACTCAACATACAACACACGGTATTTTTGGGAAGTTACAGGTACATCTAGTCAAAATTTGTTAAATTTGAATTTCAAAGTGTGTGTACATGATTTAATTGAATTTTCAAATTTGAATTATATATATATATATATATATTCACTTAAATTAATCACTTGGATGTTTGTAATTTACATATATTGATTGATAAAATCCTTATAATGGTCAAAAAATTAATGGTATTAGAAGTCTATGTCAAATCATGACAATGGGAAGTAGCAGGCCTTATGCAATTAATGTGCGAGAAAAAACATGTTTTGTGTTGATTGCATTGAGGAAAATGCAAATAGTGTTCAATGTGAGAATATTAGAGATGGGTATGTTTCTCGATGGAAAATGAAACAATTAATATCAATGCCTCCTTTTGATGAAAATGACAATGTCGATGTCTACGATCCTCTATATTCAGCTGATTACGAACGTGTATCTGACTTAGTTGTTAAAAGTATATAAATTGAGTAACTTAAAATTGATTTAAATATATTCTATGTAAGTTTTGAGCATGTTTATATATAAATTTATATATTAAAAATATATTTACAACTTTTGTAAATTTACATGGAGTGTGTATAGGAGATATTTTTGCTATTGTTGCAGATCTTGAAAATGTGGAAGGTGTAGATTACTATCTACTAATATGTACGCAACCAAAAAGAAAATTGGTGGAATCGATGACAGATGGTGATGGAAAAAAGTATCCCATTAGATCAGTCATTATTGAAGGCACATATTATCAACAAATAAAGATAAATAAAAATGGTATTATATTTATTGATTATATGTCAGGACAAAAGGTTCTACATTATAGTCAATTAGTTATAGAAACAAAAATAAATTTAGAAACTTTACCTAAAAGAGGATGTGCCAAACAAAAGTAGAGGTTTCCTATTGAAGATCATGAAAAGATTTTAGAGATAATTAAAGATAGAGAGGATCTAGATTATATATACCAGGAGCTTTAAGTTATTTTTTGGATATATGTACATGTACATGATTGGATATATATATATATATATACTCAAACATTTTATAGATTTATCTATATCTATATTGATCGGACATGTGACATGATTTAGAATGGGTTTTTTTCAAAGGCGTGATCATTTATTTCCAATTACATATTTAAATTTGTTCCATGTGGAATTCTTAATTTAGTTCAAGAATCTTTGATTTCATAATTGACATTTGAAACTCCACTTAAATATATTAGATCATATATATGCTTAATACAAAACCTAGTGACTTTAAAAATGTTTGAACATTTTTCCTATATTCCTTTAAATCATCTATTTCCAATTGCATTTTTATGTTGGACATGGAATTCTTTTAAGTTCACTTGAATACATTTGATTTCATTTGTTGAATCTTAGATCATATATATGCAATTTACAAAACCTAGTGACTTTTAAAAAGAACTCACATGTTGCCTTTAAATTCCTTTAAATCATCTATTCCAATTGCATTTTTATGTTTGACATGGAATTGTTAAGCTCACTTTCAAACCTTCGATTTTATTTTTTCAACTCCACTTATATGCTAGATCATATATATGCAATTTACAAAACCTAGTTTATGTTCCAATTTTGCATAAATTTATGTTCCATGGTTCAATTCTTAAAATTTCAAGAATCTTTCATTTCATTTGTTCAACTCCACAAGTATAGTGCATCATATGCAATACAAAACATCTAGTACAACTTTAAAAATTCATTTTTCCTATAAATTCCTTAAATCATCCTTGTGACCCTTGTAAAATCCTAAGGTGAAGTCATAGAGTCACACTTTCCCCATTTATTAGTTACATTAGTATAAATAACTACCCTATGACAGGGTGGTTGTGTTCTTTTACTCTATAAATATATTATGTGAGAGTGTTCATGTTGGAAGTCTTCTTTTGGTCCCCTAGTCACATGGGTAAACACTAGTAGCTATATTGAATACCATATGAAGTGTTTATGTTGGGATCATGTGGTTTTAGAAGGTTTTTTTTCTAGCAAGTTCTTAAATGTGAAAGTGTTGGTATGCTCTTTATCAGTGTAATTTTTTTATAGTTTTTCTTATTGGGTTCCTAAACTATGATTAATTTATTGTAATTTGTGACAAATTGGATCTAGTTGATTTGGTGTTTGAGTGGTTAGAATCTACATGTTGTCTCTATTTTTCTTTATTTTTTAGGTTACTAATGTGACATGTTCAATATTTTTATTATATTATCCAAGATCTATAGGCATTGTAATTTCTTTTCTTTCACTTAGAGTAGCAACCATGATTTTCTATAACCTTTGGTATGTTACTTACGTGTACATCATTTTGTGAATGTTCTTGTATGGGTTCTCTTGGATTGGTCTTTCTTGTTCACCTTGGTGCATTAGAATATTCATTGTAGTGAATCATAGTGATGGTGTTTGGGGTGCTTGAGATAGCTATAATTTGGCATCAATAGTTGTTTACCATGTATAGCTTGAGACCACATGTAATGGGATCTTTGGTAATTATGTGGATTGATCACTTTTTAATATAGTTGTCATGGGAAGATCTAGATACTTATATTATGTGCATAGTGAGATTTTATCAATTTCCAATTGCATGAATGTTTGTGGAATTCTTAAGTTCAAGAATATATTTGATTTCATTTACATTCAACTCCACTTATAGCTCATCATCTAGATCACTTTCTTTGCATGCACAATAAAATTCATGTGTATTAAATTATATGAAATTCTTAAGTTCAAGATTTGATTTCATTTACATTCAAATGGACACTTATAGCTCATCATCTAGTTTGAATTATTTGCATACACAATCAAATTCATGTGTATTAGATGATATGGAATTCTTAAGTTCATATAGCATCTCATATATATGCAATTTACATTTAACCTAGAGTGACTTTAAAAATGAAAATTTAGCTAAGAATTCCTTATCATCTATTTCCAATTTCATTTTTATGTTCCACTTAAATAACATTGAATCTATTAGGAATTGACCTAGAACTTACATATTTGCATTCAAATTATTTCTATTTCTTAACCTATTTAAAGACAAATTCATTTCTATAATTAATTGTACATCCATATTTTTAAATTTACAAAGAGAAACCATTAGATAGTCCAATATTTTTATTTCTAAGGTTCAATGCTCACAATTAATCAAACTTGATGTTTTCAACATTAATCAAGATTGACTTTAAAGAAAAAGTTAATGTGTAACTCTAATTTTGATCAAGAACATATTTAAGGAAAAAAAATTAAGGTACAAAATTGCTAAATAAATAAAATCATAATAATTTATGAATGTGATGTAAATCATAACAAGTGTATACCATAAAACATAAATGTATGTAATGTGATGTAAATCATAAAAAGTGTCTCCAACATCATAATATGATCTCAAACCATGATACTTTAAAACATGTAAAACAACTCAAATAGGGATATCTAGGATAAATAGAATCATCTGATCTCTTGCTTGATCTCTCCCTCGATCCATGTCTTGATCTTGACTGTTGCAATCCATCTCCTAATCCAAGTTGTATGGATCCCTGCCTTGATCCAAGCTGCCTCGATCCCTATCCTATGCCTCATCCCAAGCCCTACACAAGTTCAAGTACACATGTAATTTAATTTTTAATAAATGTATGTGTACATATATGTAAATTTATCTAAAACTTACAATGTACAAGTTCAATGTGTTCAAACTTACATCAAGTAATTAATTTTTTTATTATAGGATTCTGATCATGCTCTAAATTTCCAAACTTTGACAAATCACCATATTGCTTCAAAAAAATTCAAATACACGATTTCAATCAAGAGTTAAAGAACTAGACTTTAAAATAAATTTTATTTAAAATATATGTATGTACGTAAAATTTTAGAACATAGTTTATATACATAAATTATTCAAGTACCTATCATGCCTCCTCAATAGCTCTATCAATCTCATTAATATCACAAGTATGCAAAGACACCGTAGGGGGATTTGTAGCTAGTACATTATCAGTGCCAAAAAGAAGTTGACTATATGTGTCATGGACAAGATCAGGTGCCCCAGTAACCTCAACATGATCTATAACATGGTGAGGAACTAAACAAGCTATAGGATCAATAGAAACATGATGCACATGGGATCGTGTAGGTTGTTGTGGAATATCCTTTGAAGTTGCCACCCTATGGCTCGTATGTGTACTAGGATATCATTGTCTAATAAAGGCATGTACCTGGTCAAAAGGGATCACATGGTCCTCATTGATGACCTGATAAATTGCTAGTAAATCCAAAACAGAGACTCTACACATATTATGCAAAGTCTTGTGACTCATATGGTCGACATATGAAGGAGTAGGTAGATCGGCACAAATTAACGGATCATAAGATGTAGATGTAGCCTTAGTGGTAGGAAGGCTGATCTGCGGTCGTAATAAGTATCTACCAACTTGATCAAATGACATCTGATCGATCTGTGTCGTAATAGTGGCAATACTATCAAAAAAATTAGATATAGTGGAGCATGCTACTAATTTCCCTGTTGCTACCAATTCCAAATGTTTTGGTAGAACCAAAAGGTTTGGGAAAACTAATGCCCTCTTGTTCACAAGTGGTGGAAAATCTCAACATCTAAAATCTTGTTTTTCAAAAAAATGGCCTTTACCTTGGCCAACATGCTCAAGATAAGATGTGTAGTCCACATCTATATGTAAATGAAACTACATATAACTGTTTGAAAAAATATTGTGGTAGCTCATCATTGTGAGGCCATCTATGATAAGCTACCAACCATCTAGGATATATGAATGGTGCAACAAGCTCATCTACACACCTCATCACCATATATCCTCTAATTTTATTTTTTCCTCTATAAAAAGGGACATGGTAAACACATTTTCTTGTGAAACTAATTTGCCAACATCTCTCTATTTTTGTGTGCCAGTAACACTCCTGGCAAGAGACAAATAAAATTGTTCAATGTTGATATCATCATAAGGATTGAATGATCAAATTTTCTCGATCATTCATAAAATTTCATCTCTAATTTTGACTAATCTATCTCGATTAGCCAAATTAGGGGAGTTGAGAATTGTTTGATCTAAACATCTTAGTGCATTTTATAATCTAGCAATACTCTCCTAATATAAATTTGATCTAACTTGAACATGTTGTTTAAAATGAGGGGAATGGTGAGATCCCTCATCATCCATTATATATATATATATATATATAAAGTAAAGAGATTTGCATATCATTAAAAAAAATATACGATGTTAAACAAATTTATCAAATTTCAAAACTAGAACATATATTTAAATTACATATTTTTCAAGTTTCAAAACTAAAACACTTTTAACTTTATATCTAATGAGACAAAAAGTTATAGATCTATGAAATAGAACCTTCTACAATTTAGATCAACATAAGAAATGACAACTCCAAAGAGACTTGATATACATGTATATATATACATATATGTATATATATGTACATATATGTTTCAATATATGTGTGTGTGTGTGTGTGTGTGTGTGTACATATACATGTATGACATATGTATATATGTATATATGTATATATATGTATATGTGTATGTATGTGTAAATATATGTATGTACATGCACATATACATACATATATTTATACATACATACACATATGTATGTACATGTACATATATATAAATACATACATACACATATGCATATGTACATACATGTGCATATATATACATATATATACATACATACATATATGCATATACATACATACATGTACACATATGTACATACATACATACATACACACATACACATATGCATACATACACACACACATACACATATATGCATACATACACACACACATACACATATATGCATGTGCATACATACCCATACACAAATACACAAATATGCATACATACATGCACACATACACATATATATGAATACATACATACACACATACACATATGCATACATACAAACACACATACACATATATGCATGTACATACATACCTACTAAAGATATATTTGGAAGATACATACCTCAAGAATGACCTTAGTAGATGATGTTAATCTAGAAGAATTTGTAATGACTAAGGATGAGTTTTTTGGAGCAGATATAAAACAAAAATGCCAACTCATATTGAAATGTTAGCAAATTTAGTGATTGTCTTGAATATGACTTGAATTTAATGAGGGGTTTGAAGTTTTTTGCTTGACCTTAGCAAATAATCTTAATCTAAAATAATTTGTAATGACTAAGGATGAGTTTTCTAGAGCAAATATAAAACAAAAATGCCAACTCATATTGAAATGTTAGCATTTAGTGATTGTCTCATATTACTTCAATTTAATGAGGGGTTTGAAGTTTACTTGACCTTAGCAGATGATGTTAATCTAGAAGAATTTGTAATGACTAAGCCTGAGTTTTATAATCTACCTAGACATTATTATATTTGTATGTTCCATCTCTAGCCTAGCTCTAATGCTATATTATACTTAATCATTTGTGAAGAGAATGTTGAATGCCATATTGGGGAGGCGAGAATGCTAAATGTCATATTGTGGAGTTGAAGATGCCTAGTAGATCATATGTTCGTGACTTTGTTCAAGGGTCATTCCTATGAGTGTGATTGAAGAGACTTTTGGAGGTTATGTGCATGTTTATTGGCCATGAAGTGCTACTGTACTATTATGTGGGAACAATGTTGAAAAACTGAGTTCAGAGGCAAAAAACACAAGTCTATATTTTTTATCTAAGCAATGAGTTTTGGAAAAATATTTGTTAGGACACTAACAATGGTAAATCCATTCAAGGGCTATGAATCATGATGGAAACTATTTATGATAGTGACATAAGATAAAGTGCTAGAGCAGCCTCACAAACAAATGACAGTTCAATTGAAGGCCTTAAGTGCTAACGAACCTTAAGTGAATTTCATCCAAGATTATCTAGGCACACTATTATGATGGCACAAAATCTACCCAAATATGCAAAAATGGCATGTTGGTTAGTGATCTATGACAAGGTCTGAGAGAAACAGTATTAGTAAAGGAAGTGCATGTTTGGTTAGTTTATCTTAGCAATATTTTTCCAAACACATTCAAAAGTGATTGAAACTTAAGCGAAGTGCACCAAATCCAACATAAGGATGAAAAACTTGAAACCAAATGTACCTTTTGAGTTGCTTTTCCACATGATATCTCTGCTTAGAGGCATAAAATTTGGCAAAGGGATTACGTTTTTTCATCTAGGCAAGGAAATGTTAAAATGGTGCACTTTTTGAAGGGTTTGGCCACTAGTTATTTTTTCCAAAGTGGTAGTAAGAAAATTGGTGTGCATTTTAGTTGATGGAACCATTAGTGATTGACATCACAATTTGGATTAATTAACTTAAGTAAAAATGGGTGCACATGTATGGTTGTTGTACCCATGAAAAATTAAGTCTAAAACTTAAAAGAGTGGTAGAGGCTTATGTGATTTCCATTATGTTTGTAACAGTTCAAGCAACTGAAATTGGGCACACATATTCAAGGGAAAATCCATTAATAATGTGGGTGTAAGACTTCAAAGATATGGCAAACATCTCAATACACTTTTTGAGTGGCAATGCCATTAGTTATTTTCTACCAAGGATGGCCTAAATAGCCCAAGTTTGTGCCAAGTCCATTAGTAAACTCTACCCACAGTAAAAAAAGGGTGACAAAACCCTTAGTGATTCTCATCATACTATGTACACCCAGAACTAAAGAAAAAAATAGTTAAAAATATGCAATCCAGTGCCTATATAAGAATGTTGTTCAAACTTTGTTATTCACAACATTAGTAGGGCTTTCATTGTCCTATTTTTATAGGTCTATGAGGAGGTTTGCAATGCCAATTTTGAAGGGTTTTCAATGAGAAGAAACAATGTTTCAAGGATTCATCAATAAAATCCATTTATATTCTTCTTTTCTTTGCATCTTTTCTACGTTGTCATATAGTTCTTAAAACAAGTTTTTTGTATGTGTATGTGTGTATGTATGTATGTGCATATGTGTATGTGTGAAAGTGTGTATGTGTATGTATACCAATTTTAATGTTATTTCATTTTTAGGGTTTTGTGTCTAAGTTTTTTATAGGCACACAACAGTGGCCATATGGGTGTTGGTGAGAAAGTTTACATTCAAAGGGTTTATATCACTCGAAACTAAAAACCCCAAATTTGCAGTTCACCATTCAAGTGTTTAAACGGTTTACCACATTTCAACTATTCAAACCAAAATAACATTGCACTATCACTTCATGGTGAGGGTTTAATATTGTAAAACATATATTAAAAATAGTTTACCACATTCACCTATTCAAGCCAAAAACAAAATACTCACTACCATTTTCACATAAATTGCCAAAAACTAAAATTTCACAATGTTATTCAAACTACAAAACATTTCTTTCACAAATATTACAAACACCCATATCACCACTGCAATGTGCCTATCAAAAACCAACAATTGTCTCAATACCATGCTTCAACTCAAAAAAATCACAAAAACCACAAACTCCCACGCACAACCCGTCCAACCACAAAAGAAAATAATCGTAGAAGAGGAGGAGAAGAGCATGGAACCTGGGGTAATGATGTCTATTTATCGATGCTTGAAAAACCTATTTCAGCCGAAGTCCTCTCATCGAAAGCAATTCTGCCCAAACATGCAAAATGGTCAGACCCTCTTCTTTTTTATTTTATTACTCATACTTTTGGCCAAAATGTATTTGGTTGAGTGGCTTTCGACCAAAACCCCTGCAACCGAAAAGGTGCCACCATGTTGGCACCATGTCACTGCCACGTGGTTTTGGCCAAGAGCCACTCAACTGAATACCTTCCCACCAAAAATAATTCACTCAGAACTATTTATTTGGTTGAAAGTGTGACACACTATTGTGTTTTTACCCTAATACAAATCTAAATGTTAACAAGGGTTTCTGATGTTTTAAAAGTATACAAATGATTCATCCCCCCTCTCAGTTGTCCTATGCATCTAACATTAATATCATAAATGAGATGTGCCTCTAGATCCACCTCCTAAGGATGAATAATTTAACCCCTTGAACTTTCTATCTTCTCCTTCCATTTATCAAATTCAATTTTAGACTAAGCACAAATAAGTTTTGATGGGGTGACTAGATGAAGAATGTGTGGTGGTCTATATTTCATCCCAATCCAATTTTCTATAAAAAAAATTAATGTTTTAGCAATTCTTTAGCTCTCCTAAAATACCACATAAGTTTTTTTGGTGATATGGGTTCTCACTTTTGAAATTTCATAGATAAGATTGTGTATCTTTCCTCACAAGATGGATAAGTTGTTCTAGGAAAATTGGAAATAAAATTAGTTAGATCTTCATAGCATAGCTTTAAGCTTTAGGTATTATTTTCAATAATAGCTAGATATTTTAACATCCATTAAAATTTCTCTAAATTCCCATGGGTTTCTAAACTAATGTCTCATTAAAATTTTACTAGTTTGTTTTTCCTTTTAATATCCCCTTTTCTTTTGCTTTCATGCCACCTAGTTTCTAATTGTAGAAATAAAATCTCTTAACTTTAGTTCATTGAAAAAAAGTTTTATAAAGAAGTATGTACATTTCTCATCCAAAAGGTTGTGTGAAAAAATTGCATAGAATATTTTGTCACTCTGGTGTAGAATTCTTAAAAGCCTCAAAAAAATGTTTATCATTTGAATCATCATGGGGTAAATTACATGATAACCTCAAAAGGTTTCATTTTGACAACTGTTCATTTAAAAAATATGTCATAAACTTTGGAGGGGTGTCTAAATGTGAGCAGTAGCTCTCCTATTTCACAAGCCTCTTTTTTGGCTTCCTTAAATTATTTGTAGTTATCTTTCAGTCTTAAAAATTCTTCTTGTAATCTCACATTACCTTTTCTCAAATTGATTACCTTAACCCATTCCCTTTTGGGGTTGGTATTAGATATTTCCTAAGGTAGGTCAAGATGCTCTTTTAAATACAAAATTTCCTAATCCTTTTCTATTATCACCTTTTAAAAAAATATATTTTTTTTCTATTTGTCTTTTTCTTCCAACACCCTCTTTAATTTCTCAATTTCTTGTTTTTGTTCTACAAGTATTTGCTCCACCCTAGACAACTATAGTGCAAACTATGTTTCTTTCATCTTCCTCTAATGAGATCATCATTGGCCATTTTATTTTAGGCAGACTACATTTTAGGGGGAATTCCTGTTATATTTCTTTTTCAACCATTTCATTTTCCTCAAAAATGGTGTTGTATTTCTATGCTAGGATTTCATTTCTAGTGGAGTCTTGCATCTGTGGAAAATCTATAATCGATGTCTCTGTTAGAATTCCTTCATCAAGGTTTCCTTGTTTTACATACTACTTAATACTAGCGGTTATCCAAAAAAATTGACACTTCTCTTGAAGGAGGTGGGTTGTCTGATTCATTTTTTCTTTCGGTTATTTTGTTCCTAGGTTCTCTCTTTTCACTTTCATCCCCGAAAGGAAACTATTTCCAATTTTTTATAGAAACTAGGGTTCTCTTGAGTTGATTTCTTTTTATTTTCTTTTTATGTGGATGGTTTTTTGAGGGTTCTAGAACTTTCATGTTTGTCTAGGGAATGTTAAGTTTTTGTAGTCTATTGGCTCAATTTCTAAGGACCTTCCTTAAGAGCGACTCCAAAGGATTCCCCAATTTCCATCTTTTGGACTTTATTTCTAGGGTTTGTAAAAAATTCATCAATTTCTTCTTTATTTTGTGGTTCCTCAAAACTGGGTGTTTCCATAGCATCCTAATAAGGTCATGGCTTTGTAAAAATCCTAGACCTTTTTTATACCTATCCATCATAATATTAAAGACTCATACAAATACACAGGTAGGTTTACTTTCAATGCTTGATTTTGTGTACCATAACATAAGTGGATCAACATTCTAAATGCAAAACCCACCACCACACCAAACTATCCTTCATAGGTGAAATATTTTAACACCCATGGGATAACTAACCTCTAAGGTTGAGGGACGGTGTCTCTATTAATTCCTTTTTATCACCTTTCTTTTTAATTGTTAGTTAAGTGATGTCTTTTCCTTCATTAATAAACTTAGATAGCATGTCTTTGTATGTAAGTTGGTTTTCCCCAATATAAATCACTTCCCTCAACATTAATTCCAAAAATTTGAGAGAGTCAATGCTTACCTTGAATTTTCATCATGAGACTATTATAGACCATTTTGAAAAAAATCTAAAGAAATTGCTCTACTAGTTTTGGGTAGTAGCCTTAAAAAATTTGTAAGAATTCTTACTTTCCACTTTGAAAATATTAATTGATTCTTGGTCATGGAGCAATTATTTTGGAGATTTTGGTTCAATCTTTCCTTTTCATGCCCATTGTTGTATTTCAAAAGGAAGATTTTGCTAAAAATAGGTACGAGAAATTCCTCACGATTTTGGTGATTACAAGAAAAATATTTCAAGGGAAGTTCTTAGAGTGGAGGTTGAGCTTAACGCAAAAAATAAGGCAAGTAATTGGTTTTACTTGGTAAAATAATGATAATGGATGTGATATATTATTATGCCACCTTCATCATATGAATGGAGAAAATTTGACATAATTTTATTTGAAAATGGTTAAATTATGGTGGCAAAGATACCATGTTTATTTAAGAGATTATTTAATAATCGTTATGTATCCTTAATTAATATCAATGTTATTTAATGATTGTGACATGTTTAATGCAGAATTATCTATACCTTGATTTTTAAATTCTCTTAAATGTATTCGCTCAAAATAAATTAAAATGGTAGTTTAGAGTATTATTGAAGGGACACAAAGGGTTCCCAAAGCAACACGTGCGAGTTTTTGGAGTAACACAAATGAGCTTTTTGGAGCATCATTGAAAGGATGCTTTCATAAAAACAAAAAACAATTTTTTGAAGCATCATTGAAAGAATGCTTCCAAAGAAACAATGAAAAAAAATTGAAGCATTGTTGAAATGATGCTTCTGAAGAAACAATGAACAATTTTTTGGAGCATCATTGAAAATATGCTTCTAGAGAAACAATGAACAAGTTTTTGAAGCATTGTTGAAGAATGCTTCTAGAGAAATAATGAAAAAAATTCTAGAGAATTGTTGAAAGGATATTTTTGGAGAAACAACGAACAAGTTTTTGGAGCATCATTGAAAAAGTGCTTCCAAAGAAACAATGAACTAGTTTTTGGAGCATTATTGAAAGGGTGATTTTTGAGAAGCAATGAATAAGTTTTTGGAGCATCATTGAAAGGATGCTTTTGGAGAAAGAACAAAAAAATTTAGAGCATTGTTAAAAGGATGTTTCTAAATAAACAAGGAGTAAATTTATGGAGCATCATTGAAAGGATGCTTCCAAAGAAACAAGCTACGGAAACAACATAAATTTTGCAAGGGAACATAAACTTCTAGAGAATCACAAACTACAAGAAAAGCATTAGCTATAGAAGAAACATTAAATTATGGAATTTAACTCTGTCTATATATAAAGATGGGCATAAGGTGTTTCACCTATCTAGGTCTTATTTACATGTTAAGTCCACTTAGGTCCTAGGAGGGAATCTTTCTAGATGGTATTAGTTATCATTAGATCTTATCTTATCTCTTGGAATTTAATACTTGTGTCCTAAGTCATTTAATATTGTTGAGGTACTTGTCACATTGTATAGGATTAAGACACATATCAAGATCTTGTCTAATCCTATCTCACAACTTTCCTTTATAAGCAAGGCATCATATGTACATTAATATATTCAATTTCATAATCTTGCATCCATAATCGTAGCATGATATTTTTTCCATTTCTCTCTTGTGGAAGTTATTTTTTTCTTGCAGGTGATCCTGGGGTGTTGGGATTTCACCATTAACTCTTGCATGGTATCGAAGCTTCAATGTTGCAAACATCTTCCCAAATATGAGGAACCTATTTTTTCTTGAAGATTTTTATGGGTGTGACTGAGGATTTCAAGGACCTCACCATTGAATCCAAGAAATCAAATAAATTCATGTTTTCCTTTTGTTTCATCAAATTTCGTTATATTTGGTCAGATCTACAAGGGTTTCAATTACCAAATACGGGAGGTAGCTAAATTTTTGGGGTACTTTAGGCCAAAACTAACATTGTCATTACATTTGGAAGGCCTAAAAACCTTAAGATCGATTGTCAAATCGTCAAAAAATGGATATTTTTTCTTGGGATCATCAAGAAAATTTTTGCATAATTGTGATTTATGTAAGGTCGTACGGATCCATACCTGACTGTACCATATAGATTGTTTGTAGCATTTTGAGTTGGGTACAATTGAGGAATATTCTAAGGCATCATTCTAGCATATTCTATGAAGATTCTTGTGTTTGTGTCAAGCTGACCATTGTCTGCACATGGTTGGTACATCGTTGTCACATCACATCTCACAGATGGTATAGATAGGTTTTTAATTAATAAAAAAAGGTTTTGTTTTATTCATAGGTTTTTTTTGTTTAAATGGTGATTGATATTTGCATTGGTTATTAGTCATGAGGGTTTATTAATCGTGCTCACCACTTGCCAACAAGGGCCTTGAAGCCTTGGGCGGCACAACCTATGGCTTGTTGCCCCCCTTGTCCGCCCCACCACTAGTAGCACACGGGAGCCACCATCATCGGTAGGTGGAACTTTTCTTTAAACAATTTTTTTCACCTACGGTCGTATGGGTACCTAGGGGCCCAAATTTTTCCCCCTAATGCTTGAATTAGGCATTTTTTTTCAAAATACCATAACTTTTTGCCATAGTGTTAGGTTTTTGAAAATGAGATATCATTGGAAAGCTGGCTTTATGTACTTTGTATTGGTGAAGGTAATTTTCTAGATTCTACTACTTGGTGACATTATTTTTTGTTTGAATTCAAATCTTTATTTTTAGCTCCCAAGCTCATAAATTATTGCCATGATCTCCAATTTTCATGATTTTTACAATGTTGGAAAGGTATTGAGGAGCTCTATCATGCCATCCATGTAATTTTTTTAGGTTCAACCCTAGGTATCTTTTATTCATATTTGTGTGTAATCACATTTTTTTTAATCACTTGGACATACTGTTACTTAGGAAGGTGCAATTTCAATCCTTGCACTTCATTACAATTCTAGAACAATGTTCTATCTCCTATTGCTTCATTTAGATGCCATGGTTGATCCATATCAAGAGTGTTCCAATGTTCCTTAGCATCAAGACTACTATTTCTTTATCATTATTCCAAATTTTCTCCAATAATCGAGAGTTTCTAGTGTTTCATTGCAGTTGGTTATCTCATTGGGGGGATGAATGGTTTATTTTTATCTCTCTTATGGGGGTATTTTTCCTCATAGGGGTTTTCCTCCTCATTCTTCATGGAGAGTATTATTGTATTTCATCTCTCTTTTGGTGAAGAGTTTTGTCCCACTAGATTTTTTCCTTTTCTCCATTTGTGAGAGATTGCATTTTCATTTGTACATGGGTACATAACATGGCCTCGTAGTCATGACCCATCTCTGCATCATTTGCATAATTATTTCCTCCCTATGTTGTACTTAAGAGGGGGTGTTGATGTAAATGAGCGTTTTACCTATCTAGGTCATATTTACATGTTAAGTTCACTTAGGTCCTAGGAGGGAATCTTTCTAGATGGTGTTAGTTGTTATTAGATCTTATCTTATCTCTTGGAATTTAATACTTGTGTCCTAATTCATTTAATATTGTTGAATTAGTTGTCTCATTGTACAAGACTAAGACACATGTCAAGATCTTGTCTAATCCTATCTCACAATTTACCTTTATAAGCAAGGCATGATATGTACATTGATATATCCAATCTAAGAATCTTGCATCCATAATCATAGCATGATATTTATGTCATTTATCTCTTGTGGAAGTTATTCTTGTCTTGCAGATGATCTTAGGGTGTTGGGAGTTCACCATTAACTCCTACAAGTTTATTGCTTTACTATGTGAATAAACTCCTTTTTTCTCTTTGGTTTTTAGTACAGGCGAAGTCTATATCCATTCACCAAAATTATTTGCATGTCTTCATAAATTGGCTTGAATTGAATAGACCTATTATCAAATACTTATTCTGTCGCATAAGGTCCCAACCATTGTGTTTAAATCTTTCATTTTAGGTCTTTATATTTGAAATTGAATAGTAGTGCCTAGTCTCCTTTGTGGAACTTATTTTCTCTTATGTGACTTCCATGCCATATTTTACTTTATTTTTGTACAATTTTGTTTGTTGTATGGATCCCAATCATAGTTTTTCTATCTCATTCAATTGCAATGCTCATTCAATTTGAAATTTACTCAAATTTAGACCCACATCCATGGTAGTTCTCAATATTTGAAGTTAAAATTCAATTGGAAGAATAGGGTTTTTCCCATAAACCAATTCATGCAGGGGAAAACATATGGTTTATTTCCAAGGAGTATTATATGCAAAAAAAATTCATGTAATTTCCTAATCGAATATTTTCTATTGGATGAAATTTTTTTTTGTGAGAATGTTTTCCAACTCTCAATTAGTTACTTCAGCTTGACCATTTTTTTTAGTATGATAAGGTGTTGATTTCTTATGACTTACTTGGACATGATTGGTGAAAGAGAAAAGGACTTAAGGATTTAGGTACTCCAAATTTAAGGAATATCCTATTGTAAAGGAAATTTTCCACTTGTTATACCCTTGCTATCTTGAATGCTTGAGCTTATGCTTATTTGGCGAGATAGTCTATACACACAAGTATATACTCCTTCCCCTAAGATGGTGGATTGATAGGACTTATAAAGCCCAATTCCCATTTTTTAAATGGTTCTAAGGCCACCTGATATTGTAGAGGCACTTCACCAAATGGTGTTGGTCTTCCCATCCTTTGGCACTCATTGCATTGGTGAATATATCTCTTAATATCTTTATGCATTGAAGGATAGTAGTATCTAGCACCTAAAATTTAATGAGAAGTCATTTTTTGCTAAATAATTTCCTCCAAAGGGATCATTGTTACAAGCTCCCATAATACTGTAATTTTCATCAGCTCTCACACATATGCGTAAAATAATGTCAAGAAAACATTTAATAAATAAACATAAAGATGTCCAATTGTTTTTTTCCTTCCCTAACTAATCTCTTTCTCTGTTGTGTAACAAAAATGGGGGAAATATTGTTGTGGCCAAATAATTTGTTATATCAGTGAACCAAGGGGTATATTTGGATATGAAAAATAATTGTTCATCTAGAAACTCATCTTGAAATGGTTCATATCCCTCTTATTCATGTTATATTCTAAAAAAAAATTCTATCATGTATTTTATAGGTTTGTCTACAATGGTTACATTAAATTCCTAGATGAATAGTAGTCATATGATTATTTATCCACACATAGTAGATTTTTTCATTAAATATTTGATAATTGAATTGTATGTATATACAAATTCACCTTATAGCATGTGATGTAATGTCATAATTTGTTAAGGGCATGCACAATGGCTAAAAACTCTCTTTCTATAGTTGTATAGTTTCTTTATGTAGGAATTATTTTTTTCTAATAAAATAAATAGAATATTCCCCTCTATCTTCATCTTCTTGTCTAAGAATTGTGTTGATGTCATCATTTGAGGCATATGTATAGATTTAGAATGGTAATGCCCAGTTGGGTAATAGGGAAATTTTTATTTTTTCTTTAGTGGGTTCAAAAGAGGCCTAACACTCTAGAGTCCATGAGAACTCAGCATTCTTTTGAAGTAAGTAAAATATAAGTGTTGCACTTTTACTAATGTTTTTTATAAATCTACAATAATACCATGCATGATCAAGAAAATTGTGTACATTAATTTGAGTTTTCATAGGTTCTAACTTTAGATTATCTCAATTTTCTTAGGATCAACTTTAATACCTTTAGTTGAGATGTGGTGTCCCATTATGATTTTTTACTTAACCATGATAAGACATTTCTCATGGCTAAGTGAAAGGTGATGTTTTTCACAATGTTAGCAGAGTTATGAAGTGCATTCTTGAAGGTATTTCCAAGTACTAAGAAATCATCCATGTAAACTTCTAAACAATCATTTACCAGTTCAACAAAAATAGTTAATATTGGCCTTTGAAATGTTGTAGGGGCATACAAACTAAATGGAATAACTTTTTATGCAAAAGATCCCCATGGTCATGTAAAACTAGTCTTGTTCTAATCTTTAAGGGCAACCTATATCTTGTTATACCTACTGAATCCATCCAAAAATGAATATTAGGTCTTTCTTGCAGGGTTATTTGGAACTTAGTAAATGATAAAGGAAAATAATCTCTATAGGTTGCCTTATTGAGTTCTCTATAATCTACATAGAATGTCCATTTTCCTCATTTATTAGGAATGAATATTAGGGGGCAAACTCATTGGCTATTAGAGATTGAATAAATAAATCCCACTTGCAAAAGCTTTTCAATATTTGTTTTGACTATTTCCCTAAGTGCAGGGTTGAGCCTACATTAAGGTTGGCAAACAAGTCAAACTACTTTAGTATAAATGTGACGTGAGAAAATCATTGGTTGTATTCCTCCAATGTCTTTATAATCCTAAGAAAATTCTTTAGACCTATTTATCAGAACATTGAATAACTACAATTCATGTTGTTCTCTAAGCCAAACATTGATATTTAAAGTTTTCCCCAATAATATCATGATTTGTTTGGTCTCTAGATGACTAGAAGTGATCGTATTATTTTCACTCATCAATATGTTCAATAGGAAATAGAGGGGCTACATCATGTGGAAGGTGGTAATGTCTTTGAATAAATTCTCACTTCTGTGGATTATGTCTTCAAGAGGGCAATGAAATGTGAAGAATTTTTCTTTGTTATTTTGGGTGAATTCACAATACTTGTTTGAATGCAATTTTGCAATGTATAATTTGTATATATGTCTTGATCATAATTTATTTTTAGAGAATTGTTGACTTCCTATTTTTTTTCTATTTCATTGTAGTATTGTTTGATCACAACCATGGCTAATTGTGCCAAATTTCCTTGCTTGTTGGCATCCACACATACAAGTCATTAATTTAAAAAAATTAATGCCTTTTAGAAATACATACGCATTTTTTAACGCATACGTGTTTTAAAACATATACGTGTTTCTAAAAATTATTTAATTTTTTAAATAATCAAGGAAATAAAGAATGCATATGTGTTTTGTAACGCGTATGCATTTTTAAAAACACATACACATTTTTAAAATTTTGAATTCCTAACCCACATGTTGCCTTGGTTTTAGGCTTGGGAAAGGCTTGGCAACCCGACCCTTAGTCTTTGACTTGCAACTAAAAAACTAAGGCAAATTGAAGAAGAATGTCCAACTTTGGCAATATGGCTAATGGACTTTTTTTTTAATCAATCTATAAAATTAAAACCCATTAGAGAACATGATGTCTAGTTTCCAAATATATTAATTTTATTAAGATTGGATTATATTTGCTAATTTTTAATTAATTTCTAAGTAAACTAGTCCTTAAACTTGAAATATTAGGCTTTTTTTATTTTTTAATAACTTTCTTTGGTTAAGTTTCTTGTAAAAAAAATTATATGGCATCAATCTTCAAACAATTCTCTACACAATGAAAAAAAAAGATTCAAAAAATGTTTAGTTTAGGTCCAATTATGATGTTTGTACATGTTGATTTTTAAAAACAACAATTAAGTCCAATAAAAATTCAATTAAAAAAAACATATTCAAAAAAATTACCTCATCAATCTTCATGTTGTTAGGTCTCTTTCCCCAAAAGGAATTAGCAATACTTTTATTTGGGTCAAAAAGTGGTGTTCGTACACGTACATGGTATGGTTAAAAAAAAGGGACTTTTAAAAAGTGGTTTTTATACATCCCTATCAAAATTTAATTTCTATCATCTAGGTATTTGAATAAATTACATATTTGGAAACTAGATCCAAAATGATAAAATTCATATTATTGATTTTTTTTAAGATTCATTGTGTAAGTGTCTCAAATTTTTAGTCTGAGTGTGACAAATTCTTAAAAACGACAAAAACACTTCCACTTTTTGAGCTTTTTGTGGACCCAACTTCTTGCATTAGCCCTATTTTCTATTCAAACCATTGCAAATCTGACCTAGAATCTATCAAGGTAGCTAATATGGATAGCTGGGGTCTTCCCAAGATCAAAGGATAATTGTCTTTCAGAGTTCTTGATTGGATAACTTGAAAATCTTTTGGGTACTCCCAAGTTTCTACCATGACTCGAAAATTTTCTAATATTCCTTTTGGTATGACAATAAATTGATCTTCCATTTACAAGATAGTGCTTGTGGATTGGATATTTGTTAATGATATCATCTACATTACATCCACCATCATGAAATTTATGGTAGCTCCTAAATTTACAAGTACATTAGAAATTTGTATTCCACTAATAAATAATGTGATCACGGAACTCCTAGGATCATTGTATTTGGGTGGAAAAAAAATCCTAAGAGGATATTGGTGAGGTGCCCATCTATTTGGATGGTGTTAATTTTATTTTTTTACTTCTAGGTGTCTTTATGCTTAGTTGTTTCACTAGTTGATTAAGTTTGGATATCCCTTTAATTTCCTACAATAATGGAACATCTATATTTAATGGTTTGATTTACCATAACATGTGAATTTAATTGAAGATATCTAGTTATGGAGGATGGCTAAGATTGGGATTTTTGAGTCTCTCTAAAAAAGGACCTTTTAAAAAGAATACCCATTCCCTATTTTGGAGTGTCCCTATTGAAGAGGTCTAGAAGAAGGATTTTCAATGCTTCAATTCAAATGTTTTGAAGTATTATCAACAAGTGCCTCTAGAAGGACTCTAGAGGTTTTATGCGGATGTAAACTTCCATGAGATGGGTCCATATTTCTGCTAATAGGAGCTTTAGGGGATGCTTCTAAAGACAAGTCTAGATTAGCTCCAGAGTTAATTTCTCTCTTGGGTATATTATTTGTTTTTGTATTTGATTGCTTACTAGTTTGTTTAGCCAAGTCAATTTTGTCTCCAAAAAGTGTTCCATGTTCTTTGTCTATTATATCACTTATGATCAACTAATGTAAAATTTTCCCTAATCCAAGATGCATGGCCCAATAATGTATTGCATTGATTCCAACCATATTTTTGTGTTCAATGGAGTAAACCGGTGCATTCTACCAATTATTTTTAGGGTTAGCAATTGGTTTGGTTGGAAATGGAGATTGTGTTGCTTGGTCAAGTTGTTGATTCTATGAAGGTGGTAAAAGGGATGGTTGAAAATTTGGCATTTGGAAGTTAAGTTCTTGATCAAATTAATTTTGCAAAGGGTTTGATTGTGGCATATGATTTTGAGGAAACCATGGTTGTTGTCAAGGATTAGCCCATTTTGGAGTCAACCATTGTTTATTTATCCTCCAAGGGTCCCCAAGAGTATGGTCTTTAATTATATTGTCCTAGATATTTTGGCCAAGGTGTGTTCCATTGGTTATTGTTCCATACAAGTTGAGGACACCAAGAGGAATTAGAAGTTTGACCAAAGGAAAAATTATTTACAATTTGTTGTCCCATGTAATTAACCTCTTCCTCAATTTCCATGGAATTTTTCTTTGAATTTCTATTTTTTGTAGGTCACATTGATAAATTTTATGGCCTTCGTCACAAACCTAACAAATTTCTATTTTGTTCAAGGGACACTCTCTTAGCAGATGTTTATTTTGGCATTTGGGACAATAGATGGAGATTTTATTTGTATTTTTGTTTTTAGCTTGAATTCCATCAAGTGTAGTGTTTTGATGGACAAGGATATAATTTTTTAAGTTTTCAATTTCTTCTCTTAATTGACCTATCTCATTTGTTCCTCTTATCATATTAGACCTTTTTAATCCTCCCCTTGTTCTCGAGTAATTTTGCAGAGTGTAGAGACTTCATCAATGTCTAACTTAGCAACATCTCCTTTCCCCATTAAGTCAAGAGCTTGCCTTGAGTCTTCTTCCATGCCTTTCAAGAAAATAGTTTAACTAATTCAACATGCATGATGTTTTTGCAACCAAAACACTTCAACACAAAAATTAATTTTTTTAAATATGACCTTCTAAGCTTTCTTCCTCTTTTTGCTTAAGATGGAATAATTCTTCCTTTCTATCATTGATACTATTGTAATCTTGATATTTATCTAAGAATACGATTTTCATCTCTCACCACAAGTCCACTGAACCAACAGTCAACCCCATAACTCATCACATTGTTGCATCCTCCAAAGTAAAAAGAAACAATTTTAACTTTTTATTATTAGTTTTGTAGTCATATGTATGGCAAAGAACCTTAAACTCAAAGAGGAACTAATATGGGTCCTCTGATAATAAACCTTGGAAGGTAGGAAGGTTGGTAGGGGAGATATTCTTCATGGGGGAATCTTCATCTACATTAAGATTAATTGGATAGGTGAATTTTCTTTCAACCCTTCTTGCCTCCCCTCCATTGTGGTTATTTTTTTCTCCATTCATGATGTTGGTTGGATTGTTTTCAGAGATTTTCTCAAATGTGTGCTTTGGGGTCTCGAGGGGTCTTAGAATCTACCAATTGTTCACAAGTTTCTTCAACTAAGACTCCTTTTAGGTTATTTTCAAATGTTTGTGGCTAGGGGATTTTGGCAACAAATCTTTTGTGGGGTCATCTTTTTCCTAACCATGCAAAGAAAGAATACTTTTTTTAATAAGACCTAACTATTTGAATTCCTAATCACACCTAATGTATGAACACATTTTTTCCCTAGCAATGGCACCAAAAAGTGACAAGTTGTCGTCACATCTCACACTTTAGTTAATGAATTATCATTTTGATTGGGATGGTGTCCAAGGTCTGTATAAGGGTTTCAAATATCTAATATATACTAAAGTTCATCAAAGTAGAGAATATTTATGTTGGAAATAATTATTGACTAGAAAATATATAAAAAATGTAATCTATAAGAGCACAGGGAATGTAATCTATAGAAGTAAGGAAATTAACTAAGACTTATGCTTTAACATAATGGAATTTCTTAAACTACTAAATTGTTGATAATCAAATTTGGACCATATCCTTTTCAAAAAAAATTAAGGGAATATTTCAACAAAACTTGAGTGATTTTAGTAGATTTATATTCTTAAAGAAAGATTGTATAAAGTATAAAAATAACAATTTATTCTAAAGCTACATGATACAAAATTCTATATAAATATAGATTTACAAATGAACACAATAGATATCATAAACAATATAGATGATGGAAATGACACAAATATCATTGAACATATTAAACACATAAATAACACATACCTATGCAAACATAAACTCAATGAAAACCTGACATAATTATTCTACCATGCACTCCAAATCCTTAGTTGAGCAATCAGGTCGACAAAGGTTTGAAATTATTCACTCACAAAATCATCAACAACATACAATCATACTTCTCACAATAATATTTTTAATAAAGAGATTATCTATTACTTATGTCTCAAAAAAATATCAAATATCAAATGCTAGAATTATCTTTGTCGATTAACAAAAATATATATAAAAACTATGACCTATTTCTTCGATTATGGAATCATGGAAACATGCCTTGATTTCATTAAGAGCTTATTACATGAATTCCATTAATAAAATTCTAAGTTGTATTAAATGAAAAATAGTTTAATTGTTTTGAAATAACTATCATAAAACATAAATCTTAATTTTCAAAGAATTATTGGTTGAGTGGCACTTGTAGCTTCAAGAAAAATGGGAGGCCTCTATCTCTAGAATTCCCTTCATAGAAACCTAGTCTATGATAGTTCTAAAGATGCTCTGGGGATTCCAAAGGTCTACAAATAAAACATTCCAGAATCCCTCTCTTTCTTGCACACATCCTATTTTTGTAAATATACATATTTTGACACATGACCCTTAGCATTAAGATCATCATCAATCACAGAAAGAGCAATAAGTATGCATGCATTAATATTTAATTAAGATTGCAACATAATTATTGTTAAAATAAGCATGATAAGGATATATGGATGGTGGTCAATGGTTGAAGAGGGATAATTTGGCTCTGATACAAGGGTAAATGTGCATACCTTATCACATGTCACGATCTAAATTAATCCTCACCTAGGGTTTCATATAGAATTTTGTTATCCTTTATTCATCATTATTGTATTAGTCATCCAATGCATATTCATTATCAATTCATGTTTTTTTGTATTGATAGTCTATTTGGCCCCCATAACAATTCTATTTTTTTTTCTCTTTCTATGATAGGTGTTTAATTACAAGTGATATTTGGGAGTTGTAGGGTTGAATATTCAACTCCAATAGGAATTGTATGGAATAGTTATGATTATATCTAAGAATCTCTTGTGAATTAGCAATGACCCTCTTCAAAACTAAAATCCCTTATTATTTTGCATGATATTGGTCTTGACTTGATATATTGGAATATTTAGTGAGCACAATCAAAGGATTTATATGGTATAAGTAGGCATATCAGTCAAGTTTTGGGTAGAATTAAGGCCATGTTGAAAGAAATCTATCAAGTTTTGATTGAATATTATCAAGCGAGTAGTTGATGGGAATTTAGAGTTTAGAAGAGACTTGATATTCTTGTGGTTTTTCTCTATTTCCCCTTCCAACAATAACCCTCGAGAATATCAACTTACTAAATGGGAACACCCTCCTCCAATATTGGTTAATATTAATGTTGATGGAACTTCAAATGACAATCTTGGAAATGCTAGCATGGGAGGTATTTTTCATGACCATAATTGTAGGGTTAAGTTCTAGCTTTTTGGTGGTCTCAGTGTTGGTTTTAATAAGTTTACCAAGGTTGTGACCATTCACCAAGCTCTTTTAGAAGCAAAGAAATCATTTTATTGATATTACTCTAAAATATTGATTTAACACTTCAAAAGGAAGTCTTCCTCTCACTTTCAATAATATGAATTGAATGAATGTAAGAAATACATCAACATTACCATCATGGTTTCAATGTTAAATTGAATAATACTAAAAGGGAAGGAAATTAGGTTGTTGATTTCTTAGCTAAATCAAATTCTAACTGAAATGCCATCAAGGTTGATACTAGAAACTAGGATTGTCCTATTAGGACATGAAAACTTTATTGTTCTTGTGAATGTTGATTAAAATGACTTACTAGATTCTTGATTCTTGCTAGTGTGTTTCTTGTTGGTGTGTTGGTTCTTGTAGTGTTCTTCATGTTTATTCTTCTATGGTCAACTTTTTTATGATTGTTTATTTCAGGTGGTTTTCTTTACTCTATTTTTTTCTAGCATGAAAGAAAACATTACTTCTAACATTCACAACATGTACAATCTTCAAGGGAACAAGTGTTTATGCAATTTTTATGGGGTTTGGATGGTTCCTCCTCTCTTGTTGATTGTTTATTTTGCAATTCATCTAGATTTTCTTAATTTTTAGGAATTAGTGTGTCATGAGTCTTTTTAAGACTAGGAGACCTACTTTCTAATTTGTTGTCGTTTTATATAATTTATTTGCCTTTATATGTTAGAAATAGTTTTTTATAATGACATATTTTCCAAATATGTCACCACTCAAATTATTCTTGCCTACATGGTAACATAGTGTAGTGACAAGTTGTTTGAAAACCTATAATGTTGTGTTCAAGTCCCTTGTAACTTAGGATAAGATCCTCTATCAGTAACCTCACTCACTAAGACTAGTTAACTAGAGAGACTTTGAACAATACAAAAATATATTTATGGACAACCATCTATGACCATCAAGTCTAAGCCCCCCTTCCAAACTTAAGAGTAAGATTTGACTCTTGCAAATAGAGAAATAAAACTAAACCATGTTGTAATGTAAGAAATTTAACTCTAACAAAAGGAAAGCTAAGTTTTTTTGAGAAAAAATTCCACTACATACACTCATATTAATTTAACTAACTAAAATGCTTAAAGGGAAATAATGTAGTGAAATATCTACCAATAGAAAAATAAATAAAATATAATAACTACATAAATGGAAAATGCAAATGATGAGGAACCTATGGTTTAAATCTGGAGGTCTTAGACTCAGACATTAGTGTGTCACGCGAACGTCCTCACATCGTGCTACCATCATGTACCAATCGTGAGTAGAACTCTCTAAATGCACAATTTGAGATCCAAAATCTACCTAACTTGCACAATAAGATGCGAAAAATGTTTATGGTTGCTTGGGGATTTTCCTTAGTCAAACCACTATTGTTTCCACCTCCACAACAACCAAGATAGATAAATAGAAAAAGAAATAGATAGTGTATGTTCTTATTCTAAGTGCATATAGAAGTAAAAATAATGATAAAATAAAATGATTTGATAAGGGATGTGTTAATACCAAGGTGATGAAGAGCACAAAAATATATTAAGAGGGGGGGAGGTGAATCAATATATTAACAAATTTTTACCCTCTCAAATTTTATCAACTTTAAGTTCTCTAACACAATATCAACTATGCAAGAATGTAACAATATGAAAAAGTTGACACCAAGATCTTACGTGAAACCCTTACAGGAGAAAACCATGGTACGAATGATGTACTTTATATAATTATATGAATTACAATGATAATAGGCACCAACCTACTAGAGGCACCAACCTCTAACTTGTTTTGTAGGCACCAACCTATAGGAAGCACCAACTCCCTCAATTTGTAGGCACCAACCTACTGGAGGTACCAACCCCCACTTGCCAAGCACCAACTTAGCAAGAGATAATGAATTCAAAAACAAAGTTCCACCTTCAATGTTGCTTCCTCAAGAGATGATGGACAATACTACTCAAATATATCTCTTTCAATCTTGCACCAAGTCTAATATAACTCTTTTCTAGATCTGATAAAATTCTTCTTCTATATCTGCAAGTACTTATCTTTATCTCAGTATAATCTTCTTCTAGATCGACATTATCTTCCTCTATATTTCTGCCTCTTACTTCTCTATAATTTTTCCTCTTAAACTATGTCAGATCTATTTATATTCTCCATTCAAATTAACATTCATACCTTTTCTTTATCAGCATTAATATTCCTTTCAAATTTGCTCATAATATTTCCTCACAACTAAGAAATATATGTCATCGTGTTGCTTCTTCCTCTTATACTTAGAAATATTTCATTGAATTGCTTCATACACACATCTCTTCTTATTCTTCTAAATCTACTCTTTATCTCTTCTAGATCTATTATTTTATATCATTTCATTCACATTTTTTTTCTCCTATAATATTTCCATAAACTCTTTGCAAATTTGTCCTTTATTCTTCACACATGGGCAATATGTACATATTTCAGAATAGGTGTGAAATATTCTTTATAATATTTTTCCCTATACCTTCCTTTAGATTTGCTACTTTACTCAGAAATAATTCCTTGATCTATTGGTGTATTTATGATATCATACTTTCTCACACACAAATGATATGCTACTCTGATTCTTACACATCCATTCACTCTCACATATTCACAATCATTATTTTATATCTGCATACTCATATTCATATAACTGTTTACATAAAAGAGGGGTAAAATTTTATTAAAACAAGAGAAAGTACAAAGCAAGGCTATTACATAGCCCTATCAAGCTCCACCAAGTGGTCCAAATGTTGAGACAAATTTGGGGGTAACTGACCCCGATCCACCAAGTTCCAATCATGAATATACTTAGAAGCCCATTTAACCAAACAATCAACAACACTATTCCACTCTCTAGGAATATGA
Organism: Sequoia sempervirens; assembly: GCA_007258455.2. NCBI lineage: Eukaryota > Viridiplantae > Streptophyta > Pinopsida > Cupressales > Cupressaceae > Sequoia > Sequoia sempervirens. The sequence goes on along the minus strand of VDFB02270651.1, from coordinate 229,806,924 downwards.
GTGAAAGTAACAAACTCCAAAGAAGCACAAAGGTTAAATATTTGTTCAACAATCAAAGCCAAATGCCAACTAACATCATCTAAATGTCGCTTATTCAACAAGTTCACCACCACCTGGGAATCAGATTCACATATGATCATGTGCCACCCCAATTGGCTTCCACACTCCATAGCCGATAAAATAGCCTGAGCCTCCATTAAATTACTAGTATGAAGACCCTTATAAACAGAGAAGATAAACTGAACATCTCTAGAACTATCGCAACCAACACCACCAATACCAGCATGACCAGGGTTTCCACGAGAAGAGCCATCCGTGTTAATTTTTAGGACTCCCCGAGGAGGAGGGGACCATCTTCCTTCCCTATTCACCTTCAGGGTAGGATGTCTACATCTGTTGCGCATGAGCTATCGTTGCGAAGGAGGAAGATGAAGATGGTTAAAACAACCAACATCACAAGGAGCCACTAATTCAGTCAAATCACACTTAGCCCCAACAGTTTCTCCCAGAGAATGCAAAATTTTCCACCACAAGCAAGGGGCCATCAACAACACCTGAAAAATACGCCGATTCCTCTCCAACCAATGATTCTAGATAATGAAGGATGGGCCAATAGCCCAAGTAGTTTGAAGAAAGGAAGTAGAAACAAGGGCCCTGCCCCACCGATCCACAAACTTAGTCAGCAAGAAAACATGCCCATAGGGTGTATTCCACACCCTCCACTAAGAATGCCAAATCTCTCAACATAAGAACATTAGAAGAAGAGATGATAGACACTCTCCTTAGAATCACGACACAACAAACATATTGAGGGGCCTTAGAAACCACGCTTACATAAATTATCCCAAGTAAGACACCAGTTTTGAGCCACTAACCACATGAAGAAATTGCACTTGGGCCATGATAGCTTGTGCCAAACTTGCTTCCACCAAAGGACCTCAATATCCCCAAACAAATACCTACCCAACTACTTATAACCAATAGACACAAAATACTTCCCAGACATATCAGAACCATCCCAAGCCAAAATATCTAGTCCCCTCAAAGAATTACAAGCACGGGTAGCCAAAAGTTGAGCAAGCTCATGCCTATCCCCCTCAGACCCCCCATGTGGCCACTCAGAAGGGTTCTTCCAGTGAAAGGTAACAACAGAACCACAATGCTTAGCAATCTTGTAATGCTCAACAGTGTCCCAACCAACCGCAGAAAAAACATCACAAAGGGGCTAAAGATGAGGAAGAGCAGAGAGAATAGGTGGGTGACCATCCCAAGAATCAAACCAAAAAAGAACATGTGACCCCAAGTGACAAATCTAGAAAAGCGCGCGCTTAATCAATTGAGTCCCCACTTTCAAAGTATGTCAAATCATAAAACCACTCCCCTCTAGAGGATAGAGAGGAACCTCAAAAGAAGCAACACCTCTAAGATATTTATGGTTAAGAATACGGGCCCATAATTGGTGTTGATTGATACACCAATGCCAGTAAAGCTTAGTAGCAAGAACTTGCCCGTTCAGAATAGTAGAGTGTAAACCAAGACCACCCTCCTACTTCAGTCTACACATAGATTCCCACTTAACAAGGCTCTACTTAGAAGACAACAAATTATCGCTCTAAATAAATTAATGAGAAAGAGCATCAAATTCCCTAAGGAAATACATAGGGGCCAATTGAACAAAGCACCTGTAGATGAGGAGGGCCTGGATAAGAGTTTAGGAGAGTAACTCTAGCAACTGTAGACAACCACTGATGAGTCCAATGATCTTCCTCAACTTATCAAGCAGCATTTTCCAGGAGGGCCTAGGCTAACGACCAACAACAAGAGGAATACCCAAATAGACAAAGGGTAGAGACCCAATTTGAAACCACAAAATAGTTGCAATCCTCCGCTGGATAGCCTGAGAAGTATTAAAGAAGAAAATAGAAGACTTATGCTCGTTGACTTTCTGACCCGAAGTAGCAAGGTAGATATCCAAAGCTTGCCTAAAGTATTCGGCTTCCCTAATACAAGCCAACTCCATAAGAGAGGTGTGATTGACAAACTGGAGATGAGAAAGCGTTGGCAAACCCAACCCCCACTGCCAACCATGAATCAAGCCTTGAGAGACCCGAGATTTAAGAAAGCGACCTAGCCCCTCCACCATACTAAAAAACAAATACAGAGAGAGCGGATCCCTCTGATGAAGGCCCTTGGTAGCACCAAACAACTCTGAAGGTTCACCATTCACAATAACCGAAAATGAGGAAGAAGTCACACAGCTCATAGTCCAACTCACCCAATCAAGAGAAAACCCAAAGGCCAACATAATCTTCTAGAGAAAACTCCATTTAACTCTATCGTACACTTTGGCCATATCCAACTTGATGAACATAGACCTATCCTTAGAGGTTGCCATGGAATGAATGACCTCAGAGGAAACCACCACCCCATCCAAAATTTGATGACCTACCACAAAGCCTCCTTGCTCCTCTGAAATAACCATAGGCAAACAAGATTTAAGCCTCTCAACAATCAACTTCGTAATAATCTTATCCACCACATTACATAGCGCAATAGGTCTAAAGAATTCAAGCCTATCAACATCTTCCTTCTTAAGAATGAGAACCAGAAAAGTAGCATTCAGGGCATGAAGCATCTACTTATTATGAAGAGACTCACGAACAACCTCCAACAAATCCTGCTTCGCAATATCCCAAAACTCTTGGAAAAATTCAACAGGGAAATCATCAGGGCCAGGAGCTTTCCCCTTATTCATTCCAAACACAACCTCCTCCACTTCAGACAAAGTAATCAGACGAATAAGATAAGCATTCAAATCATTAGAGATCAAAGAAGGAATACAAGCAAGAACCATATTCTCATAAGCCTTAGTAGGAAGTGAATCCTCAATAAAAAAAAGAAAATTAGAACTAACGAGCCTCTTTGGACAAAGCCTATTGCGAAGATATTGACAAGCCCCTAGAATTAACAAGAGAAGAGATTAAACACTTATTCCAACGAGCCTGCACAAAATGATGAAAGAAAACAGTATTTCTATCACCCTCTTGAAGCCAATCAATCCTAGCCTTTTGTTTCCATAATATCTCCTCACAAAGATCCCACTCCACCAATTTCAAAGCCTAGGACTCAGCATGCCCAAGAGCCTCTAAAAATCCCATATCCCTAATCTAGCGAGTAATAACAGCAAGATGCTCTAGCGCTTCCCTTTTTTTGGCCCAAAAATTTTCAAAACATGACCTATTCCATCACTTAAGATGATACTTGACATATTTGAGCTTCTTAACAAGAGAATACATGGCAGTGCCATATGTAGGGGCACCATCCCGCCACCACTAAGCAACAAGATTATAGAAGGAAGGATCTCGAAGCCACATAAGCTGAAATTTGAAAGGAGGATTCTTTAGATTAGGGAAAGAGGAAGCTGAAAACTTAATTGGCCAATGATAAGAGCCACACCAATCAAGAATCTCAGAGCAAGTGACCAAGCTACCCCTAACCCATAAACTAGAGACAAGAAATTTGTCCAGTCGCTCAGATATTGCTTCTGGTCCACTTTGCCTATTATTCCAAGTAAATATACCATTAAAGGGTTTAACATCAACAAGAGCAAGAGAATCAACATTTTCCCGAAATAGATCTAAAGTAGGACCTAGCCTCGACAGCCCCCCTCTTTTCTCCTCCAGACACAACACATAATTGAAATCACTAGCTAAGATCTATGGTAGATAAGGTGCACAAGACCTAACATATCTGATATGGGCTGAAAGCTAGACTTTACCACAGATGTCAATCAGAACATAAACATTACTAACCAAGATAGTCTCACCAGACTCAAAACCGAAGCCACCACAGAAATAGAGGAATGGCTAGAAATCCACCAGCAATGAACAACCTTGCAAGGGTCCTAGAAAAGAGCCAAATCTCCATAACTTCCCCTAGAACCAATACACTGACACTGACCAAAAAACCAAATATGAGGAGCATACTAAAGCATGAAGTCCACTTGAAGCTTAGTCTCCTGAACACAAAAGATATCTAGAGAATGAACCACAATCAAATCTTGAATAGCCTTTTGATGGGAGGCACTATTAAACCCCCTTGCATTCCATGAAAGAATAATCATGAGGAAGGTTGGGCGAAGTGGGAATCAATGGTCTTAACACACCCAGATTCCACCAACAAATCCCCTGTAGATTTAATCTTGTCCACATCCTTCTTACGACCAACTTTAGAGGAATATCCAAAATGCCCCTTCTTGAGAGGGTGTTGCAGCACCCCAAATCAAGAGTCGATCCCCGACCTTTACCTGAAGACAAAATCATATAACTATTGTTGTGTATTTTATTTTTCTTTTTAATTGCACACTCCCTTATTCACTCTTCATACACCACCTTTTCAACACTTCTCACAATCTCTATTTATATTTTTATCAAGAGTGGTGACCCTTTGAAACACATCCTCTATACAAAGAGAGGCAACCCTTCATTACAGATTAATAAATAATATGTAGCACTACCTTAACTAATATAATATGAGTGTTCCCTTTTAGTTATTCATCGTTGCCCCCTATATGTATGAATTGTTCCTTTTCTAAATACTATTTCCTTGTGTTCACTTCAAGCATTGCCTTCCTTTGCATAGAAGACAAAATTAATTTTTGTCTTATTCAACTTTTGTTTGCTTTATAAAGGCAAATGCACCTTTTCAAAACAAAATTAAAATTTGTTTCTAAACAAAATTGAATCATTTCCTTTTAAGACTTATGAAACATAGCCTTTAAATCTTGTCTTGTGTGCTTTGTCTTTTTCAGTTTGTGTTTTCCTCTTTTGTCTTTTTCACTATGAGTGGCTTTAATCACTTTTTTTATTAGTCCCTGCCGTAGGCAGGTATACTTATGCTTTCATCTAGTTTCAATAGTTTGGCAAGAATCAGCCAATGGGATGCAAGAATTAAATTTTGTTGACCATATTTTCTAATGTTCATATTTATTTCATATTTTTGTTAATATTAGAAAATCATTTTCTTTCAATTCTATTGGTTAATAGTTTTGTACAGTAATATTACAATGATGTAAGCATTTTAAATAATGTTTTTTTTTTTTTTTCCAATCATATACAAACACTATTCCTCAATAGTGTATAACTATTTATCAATAGTATATGATTGAATAATTGTAATCACCAAATAGTATGCAAGCTAAAAACAAATAAAATTCCGCAATAGTATATAACTATTTATCAATAGTATGTAATTGAATAATTGCAATCACCAAATACTATGCAAGCTAAAAACAAATAAAAAAATCCCTGGGCGGCGAAAGAAGGCAAACATGGTGGACTTTATTAAAGCGATTCTTATTTGTCCATAGTGCATGTGGGGCGGTGAGAGTATCTCGAAGGCACTTTTTTGTGGAGCGATTTGAAGCCACGCCTTACTTGACCAGACTAGGAGTGGTTTTATGCAGGCATTTGGCAGCCTCCTCCTTCATCCTCCAGTAAGTCCTGCAACCTCACAGAGGCCAACGTACTGCCCTCACATCCACACCATGCTGGGAATCATTCCACGATTGCTTATGTAGGCCAACTCTTGACAAGCCGCAAATCATTTTGAGCGGTTGAAATACAACCCACATATATTCGCAGGTGAAGACTCGCACAAACTCCTCCGAAGTGATGATGAAGATGGGATATTGCAGTGCCAGAGCAAACGGTAAGAAGTATACGTGCTCTAGGGTTAAGATTATGGTAAATAGAACTATTTTATCTATTAGAAATTAATTCTACTGTATTTACTAACAGCTAAGTGTCTTTTTGCAGCACGAAGAATGTTGAGGAGAAATCAAACCAGACGTAGAAAATAATAATTCAAGTGAAAAGTGAAGAACTTCTGGACGACAACTACAAATGGCGCAAGTACGGAGAGAAATCGATGGAAAATTGCAGAATGCCAAGGTAGATTCTTTTATAATTTATATCTTTGTAACTTAGGAAGCTTTACCGTAGGAGGACTGATTGAGAAATAATAAAAAAAATGAATATGAATTTTTCAGGTGCTATTATAAATGCTCAAACAAGAAATGCAGTCTGAAGAAACGGGTGGAGCGAAAGCCTTTGGAGGACAAAATACTGGTTATAACTTATGAAGGAGTTCACAACCATCCGTGCCCAAATCCTGTGTACTCTTTACTATTAAGTTTTCTTATTCTCTAATTTTGCTGATAATGCTATATTCAATCCCACATATTTCATTCTCTGCTACTAATTGTTTTTAGAGTGCTTGTCCCTTGATTTTATATGTAAACAATGGTTGTCTGTAGACTAATATCAATGAATGTTACTCCTCCCTCCACATGCATGTTAGATAATACAAAAATTTCAATCTTGCAAAGGAGAAATCTTTAGTAGAAAATTCTGGTTGCAAGAGCAGGATTTTGTGAGGCACTAAACTTGGGAGGTGTACTTAACGATCGTCCAGTATTTGTTCTCAATTCCTCGAATTTTACTTCAAATGTCGTTGATTTTTCTCCCATTTGTGCGAGATCTGTGTCTATAGCCACGAAAGTGAGGCGAAGAACGAAAATAATATGTTAGAAAATGGATCCGCCTTTCTTCAAACACAATTTTAAATCTCAAATTGCTAAAAAAAAGTGAACTAAAATAATTTTTCTTCGAGGTCATTTGCATTTATCCAAATTTTACACCTCTACATTTTAATCTATTTATAAAGCTCTCGCAATTCTCAAAAGCAACATTGTGCCTTACGTAACATACAACTTAAAATAAGAGAATGCAATGTTTAAATCTTTAATTTATTTTAAAGACTATGGCATTTATAAAGACTTTGAAAACTCTGAAGTTCCCATTTTTATAGGCACTTATTATATTTTAAAAATATCTAGGTGTGAATGTGATATAAAATAAATGGTTTAGTAGTCTCTACAACTACCAATCAGTATTGTACTTGGATATTTGTCTTTTGTAAGAACTATACTATTTAAAAAGAAATTGCATATTCTTTATTTGGTAGACATGAAAAGGGAGATAAACTAAAGAATAATTGACTAAAAGTAATCATGATAAATTAGTGTCTTAATCAAATCCATGGTTTGGGCATATCTTCAAGATGAGAACACCTGTATTGACTATTTGGTTGTTCCACTAAAGCAAAGTACTACCAGACATAGAACAAATGCAAGTGACAAATGTAGATAACTATTGATAAAGTACTTACACATATAAATACAAAAAAGATTTTGTATATTATAAAATATTTCAATGATTGTAATATGCTAACTATTTAAACTCATTTCCTTCTATCAACACTTTTACCAAATATACTAATGCATCTTTCCATCAACAAAATAACATTATTTTATTTCTATTAAAAAAAAACTAGTTTTACGATTGCTCTAACATATCTTTGCAACTGACATCATGTTAAACAATTACTACAATTTCATTCAATATGTAATTCAACACTATTAAATTTTTATCCACAACAAATCTATGGAAAGCTACAAAAGAACACACAAACAACATGAAAACAAAATAATTCTAGGATCATCAAGATAAGTATCAAAATTTCAAATTGCTCACAAAATAGACTATGACCGTGGACATTGCAATTGCATAATTATTTGCCCAAATCAAGCACAAGTTTGAAAACTATGAAACAATAGAAGAACAAGTTGCTTTATGTGCTACATGTAATAATAATGTGCCTTATATCTACTCCCCTTATTTAAAAACCATCCTCATAGCTGACAACAGGCAAACAATACATTGCTCTACTAATAAATCCATTGTGCAAATGTTAATGCCTCATCTACACAACACTATGCATGAAGAGTACATTGAAGATAAATCAATTGTCAGCTTCATATGTTACACCATTTCTCAGCTAGAGGCCACTTCACATTGAACCACAACAATGCATCATCCATGACAATCCTACTCAGCAATAATCAACACATTCTATGAAAAAGTAAGTATAATATTTTCCAAACATTTTTCACTATATGCATGTTTGTACTCGTTCAATATTATTATATAATACAGCAACATGATTTTCTAACTATCTCAATACAATATATGTAGGTAGCAAATGAGATACAAAAGGGGACAATATTGCACTTCTACCATCTGGGTAACCACTATCTTCTATGCTCAAACATGCCTGATACAAATCTATTAGTTGTTTTCAAGAATTTGTCATGAAACCAACTATAAACTTCAATTGCATAATTATTAATGAAACTACATGTTGACTGCTAAATGCACAATTATTTGTTAAAACTTTCAAGTTATATGATCCATATGATAGAATGCTAAGTCTATGAACACATATTTCTATTCACAATTTTTTGTAAACAATAAATTATAAATTATGATTCCTCTTATAATAAGGCTTTAGCTCACATCAAAGATTTTAAATATATATAAAAAAACTCCATGACTACTATTTTTTTTTTTAAACAACACACATTGACATTGCACCCCTCTATCTGCTTTTGCTACCTAAATCTCTCAAACAACTAAACACAACTCACAATCGGCAGGAACATGACGCAAATGCGTCTCTTGTTTATATAGATACTTACTTGTTCGATATTTCTTTTCCAACTTTTTAGTCAACACTGTTTCAACTAAAGAATTAACTCAAGTTCAAATGCAATTATTTTATCAGCAAGACCAACCACAGTGAAACATAGACCTGCTAGTCCCTCTGTAAAATATAGACCTGCTAGTCCCTCTGATTTTGTGTTTTCCTCTTTTGTCTTTTTCACTATGAGTGGCTTTAATCACTTTTTTTATTTATATAGATATTTACTTGTTCGATATTTCTTTTCCAACTTTTTAGTCAACACTGTTTCAACTAAAGAATTAACTCAAGTTCAAATGCAATTATTTTATCAGCAAGACCAACCACAGTGAAACATAGACCTGCTAGTCCCTCTGTAAAATATAGACCTGCTAGTCCCTCTGATTTTGTGTTTTCCTCTTTTGTCTTTTTCACTATGAGTGGCTTTAATCACTTTTTTTATTTATATAGATATTTACTTGTTCGATATTTCTTTTCCAACTTTTTAGTCAACACTGTTTCAACTAAAGAATTAACTCAAGTTCAAATGCAATTATTTTATCAGCAAGACCAACCACAGTGAAACATAGACCTGCTAGTCCCTCTGTAAAATATAGACCTGCTAGTCCCTCTGTAAACCAGAACTAAGTCCTTTCTTATCTTTTTGATTGCTGCTGTTTTATTTTTAAATGCTTCTCTCTAAAAACAATATTAATAGCTGCTCATTCAAATATACTCCATATCAATAAAGCCTTCTTTTATATTTGTTTACGCTATTCAAAGGACTGCTCGGATCTGTTCATGCTCTTCCAAGGACTGCACATATTCTCTTTATAAAGTTTGTTATAAAAGCATATTAATATCATTTAAAGGCTTTTATTGAATGTTGTTGGTATACATTACATTTACTTCACAAATGGATCTTCTTGAGTGATCTATTGTATTCTCTTCATATGCACTCTTAACTTGACATCAATGACAATATGAACCTTCTACCTTCTCAACTTGACATCAATGAAAATATTTCCAACAGGTGCTCAAAGGCACAAGAAATGCTTGTAATGATAATAGAAACTATAAAGATATTACCTGTGGGAGCTTGAGGAAGCCAATAGACAAAGAAAGAGCTAAAAAGAATGTTATGAGAGCTATAAAGATATTACTTGTGGGGGCTTGAGGAAGCCAACATACAGAGAAAGAGCTAAAAGGAATGTTGTGAGAGCTATAAAGATATTACTTGTGGGGGCTTGAGGAATCCAATAGACAAAGAAAGAGCTAAAAAGAATGTTGTGAGAGCATTGTAGAGAGTTGTAACATGTTGTAAAGAGTTGTGTGTAAACTTGAGAGTACAAGAGAGGAGAGAGAGAGAGAGCCTAGAGAGTGACTAAAAATGAAAGATTAGTTTCAAAATGAGAAGAGGGAAGAGGAAGAGGATGGTGAGGTGTTTAAAAGAATCTCAAGTTGTTTCCATTGACCTAGAAGGGTGACAAGTAGCAAAATGCTCAAAAGCGGCCTTTGAACAACGAATTGTTGCAAGACGCTAGCACTACACACAAATGTTCATGCTAGGCACTAGTATCCAAACAATTTACACTAAAAAACGATAGGTTACAAGATCATAAAGGAAACGCAAAAGTTACATAAATGACCCTAAAAAAGAAGACCTGAGCACCCCGAGAGAGAAAAAGGCTAATGCAAGGGCTGAAATACGCCTACACAAACTATAAGGGAATGGACACCAAAGTGAGCAAGAAACATAATGTGAAATTGCAAGAGTGCAATTTATGACACTACAAATGCAAATCAAAATTCTAAATTGCGAAGCATCCATAACATAGGTGGATTTATATGTTCCAAAATTGGATGAATGTTTTGAAATTAGGCTACACATGCAAGTTCTCATTAATTGGATAGTATGATAGATTTAGTGTTGTTCATGTGTGATAAGTATGTCAACTGGCAGTGAATGAGGTGGACTACCCTCTTCATGTGGAATGAGTGGAGGGGGAATGTCAATGATGACAAGTCACTAAATATTTTGGTAGTGGAGGTTATCAATTCTTTGTTGATTAATTTGGAACAAGGCATCTAGGTATAGTCGCATGCTTAAAATCTTTGGCAACATGTGCCAACTTAATTGCTTGCAAGCGAACATTCTTGAGTTGGATTTCTTCAAGAATGGCTTCTTGCTCTCCAACCATTGCAGCCACATGAGAGGATAAAATTTCCCTAAGCTATTTCAAAACCTCCCTTACTTAATCCCGCCTCACTTTTGGACACATAAGCATGAAATGCCCAATATGACCAAAGAAACTAGAAATGATAGTTCAAGGCTTCTTTGATGATTGGTGTAAATGAGGTGTTACCTTTTCAGTTTCGATTTGTCTATGTATTTTTAAAATGTTCACAAGTTACAATTGTCTGCTTATTTTGTTGCTTTAATTAATGCCTAAATGTAAAACGTTGGTTGCTTGCCAAGGAGCGAGAGTGCAAATCTTTTTGTAGGTTTTGGCTTCTTAAAGTGGTTTTCATATGTTTAGAATATTTAGAACGATGCTGAAATAAATTTAACTAATTTATATAACTCCAATGAAATTAATTAAATGAATGTTTTTTTGTTTTTTTGGTTTGATTTTATAAATGCAACTACTGCTGAAAAATAAAGATTTTCAGCAATCCAATACAATGAACAGCAAATAAATGACCACCTTTTTTCTCTGTTTCACAACAAATGCAGGCAAGAAGAGAACAAGAAATCAACTAGAAACAAGCAATGAACAAGAAGTAAATTGTCTTTTTTATTTCAACTAGTTTGTGTATTTTCTCAATTTTAGCGTATGATTTTTAGTTTCCATTTCCTTGTTGATTTGAGAATAGAATTTGAACTTGAAGTTATTATTTTTGTGTGAAACGAGATGTTTAATCTACTGTTTTGGTTTGAAAGCTTTGAAGCAAATAACAACTAAATTTTTAATTAATATAAATTACAACTTGCAAAATAAGTCTATCCTCTCACAAAGTACAAAAATCCTAATCTAATTCTACAATTAATCTAACATAAACACAACAAAAAACTAATCTAAGAAATGAAAATTATGCCGATCCACCCATAGGATTTGGTTTATCCAGGGGCTCGAGCAATTTGGAGATAGGAAATCATTCTTAGAGACCTAACAAGTTCAATATCCTCCTCTCCTTCAATGGTGGGTGTTTTCTCCATTGGTGCAAGCAAAAGGAAAAGACAACAAAAAGGCTGAATACAAGATAAAAAGAGTTGGTTGTATCTCTATATAATGTTGTTTACAAAAGCTTTGAAGCTGTTTCTATGGTGAGAAATGAATGAATTGGATGATTACGATAGCCTAGAAACTTTCATAAGGTTTGGGTATTTATTGGTAAGAAGCTTGAACCTAGTTGTGGATGAAGGTCTTCACAAAATCTGAGCTGTATGATAATGTTTCTGCAAAGCTTTGACCCCCAGAAATGGTTAAGAAATCAACATAAATAGATAAGTTAAATTTGGAGGGAATAACAAAAGCTGATCTAAAGATAACTCATCTAACGAGGTGCACCAACTTGAGTGAAAATGGCCAATTTTAAAATGTGCGTTTGCCTCTTTCACAGCAATTCACACACCAAGGAGACCTGACAGAAAATGGGTGAATTTGTAACTTATGGCTAAAAACAAATATTTTAAAGTAACAAAGAGTTATGAATGCTTTGCGAACAACTTAAGCTGACTGAAAACAACACAAGGGAGGTCTTAAGAAGCTGACTAAGCACTTCCACAAAGGAAAACCCAATTAAAGGAGAGTTTTATTTAGTTCTAATGCCATGCAGGGTCATGAGCTGGGCCATCTGGTCATCATTGGACTACCATGTGCATCTGTCCATTTTAGGCACTTACATGATCACAAATAAATGCTCAATGGAAGCCAAGAAATAACAAAGAAGCAAGTGCAAGAACGACACCAACTAAAAACCATTTCCCCAATGATACTAGCAGTTGCAACCACAATGCTAAGGAGTGAGATCCCAAACTCAAGTCCTAGATAAAAAAATATTTTCCCTTGTCTTCCTGACTGGTAAGGCACACCACCCTAGTGATTGGTCAGGCCTGTTGCAGTTTTCTAACCAGCCTCTAGATAGTTTTTCTCAAGGCCCATTGACAAATCAGATACTTGGAGCGAATTGAGGTTTACCCACAAAACAACACTTTATCCATCCTCTGCTTGAGTCTTCCTTTGAGTGCACTCACCACTGCTCCCCAGGATGAGATTTGAACCTCTTGGAAAATGATGCAGCACCTCAGCTCAGCAAAGATCAATTAAATATCAGTAGTGCAGAGGGGAAAGAAGCATTATACATAGCACAGTATACAGTAAAATATACAGCAACAACTTACATATACAGAAAGGAAAGGTTTCGCATAAGTCACAATTCAGCTGATGTACGGCAAATGCATCCTCTATCCCTGAAAAACTAGATTATTGCATACCTTCAATTTAATATCCTACGGCTACCTCTACTCACAAGACACCGTCTCCTAATTGAACTCTAACTTCCTATTTTTAGCAGGTACTTAACTGTTGTTCCCTAAGTGGCTGAGCTGTTACAAACCATTACTAAACTTAGCAAGTTCAACTAGTTGTGCCTTTTATTCTGAGGAGTCGATTTGAATCAGAAAGCTTGCTTCCTTTTAGAAATTTCAAAAATGAACCCCCAATCTACTTCTAAAGTTTGGAAATTCAGTGGTCAAAAGGTACAAAATGAATTACTATCTCAGCTCTTCTTTTAATTTCTTCTTACCAATCTAAAACTTGATGCAACCCTCTACTAAATGGATCCTGATAATTGCTAGAAAAATTAATCTATGTTATCTTTTGATTTCCTTATCAATCTAAAACATGCTGCAACTCTATAGTCGCTGGATCTCATCTCCAATAATTCTATGAATGCTGGAAAAACGGAAATAACTAGCAAAATCACCACAAAAGTAATCTGGTTTGCGATAGGCAAAAGTTTCTCTGCTGTAACAGAATAACAGTGTCCAAAGCAATAGAGCAGAAAATCATAGAAAACAAAGAACAGTTCTCAAACTAAAAGCAGTGAAACTCACAATGACACAATTTTGCCTTCTATCAGTAATCTTGTGTGACTATGTTGACAGAGCTGATTGACAGCTCCTTTATTGGTCCCTTAACAAAATTATTTTGCTGGCCCGTTTCTCTTTATTTAATTGTTTTATGCTCACCACAGGTTTCAACATTTTTTGTCAAGATACAGAAAGACTGCACCAGAAATCTCTTCAGTGGCAAATTTTGACAATTTGCGTGACATCCAAATTCTGCAAATACAAAAAATAGCAGCACTGCAAAGGTTTTGTGGCCAACCTGCAAAACTTAACATTACAGTCTGCTAACTTGCCAAGAAAATCAAATTTTGGTTCAACTATTTTCCAGGTAAATAAGCCATAACATTCTTCTGAAGTTGAATGGAAGCCTGAAATAACAAACGTATTCTCAAACACCCACCCAGTGACTTAGATTTGTCTTATCTCACTAAACAAACATGTCTCAATAAAAATTGAAGTGCCACATACCACACTAAAGGGCATCATAGCCAACATACTCCACTACGTATCAGTAAATTGTGGCAACCATCCATCTTCTCTTTCAGTTGGGCTCACAGCATAGGATGCAGTTGCGGTGACTGGCACACCATTAATTCAGTTTAAATGGAGTACCATGGCTAAATATTCACTATACAAATAATAGCATGTATTTTAGAGTGTCAGGCAGGTCTCACGAATGTACTGTCTGATGCAAAACAATTAAAAAAAGGATATACTACGAAATGACAAGCGTCCAGTACCTGTGGGGCACTAGAATTGGGTTTCTGTCTTGTTTCTACAAAATCACTCTGCTGCTACTATAAAATAAATTCAAGCATCTATTGTAAGTCAGGGCCCATTTCACTGTGTGTAATCTGCAATGTTTGAAATGCAAACCCATGTCTCTCACCATGCATGCACTTATGGAACATGGAAGCTTTCAAGTTGAGAGAAATTTCATTTTTATGCAGCAAAGTTTGTTTTCACTTAAGGGCATAAGTTTCCCACCAGAGCCAATTAATACCTCCTACAGCATGTTTTTATTGTATGCCTTGTTTATATTTCAGCCTACATGGTCCCTCAACAATCTGACAATTAGTCCTTGTTGAGTTCATCCCTAGCCATTGGAGTGGGTTAAAACCATCAGCATTAAGGGTTATAAACCTTACATTTCAATTGAGAGAGAGATTGAAATTGGATGCCATTTCCTAGATAGAGATATTTGTGCAGAATGGTTAAAACATGCCACAGAAGCAGGGTATTAGGTTATGATTGCTGTTTGATGAAGTCAAGGATCATCTACCCAGTGAAGGGCTACAAACCCAGGCAGCTCCACACTGTCATGCCCCCGCCAAGTTAAGGAGATCGCAGCCTTAATGAAATAAATGATAAACAGCGATCCTAGTAAGAGGCCAATTAGGATTAAAAAGAATGTCATTAGCAAGTGATTCCAAAAAGGCATATAATTAAAATTAATAATAAATCAAAGTTTCAAGGCAGCACTTAATTATGAAGGAGTGTAACTCTTGCAAAGGCAATGATTTGATGAAGAGGTGTGACTCTTTCAAGAAGGTATAAAAGGGAGATCATTTCTTGGGGAAGAGGTCATCCATTCAAGCATCATTCAAACAATCACTTGTCAATCCATCAAGAAATATCAATCAGCGAAAGCAATCAGCAATAATCTAGCAAATTCATCATGAAATCAGTTTTGAATTTGAGGAAGTGTCTCGCAAATAGAAAGGACGAAACCCTTCTAAGTTCACAAGAGGATAAGGATGAAAACCCTTATTGCTCTTATCAAGTTTACGAAAACCCAAATCTTGGTCAAGGAGGACAAAAACCCTCTAAGGTGGACTAAAAGTTGGAAGGATGAAAACTAGTTTTCCACAGGGACACGTCCCCCCCCCAAAAAACCCCGCATTTCCTAGACGGGGACGTCTCAGAGACTTGGGGACTTGGAGGGGACATCCCCCTACCAACCCACCACTAGCGCCACCATCCCACCACCAGTGTCGCTGTCTCCAAGACATCGCTAGGACTTTGAGGACTCTGGGGTGTCCTCAAGGCGTCTAGGGGAATCCTAGTTGTCTCCAAGATGTATAATTCTTATACTTATACATCTTTTTATAACTATTTTTTCAAGTACTATATGTATTTCAGCACCCTACCGCCCCCCCGTTGCCGTCCCCCAGCCACCCCCAAACTTAGACCCCCCCCCGCGTCCCCGAAATGCGTCCCTTGCCGTCCCCCGTCCCCATCCCCGAAACCCCGTGGAACACTGATGAAAACCCTTTCGTGCTCTTGGCAAGTTAAGATGAAAGCCCTTGATATTGCCACTGTTGAGTTAGGGATGAAAACCTCTAATTCAACAGATGTGTAAGTATTTCCGAAGAATTCATGATTGATTTCGAGAATTGTGCTATGATTTATTGATTCGAATATTATCATAAATTCTTAATTTTTGATAAAGCTACTATTATTTTGAGTAAATATTATTGTTTTAAGCCAAAAATCAAGAATATCCCAAAAAGGGACATTACATTGGTATTAGAGCATTGATGTTGCCAGCCTAAGGATCAAAAGAGTAGTATATGCAATTGAGCCAAAGAGCTCAAAGAGCCTTGGAAAGAGATAGGAGAAAACTAGAGGCAATAGCAACCTAGTTAAATATAATAAAATGAGTGATCATGAGGTAAATCAAGAAGATGAATTAAAGGCTTCTATGGAGCGACAAGAAAAAACAACATAATTGCTTCTCCAAACACTTCAAAACATGAACAATTCAATCAATGCTCTTAGGCCTACCCAAACCAACGGAAGAGATGTTAATTCAAACCATTATGGGAATAACAATAGGACTCCATTGAGATCATCACCTAGAATAACACAACCTACATTCTTACCTAGAGAGGAGAAGTCACAAGAAGAAGAAGAACCCAGCATTGCAGCAAATGACCTTGATGAATACATTGAAGCATATTCAAGAATTGATCCTGACCTTAGCAGACAAATTCCATTTAGAGAATATTATGATGCAAGATCAAGAAATAGCTCATGAGGAGAAAGAAGGCAGCCCAACAAAGATTTACGACAAAGAGTAAGTAAGATGACTCTTCCCACTTTTGATGGTTTGGGGAAGGTCACTACACGAGCATGGATCCAAATACCAGACACCTATCTTTCTCTTAGCCCCATGATGGAAGATGAAGCTCTTAAATTTGTCATTCTTCAGAGGGAACAACACATGAATGGTGGCATCATGATCTAATCACACAAGGCATCATCTAATTGTAACATACATTGACTTCATGCAAAGATTGACAAAAAAGTTTGATAGAAAGAACCCGGAGATGCATTATAAGGAATTAACACAACTAAGGCAACGGGATACCGTGGAAGAATATGTAACAAAATTCCAAAGAATCTCAATCATTGTGCCAAACATTACCAAAAATGACTCAAGTTTTTATTTATCGAAGAACTCTCTGAATCACTTAGGGGATTGGTTCAAGCTTTTGAACCATCATCTCTATAAGATGCTATTCGAAGGGCTTTAAATTTGGAAGACTCCACACCTAAAAACAAGACCTATCCCAAGAATATACCATCGGGGTCGCATAAGCAACCCTCTTACAAGGATGATTGGCAACCAAGGGCATTACCTCCTCAATCCAACATGACAAAAGAAACCAAGAACAAGCTTTGAAAGAAGAATTTATGTTTTAATTGTAGAGAACAATGGAAATCGAGTCATCAATGTTCCAAGAAGGGACAAGTACGCCACATAGAAGCATTAACGGGTGAAGAATTGGAGGGAGAATTTGAACCTAAAAAGAAGAAAAGGAAACAAGATGAAGAAGAGTTTGCAAGTGGTACATTTGCCACACCTTCAAGGGCACCCAAGTATCACCCTTTTAGAATTTGTAGTGTTTTACAAGGTCAAAAGGTAATTGTCCTTGTTGATAGTAGTGCTACACATAGCTTCATTGATGAAGGTCTAGTAATGAGGATGAAATTAAAAGCTGAAAACTTTAAGGTTTCAAGGTAGTCATGGCGGACAAATTCACTACCCCTCGCACACAAAGAATTTAGAAACTAAGCATTACCTTGGGGAGACACAAAATAAGTGAAGATTTCTATGAGGTAAACATGGGTGATACAAATGTGGTATTGGGCATTCAATTACATTCTTTAGGTAGATATTATCAATATTTTCAAATGATGGAACTATGTTTCCAACACAATGGCAAGGAAGTAATTATACAAGGTCTATCGGATGCATCTCCAAGGAACCATGTCATCCAAAAGGATGGAGAGAGCATTTAGACACGGGCAAGTAGATTGGGTGGCACAATGTATGATCCTTGATAGATCTTCACCCAAATAGGGGAAGACTACTCATAATCCAATCTATCTTAGACAAGTGTAGGGGGGTTTTCAACAATATTCCACCAAGATTACCTCCTAAGAGGGGTTTTGAGCACACCATTGAACTAGAAGAGGGAGAAAAACCAGCCATTACCACACCTTACCGCCATCCTGTTGACGGGTGTTTTATGACCACACCAACACAGAATAAAGTTTCCAACGGTCACTCTATCCGCTTTTGATCAAAATCTCCTGCATGCTAAGATTGCAAAAGATCATGCACTCAACTCCAAGGTTCCTTCATGCAATGGATGTAGACTCAGTTGGTTCAATGTGATTTGCTGGTATTTCAAGGGGACTTACACAATTGTTCACTAAAGAGAAAGGGACTTTCAAGATTCAGAAGATTTACCAATGAAGCTCAAGTTTCCTAAACTAACCAGAGAATGTTGAAT
Organism: Sequoia sempervirens; assembly: GCA_007258455.2. Lineage (NCBI taxonomy): Eukaryota > Viridiplantae > Streptophyta > Pinopsida > Cupressales > Cupressaceae > Sequoia > Sequoia sempervirens. The sequence goes on along the minus strand of VDFB02270651.1, from coordinate 229,788,405 downwards.
TTGAATGGTTGCAGAGATTAAGAAAAAAGCTCTAATCTACCCTAGGCGCGGGACGTGGCGGTCAAATCTCACAAACTTCAACCAAGCTTTGCTTTGCCTCACCTCGGACAACTTCCACAAAACCGGTGCAATCTTCAAAGGAGTGAACTAGAGATATTCAGATTACAAATTAACATGAAGACACCATCACAACAATGCATACCAACATGTAAATTATAACCGAAGTTAGGTCCAAACTATTCCAGTTGACCACACAAGGCGAACCCACCATCAATGAGCCCACTAGTGGTATGGACTAGCGAAGCTTGTTCAAATAAATCACCACATTCAACAATCATCTACTTACATGAAATAAAATCTATTCTACTCTATCTAAGTTCTACTCTAAGATTCTACGCTAATTGGAAGGATGAAGAAACCTTGCTAGCTACCCACAATAAAAGATGAAATCACAAGCAATGACAACTCTTTTTATTATAGTAGTGTTCACAACAGTCTCTTACAAAGCATTCAGTTGAAAACTTTCCTTCATTTTTGTACAAATGAGGGGGGATGCCCCTTTTATAGTTGGCGCAGTCCAACGGACGGCTCAGATTCAATTACAATGAACGGCTCAGATTGAGCCACATAAGCCCTATTCAAGATTTTCCCTAAAAGTGACCACAAAGTGGAGGAGTGGGGTAATAAATGAGCACACAATGCCCACTCTCTCCCTTCACCACTATGAGCATTTAATGCCCAATATCATCTAGAAGGTCATCATCCAGGAAGGCGTTCCCATTCTCTTTCTCTCTGATTGCAAACTCGATGAATCTAGTCAATACTGCCTCAACCTCCTAAATTGAGATAGGTGGAATATGATTAAGCTGAAATTCAAGCACTGTGACCACCTACCCCTGCCGAGTACAAGATTTTCCCCAAGCAACTAAGGCATCCTGAGTGCTCTGAATGATATTGGAGAAGATCGAAATATTTTCAAAATCTACTCGGGCAAATGACCTTACACTTGAAAAGAAAGGCTCCAATCTGCTTTTAAGGCCATCCATAGTCACTTCCTCTGGAATCAGCCTTTTAGCAAATAATGCTTCAAGTGTGTTCAAGAGTCCCTCCTGAATATTTCCCATGGCCTTTCTAACTCTGGCTGATTCTGCCTGAGCTGCATCGAAGAAGCCTCAACCTATGACTGTTGAGGAATACCAACTGGGGAAGTCATATCTATCTCCCTCCTGAATCACTCCTCCTACCAAAGTCTGTATGGGCATATGCATTAAGGCTATCAAGTGATAGACAGTTTTATCTTGATAAATGTGGGTTTCACTCCAAGTCAGATCAACATTACCCATGCGCGTCAGAATACTGGAGGCCTATTGAAAAGAATGGGTGAGGTTCTCCATGAACTTTTCTGCCTCCGTGCTAACATTGCCAACCCACTTATCTGCTTCTTGAGCCATCTTCTTTAAATCTTCCAGGCCGCTGACTGATTCCCTCGGAAGCTCAACTAGAAGATCAACTGCTGGATTTTCTTGCCCACACGGATGGGCTAAGTGTTGCACATAGCCAATCAACGTCTTATGCTCTTTCTTCAATCTTTTATACTTCCCTTCTGTCCGGAGCAATCTATCCTTAAGAGCTTGATAGGAGCTATCACATTCTTCAATTATTTGAGCTCCTGTAGGGCGGCCCAACTTCACAGTAGTGACCACATAATTTTCCGGGATCGCCTCATCTCGGTCACATTCTACCCTGGGAACAGCCACATGGAGTGTGCGAGAACCAGACTTATCTGTAGATATCTTCGAGAACTTTCTGGCCCTCTTCTTCTCTGGCAGTCCACTGATTCTGCTAAGGAATTCCTCCATTTCAATTGTTGGGTCAGTCTCCTCAACAGGATCCCTTCTCATTCTTTCCCTAAGCCAATCGGGCACTGCCTATGGCGGGTCACAAATAATAAGCGGTTGTTCCTCTCTCGCTTCCTCTCCATGCACTTCTTCTCTAACAACATTTTGTTGGGGTTCATCAATTTCCATCTGCTAAGTATTTTCTCTTGAACCTTGAACCTCCTGCCCTACAGTAGTCTCTTCCTCCAAAGTCGTCTCAATTAACTACTGGAAGCGGGTGTCTGTCTCTGTCTCCATTTCTTCTCCTTGTTGATTTTCCTTCCTAGGAGCATTGACACTTTGACTATCTAGCTCCCTGAGAGGTGCTAGTTCACCTCCTAAAACTTTTGCTCCTCATTCAATTCGTTCCTCTGGCTTGCAAACAATGAGACCTCCCGCACACTCGAAGAGCAAGTTTGTGATGGTGTGGATGATGCTTCCTCTATTCTTTGAGGCACCTGCTGAACCTACACTTCTCTCTACAGTTCTGAAGCTTGGGCGACCTGTTTCCTTTTTCTAGCTGTTGGCGGCCTTTGGTCACCCATCAAATTGTAAGTCAGGTGGACTGATCTGCTTTTAAGTCTATTCATGTTCCTTCCTACCCAATTTCTAGTGATTGCCAAAACTGGTATGCACAATGTATCTAAGGCTGTAATTTCCGATTCTGACCAATTAGGTAGTGGGACCGTTGTGTTTCTTATTGTTTCATAGTCTGGTTGCATAAAATTTACGTCCTCATCTACCTGATCCGGAACTGGAACAACCTCACATTCTCTGATCATTTTCAAGGGTATTCTGGAAAACATTCTACTTCTAACCTCAGCATCATCCACCACATTGGCCCAGAAGTCTTCAATGTGCACCTTGTGCCTATATTCCACACCCTGCACCATTCTGATATTGTTATAAGGATCGAAATCCTGCCTGTTGGTGTGGTATGAGAGGTGGAAAAACTGTAGCTTATCTTCAACTTCTTTGGTTGCTTGTAAGGAGGGACAAACCTCATTTGAATTTCCCATGATGATTAGGTAGTCTAATCCTCCTTTCTTCTTCCTTTTCTGAATTCTATCATAGGCAATGAGTTGCCTAGATATCTCTAACATCACCATTCTATCTGTGGGGTACCTTGGTAATCTATAAGGATATGGCGTGAACCCCTGCAGCCTGATATAAGTGAACTTTGGAAATTAGATAAACCAACATCCATATCCCTCGATCAACTCCTGAGCTTCTTTTGATATCCTCTGTTGAGTCCTTCGCTAAAGCGTCTTGGCTATGTGCATTGTGAAGGCATCGTTCACCCTCTTGTAGCTGGTGGTGCTACTCAGGTGCAATTGTGGGCAAGCCTAGTAGATTTTGAATTGCTCGAGACCACACCCAATCGGCTCCTTATAAGTTATTCCCCTGTACTTAGTCATTTGAGCTAGCACGTAGATTACATATGAGCTCATGTAAAAAGTTTTAGATCTCAAATTCCTGAACTGTTCATCCAAGTTATCACTTATCATTCTTGCCCAATCCACATAGTCCTTCCCTCTCAGAACAATCCCGATGTAGAAGAACATCCATGGCTTGAAGATGTATGATTGAGGACTTCCATTCACTCGGCTACACATCATTATTAGATCACAATACTCCTGCTTCACATCATCTGAAATAATTTGCTTGGGGAGCTTGGTGCGAAGAGGCCTGGGCTTCTGCATCCAAACATAATTTATCATTCCAGCGCATCTCTCAAAAGTAGAGGCATACATCCTTTCAGCCCTCTCCCTCGTTTTGTATACCATCCTATCGAAAGTGGGGATTCCAAACGCCTCTCCGATGGCCTCAGGTGTAAGATTGGCAAACAATTTGCCATAAGAGGAAACAATAGTCCTTCGCTCTGGCCTGTAGCAGTTGGCACATTCCAGGATTAACTCCGGACACTGGATAGCTGGTGGAAAACCAGCAGCAGCATAAAGTCCACTCTTCATAATTTGATGTGCCGTGACTGATGGGGGATGGCCACCTATCCTGTACATCCGACCTCTGAGTGCTCCAAGATTGTACGAACCGAGATTTGTATCATTCAACTCACCCAACTTCGATGTAAACTTGGATTCTAGAAAAAATGTTTTTCCCAACTTCTTTATCACCGCCTACCTAGATATATTGGCCCTACTTGACTCAGCATTGGCAGCCTTGCCTACAGCTTTGTTGGCCTTTGCAGCTGCTCCTTTGCCTACTTCAGCCATCCTACAAAATAAAAGATAGGCATTAAAATTCAAACTTAGAAAATAAATAACCTCGAGATAGCCAAAATGTGGAGCAAACTTCGAAAATATGGAGCTTCAGCATTAAAAAAAAAAATCGAACCCCAAACCTCAACACTTTTTCCAGCAGTATGAATATTACTTATGGCACTTAAAATTTTCACCCTTAGCACCTAGCTTGCTGATTTGACTTGCTCACTTCAACAGCTTCACTTCAACGTTTTCTCCTCACCCTCAGAGCCACAACTTCGTACTTGTAAATGGTGAGAAGAAATGAAAACTTCAGGGCTTAAATAATTGTGTCAAAGAATATTTCTAATTCGTAAGGGAGTCTATTTTAGCAAATTCATTAAATTTCTCTTCTCCACTACTCGGTAATTTCATTTTGGAGAGGTGATGGGCGAGTTGTCACCAAAGCGGGTCCCATTCGTTATAAACTTTTCCTTTGTTGAAGACTCTTTCCCTTGCAAAGTTTTAATTTTCCCCTTTTAGCTCCTTGTAACATTTCGTTATTTCAAATATTCATGGAGAATCATTTAACTCATTAAAATTTCCCACCTTAGAATATTTTCCTATTTGTGCCTTAGGCACATTTAGCATCTTATGTGTTCATTTCAACTCATTCCTTAGGAATTTTTTGCATTGTCGTGTTCATCTTTGGGTGCACTTGATCTCCATACCTAGGGCGCATTTGAGGGGGTGTTGTTTCATTTTCATTGCCTTAGGAAATTTTTCCTCCTTGTGCATCTTGCCTTAGGCGCATCTTATACTCCTGCTTGGGCGCATTTACCATCATGTCTTAGGCGTTTTTCTATCATGCCTTAGACGTTTTCATCCACCTTGTGTTGGGCACATTGAGACCCTTCTGCTTTGATGCTTAGGCGCATTTCACCACCTCCTTCTAGGGCACATTTGAGGGGTCATGTCCTCGTTCGTGCCTTAGAATAATTTCCATCCATCATACTACCTCCTTGGGCGCATTTGAGGGGTCTTGCTATCAGTATCATGCCTTAGACAAATTTTCACACTGTCCTTGAGTTGAGCGCATTTGAGCCTGAGTGCTAGGCGCATTTCACCTCTCTCTTAGGTGCATTTCACCTCTTGTGTTGGGTGCATTTTGAGAGGTGTCTTAGGGAATTTCCATGCCTTAGAAACTTTTCATATTACCTCATTCATCTTGGGGCGCATTTAGACCCCCTTGGTCTAGGCACATTTGAGACCTTTTGTGTGCTTTTTATCTTCAATGCCTTAGGCACATTTTGACTCCTCCCCTAGGGTGCATTTGAGTGTGGTTCATTCAATTTCCCCATACTTAGAACATTTTTCAAACATCAAACTTCCTTGTGGGTGCATTCAAGATGTGTGTGTTTGATCTTGAGGAGTGTTAGACTTAGAAAATTTCCATGCCTCCATTACAAGTGCGTTTTTAATACTTAGGCAATTTTCAACCTGCTCATCCTTACTATTTTTAGTAACTTTTGAAGTTTGTGATTTTCATGAATTTTCAACTCCTCAAGACTTGATATTCACTCAACGTGGTCCTCATGGCCTGACTAACCTATTCACACTTGCCTTTTACACTCACCTACTATTTTAGGCCCTGTTCTAGAAGTGACTTACTAAAAATAGTAAGTGTGCGGATCGTGCTCAAATTTTACCAATAGACTCATTGGAGGATTCTGATCGCAGTGCGATACACTTGTTTTCAGTTTTTCTTGAGTTTTGCCCTTCATTTTAGGCATAAAAGTAGGAAACCCTAATTTCGTCGCATGTGCTTCTATTGACCTCCGTTTGACACCATTTTTGTACGTATTGCTCTACTTTGGAAACTAAAGACCTTGGAACTGCTCAAGTGACATCATACTTGCTAGAAGTGGACCTGCTAAAAATAGTAAGTTCTCGGAATTTGTTCAAATTTTGCACACAAGTCCTCTAAAAGGGTTTAAACTTAGTGATGTGGTTGAAATTTCCAAAACCCTAGGGAAAAGGTCCCAAATGGAGTACTTACTAAAAATAGTAAGCTGTCAGAATTCAGTGAAATTTTAATGGGAATCCACTTGAAGTCTCCTGATTGTTGTGCCAAGCTCAGATTTCAATTCGCTTACTCAATTTGACCTCAAATTAAGCCTGAAGAATGAAAACCCTAATCCGACAAAACGCACTCCAGACTTAGCCAAAATTCCAAGTTGGGGCCCAAAGATGGGTACATCCCCGAAAAGACATAAGGAACTAGGAGAGACTGCCGCAAAACCACCCAAAACCAAAGCCAAAAGACCCGAATGGAGCAAAAATTAGGGGGTCCCCATTTTGAATGGGGTGATGTGTGAAAAGGTCACAACACATCCAAAGAGATATAAGGAAGAAATTGAGAAGACAATTAAGGAATTAATTGAGATAGGGTATATACAACCTAGCTCTAGTCCTTTTGCTTCTTTCGTAGTTCTGGTAAAAAATAAACATTAGTGTGGGTGAAAAAAAGATCAAGGCAATAGTAGATTGGCCTCAACCAAAGACTAACAGATTTAAGGGGATTTTTTGGACTCTATAGTTATTATAGAAGGTTTGTTAAAGGATTTTCAAGGCTAACTGCCCCATTGACAGACTTGACTAAGAAAGGGGCTTTTTCATGGAATGAGGAGGCCCAAAGAGCTTTTGACAAGCTCAAAAAAAATTAATGAGCTCTTGTTTGGTATTAGCCATTCCAAATTTCTCTCTTCCATTTGAGTTAGAAAGTGACGCTTTAGGAGAAGGTATTGGAGCCATATTAATGCAAAATAAACATCCAATAGATTTTGAGAGTCCCAAGCTTAAGGAAACGGAAAGGAATTATTCTATTTATGACAAAGAAATGTTGGCTATTATGTTCGTTGTCATGCCCCCGAAATTACGACACTAAAAACCCTAACGTTGAAATACAAATGAATAAATAAAATGAATAACAATATAAATATAAGTATCAGCAATTTAATATTATTATAATTATAATTATCATAAGATAATATTATAATTATAATTACCAAATATAACAAAATAAATTGATATTATTATAATGTCATGCCCCCCATAGACAGCAACTCTCAACAAGCAAATAAATAAATAAAATAAATAGCAAACTTAGCTATTACAAAATCAGCCTACCTCCCCATATAAACGCTGCCAAAGAGGAAATATCTGTGTTTGTTAACATAATTAGAAACTCGGCCTGGCCGACTTCTTTTGATATTAAAAAAAAAAAAAACCATTAATACCTATTGCTGACTGCAACTAAGATGAAAAGAAAGATATCATTAATCTTGATCGCCTAAGTATAAATAAGGAGCAGCGATTTTCATCGAGGGACAGGGATTAAGGTTGATACAGCAATCCCCTAAATGATAAAAAGGAGCGCTCAGTTTAGGCAGTAATTAATAAATACTTCAAGTGCAGCGATCAAGGTAATCAAAGAGTCGTACCTTTCCAAGAGGTACCTCCTTGCTAAGAGATGCATCATTTCACTTAGACAAGGAGATATATAAGGAAAAACCAAATCACTTGGAGGGAATCATGCAACAATAAATAAGAAAGCTGGAACAATATAATATAGTCAGATTTAAGGACAAATATATGAACAGCAAATGAGAATAGAAATACGAGGAGTAACTCCTGAGTATAGCAGCAAATAAATTATACTCAAACTTGGAAGAAGAGATACGTGGGAAGATGGATATATACACAGCAAGGAAAATATGCAAAACCAGATATATATACAGATCTTGAAGTAAATAACAGGTTTGAAAAGAGATATTATAATTATCAATATATATATATATATATATATGCAAAGGTAATTAGATTAATTAATAATAGTTATAGATATATATATTTATATGAATTATATTCGATTATGCAAAAATGATGCTTGCAGCAATTATTGAGCCTTATAAGTTATGTTAATATGAATAATCGATTCTTATACGTTTGATTTACACTAACAATATCTTCTGAATATTAAGAACAGATCAATTGAAGAAGAGGAATATTTAGACCAGCAATCATCTACAGGGATAAATTAATAAAAAGGAAATAGAAGTCTTCACCCTCTAAATTGGTAATAATTGATAAATTGGCATGTACATAGCAGTCTGATTTCTTGAATCAGTGGTATGAAATCTGATTTACAATAATGTAGTTGTAGCAGAATTTAATATAAGTGATTGTGGTTGTTTGATTAGATGTTCAAGGTATTAATGATGCATTGCTGTTATGACTACTTCCTTATATCAGTAAATATGATTAATATTTGTTTGTCATATGCCTTGAATGTTTTAGTCATGATAGAGGAGACTGAGATTACAAGAGGGGAATGGTGATGGGGCACTCTTCTAGCTACGCCACCTCGAGATGGAGGACCAAGTAGTCCCGACATGGGGGACCAAGTAGTCCAGAGATGGGGACTAGGTAGTCCCAAGGAGGCCAAGGGGGTACCAAGGGTACTGCACTTTGGGCTTAGGAGAGATGGGCATTTTAGGGCACCTAATCTCACCCCTCTATCACGGTGAATCAGCACAAGAGGTCAAATCATAGAGAGAGGGAAATCGTTGGCAAGATGAGGGGATAATGGAAAGGGGACACCTCACTAGGTAGACCACCTCATATGGATGGCATGGGCCACATGAGGCCAAGAGGGATAGTATATCCACTCTTGGGCCTAGGGTAGAGGATCCTAGGCACCCCATCAAGTCACGTTCTCCCATGCTCTCCTATGGTTGATCCCTCCAAGGATATTAAAATGTTTTGTGATTGAATTAATAATTCGGCCATGAGTTTACTAATATTTAATTATGATAATCTGCTAATTAGTATTATTGTGGTAAATGGTTATAATCTGCTAATCAGTGTTGTGGTAAATGGTTTCTAATCTGTTGTAGGGCTTCAATTAGGTGAAAGGTACTCTCTAACCCATTTGTTTATTGGAAATTGAGGAATTAGGGAAAATTTAGGGCATTCCCAATTAGGGGACATTACAAGTGGTATCAAAGCATGTTCCTGCCAGCCTACGGGAAATACCTACTTTAACCGCCATTCAATTAGAATTAACTATTCAGCCTTCTTCTTAAGTAGGCCAATAATGCATTCTATATGCGTGTGCTTTTCATGCATATACTTCATGACTTACATGTATTCATGTGTATACCTTGCGACTTATGACTTACATGTATTCAAGTGTATACTTTACAACTTACATGAATTCATGTGAACACTTTGTGACTTACGTGTATTCGTATGTATACTTCATGACTTACGTGTATTCATAACAATACTCAGTGACTTACGTGTATCCAATTCTATAGTTTGTGACTTACATATATTCATGTGTATACTTTGTGACTTTGTGTATTCACGTGTATACCTTGTGACTTTGTCTATTCATGTGTATACTTTGTGACCTACATGCATTCATGCGACTATATGTATACCTTGCATATACTTTGTGACTTCAAGTGTATACTTTACAAATTACATACTTTGTGATTTGCGTGTACTCATGAGTATAAGTGTATTCATGCGACTTACGTGTATCTATGTGTATACTTCATGTATTACATGTGTTCGTGTGTAGGCTTCATGGTTCCTATGTATACTTCATGTATCACGTGTATTCACGTGCATGCTTCATGTTTTTGGTGTATATTTAGTGTATTACGTGTATGCTTCATGCTTCATGTGTATACTTCATGTATTACGTATTCACGTGTATGCTTCATGCTTCGTGTCTTATGTGTATTTATACATATACTTTGTTAATGTTCTAGCAGCATTGGGCTGCTTCTTCTAGATCCGATTGAGGCAATTCAAATATAGCCGTCGGCTATTTGAATTATATTTATGATATTTTTTTATCTTGGCCAACATGAGACATTTGAAGAGACATGTCTTTCATTAAATATCATTTAATGTTTGTTTATTTTGAAAAGTCGTCACTCTCCATCAAGACTGACATCTCTTGGTGAAACACGATTTCAAGAGGCACAAGTTATTATGAAGCCGACTTATCGTTTATTGAATGCGCCTCTATGTAAGGTCGTCCTTTCCTTTGCTGGCCTACTTGTATTGAAGGATGGCATCTCCTCATAATGTATTTATATTGATCGGTCTTCTCATTGTGAAGACATATTCATCAAGTTAAGTTCAATATCATTCTGAGTGTACAAGCTCTCTTAAGGCAGTTCGTGTTTTTTCATTGAAGAAGGAGTTCATCATCTTGCTGGCTGTGTTCATCATTAGTTTGTCTCAATCTGTTGCATCAGATTGTTGTGCATGTGATAGGCTCTCATATTGGCCTCAATTGTAAAAGGAGACTTCATTGTTGATTCAATATATAAGTGATATATTGTTGCTGGGTTTTTCTCCCTCGAGTGGAGGGTTTTCCCAGGGTATCTGCTGTGTTATTGTCTGATTTTGAATTAATTTTTCTGTGCATTAAATCTGATAACTAAATTTAACATACTTCGTGTATTGCATATATCTAAGTGTTTACTTCATGTTGGATGTGTCTTCAACAAGATTACTCCATGTCTGTTTATGATTACTTTATGCTTAAGAAATTATGAAAATGTTAAGAACTTGTCTGTCAAAAGGCTCCTTGAGTTGAAGAGCATTAACAAATTAACTTATCTAAAATTGAATTATTATTAGCATCCAAATGCAATAATGAAGAGTTGTAACTATTGAAGTGAAGAGTTGTGACCCCCTCAACTCATAACAAAACCATTAATAAGAAATAAATCTATCAATCAACTTGAAAGTAAACTTAGTAAAGTATTATACTCAAAAGGCAGTCATGAAGGGTGGTGACTCATTTTGTGAAGGGTGGTGACTCATTTATTGTGAGGGTGATGACTCCTTTAAGAAATGGACATAAAGGAATAAATCTCTCCAATGGATCCACCTCACCACCTACGTAGGCCAAGAGAGCTAACCCCAAAATCAAGATTGAAGCAAGTATTTGCCACTATACCTTCTTATGAACATTAAACCATCAAACTCATAACATTTTCAATTGTGTTAAGATACAGCCATCACACAAACAATTAAGACTCAGCAAATGTATTCCTACCATAAAAGGGTGTCCATTTTATGATAAGCATTACAACAGGGTGTGCTTGTACCGCTAGACACAGCATAGTTATTCCATGTATGGCTTCTTTTGCAACTAGGGAAAAGAGAATTATTTTACGAAGGCAGATAATATCACTTATAGTACATCACCATAATGTTCCTTGCTTTGCACCTTGGAAGAAGGGGAAAGATGTGAGAACCCACACTTGGTGGACTCTAACCAAACCAAGTTTCTGCCTTATATTTAAATAAACTTTGGGTTTATTAACTATGCTTGATGTGTTAGATATTTTCCAAAGACTTTTCCAAGTAAATAGAAATGCATGGGCAACAAAGAATAATGCTGATTATTATAATTCAAGAGCAGCTGTAGCAAATCTTTATAATTTCATTCTCAAATCAGTTTTACCAAGGTTTGCAATTACAACATATTCATTCCAATTCATAATATTTTACTTGAAATACAATCAATATCATACCCGGTGTGCAAACTAGCAAGAAGCTGGTCTGAAAGTGCATTAGCAGCAGTATTAGAAAGTCTGATATAACTTACAGCAGCACACCCTCATTAGGTTAGATGCCCAGCCATGTTGTAGAAGCAACCCAAATGCCAACGTTTTGCTGCAAGGAAAACACGTCTAGCACCAAGGAGATGAAACAGCCTTCCAAAGCAATATATTCTGCCCAGAAATCACCAATATAGCAACAACTATGGCTATCAGTGAGTATCTTCAGGCTTGTTATAGAAATCCTTTAAATCTGCTTGAAAGCCCTTCAATATACTTGCAATTTCTTCTCAAATAAGCCCAGATTTCAATAAAGTAGTAGCAAGATACGAAGTGGTAAAGAGCAGCAATAAACCCCTTTAATATCTTTCACAAATCTGCTCAAACACTGTAGCGTTTACTGTTCACGCGGTACTATAGCACGGCACTGTTCACGTGCACTGTAGCAACGCTTACTGTAGCGAATCACTATATCTTTTTTACTGTAGCGTGGGTACTGTTCACGCATCACTGTAGCGCGGGTACTGTTCATGCGTCACTGTAGCAGCCAACACAAAGCTTGGAAATTGATCGTTAATGGCTACCAATGATGAATCTTCGGGTCTGCACTTGAAAGACCTTCAATAATCTTCAAACCCTAAATAAAATCTTCACCTTTAAGCACAAATAGAACTTCTGGATGAAGCTCTCCTGAATACCAAATTCAATGGATATTTCACCACCTCAAATGGCTGCAACACTAAAGAGTTTATCGTTCTTTAATGGCTTGAGAGACAGAAACCCTAGGCTTCTCCTTCTCAGAGAAATTCTCATCAAAACAAATGCTCAATCCAATAATCATATCATAATGAGTTCGATTTGTCTTGGCAGTATATATATCTCCTTTCAAGAATTCGACCCAAAGCAATCTTTTAATAATCATTTAAATAAATGATTAATTTCGCCCTTTTTGACTTAGGACAAATATTTAATAAATGGCGTCCCCTTTTGATTAATAATTAAATGCTCATTTAATTATTATTTTAACCCCTCTTTTATAAAGTATTAAATACTTTATAACTCGCCATTTAATAATTTTAATATTTCATTAAAGTGACTTTATATTATAAAGTCAAATTAATAAACATTTAATAAATATTAAATGCCCAAGTAAACACTGTATGTTCATCAGATCATCAAACTAGGTCGAAACTGAGCTGACCAACTGAACCAGGTGCCCTGCTAAAAATAGCAACTCCTGCCTGCCTGACTTACTATAAATAGTAAGTATCTGTAAATCACTCTAGAAACGTCTGCTAGGGCCCAAACCTAAATCAACTGAAGGAGTAACGTCCTGAAACTCTCGATAACTGCCAAGGAAGACCCTCTCATCACATTTGTCAGCCTACGAGGGTCAAATGATAGGCTAATCCTTACGAACTCTGATGCTCGCAAAATGGGGACAGTACAATCCGCCCTCCTTGAAATTGCTTGTCCCCAAGCAATCTCCACTGCAAAGAAACTCCAATCCTCGGAAGGCCCAAAAGAAGAATTGTGAAATGTCCCACACATCCCTAACCGACCCCTGTAGCACTAGCATAAACATAGTTGCGCAAGATATCCCTGGATCCCAAACCCGAAATGGAAGTCTACCATGCCTAATACCCTCCGACTTCCTCTGTGCTACTTTGATCTCAACTTCACTATGCCAGAAGTGGTGAAGCAAACCAATGGGACCCATCTAATACACTATACCAAACCTGTCGCCACCAGGATCCCAAAACAACCGAACCCCACATCCATTCACCATATAGAGATAAAAATATCTAGGAGAGTCTCTAACACAATATCTCTCTATAGCCCCCGGTAAACTCCCATGGATGTGATAACTAACCAAATCATCATGCCAACTGAGACCATAGTCATCCTGTAACCATGTACCCATAAGAAAATTTTGTGACATAGAAGTAGCAAACCCTGTTGGATACATATCGGCATGATGTATAACTAACAGCTGTCCCTGCAAGTAATCCCCCACAAATAGCTGAGTCGGGCACTTGCAGCCGCTAATCCCATCTTCTATAGATGGTGAATACCCATCCCACAAAGGATGGTATAATCCTGGAGCCAATCCACATCGATGCACCATCAAGTCCACATCGATGCATCATCAAGTCCTCTGTGTGGATCAAAAGAAAAGTGATGAGCACTCCTCACTGTGTAGTCACAGTAAAATGCTCCAACCTCTGTCAATGGCTCATCACTAACAACACTTGAATCAAGCAGTTGATCCCTTTGACTCTGAAATACAACAAGCTAGCATCCAAAATCAGCTGCATGGGATGAAGTAACAGATTTGCTTCCAAGAGAGGGAAACAAATCTACATGAGAGCCATACTCCCAACCAGATGACACTCTGTGAGTCCCTTGTGAAGATGATGGAGTAACGTCGTGTAATAACACACAACTCTCAAGAGAATCCACCACAGCCACACAAGAGCCATCAACTATCGAACCTGTATCATTTGTCATCGTACCAACCACAAGAGAACCTGATGTAACATGTGGTCCTCTGCTGCTCTCAATCCAAGTACTCATCCCAACTGAGTCAACTGCCCCTGTATCTGGCATGGATGTTACCACATCCTCTCTACAACCCGTGGATGTATGATCCTCACTGTCTGCCACTATATGTAACTGTACTGTATCTACAGCTGGTGGAGACTGTGTCAAACTCAACTCCATGGTAAGCACGTCCAACCGTGACTGTGACTCCTGAAGGGCCAACTGGGCGTTCTGCAATGAGTCCATAGTCACCTCAAGCTCAACTGGCATGGTAGAAGCTGCTGATATAACAATATCTTCACACACTTCCATATTTGTGGGCTGCAAACCACAAACAAGCACTTCTGCTTCTTTCTCGATCCCTTCATCAATAGAATGTTCTGCTTTTTCTTTCATTGTTCTTCTAATGTAATTAACCACACCCAATTGTCCAGGTTTCCAAACCAACACACAATTCAAGTAGGAGTCAAAAGAAACATCATTCTTAAACTCATTCGTCATATTTTGATATTCCTCATGGAGCATGGAAGCTTCATGTTCACATTGCCTCTTGTACTGTTCGGCCATTCTACTGAATTCCATTGTAGCAACTCAAATTTCTTTTTGTTCTCCCAACAGGATGGCAGGATCCTGGCTCTGATACCACTGTGAGAACCCACACCTAGTGGACTCTAACCAAACCAAGTTTCTGCCTTATATTTAAATAAACTTTGGGTTTATTAACTATGCTTGATGTGTTAGATATTTTCCAAAGACTTTTCCAAGTAAATAGAAATGCATGGGCAACAAAGAATAATGCTGATTATTATAATTCAAGAGCAGCTGTAGCAAATCTTTATAATTTCATTCTCAAATCAGTTTTACCAAGGTTTGCAATTACAACATATTCATTCCAATTCATAATATTTTACTTGAAATACAATCAATATCATACCCGGTGTGCAAACTAGCAAGAAGCTGGTCTGAAAGTGCATTAGCAGCAGTATTAGAAAGTTTGATATAACTTACAGCAGCACACCCTCATTAGGTTAGATGCCCAGCCATGTTGTAGAAGCAACCCAAATGCCAACGTTTTGCTGCAAGGAAAACATGTCTAGCACCAAGGAGATGAAACAGCCTTCCAAAGCAATATATTCTGCCCAGAAATCACCAATATAGCAACAGCTATGGCTATCAGTGAGTATCTTCAGGCCTGTTATAGAAATCCTTTAAATCTGCTTGAAAGCCCTTCAATATACTTGCAATTTCTTCTCAAATAAGCCCAGATTTCAATAAAGTAGTAGCAAGATACGAAGTGGTAAAGAGCAGCAATAAACCCCTTTAATATCTTTCACAAATCTGCTCAAACACTGTAGCGTTTACTGTTCACGCGGTACTGTAGCACGGCACTGTTCACGTGCACTGTAGCAACGCTTACTGTAGCGAATCACTATATCTTTTTACTGTAGCGTGGGTACTATTCACGCGTCATTGTAGCGCTGGTACTGTTCATGCGTCACTGTAGCAGCCAACACAAAGCTTGGAAATTGATCGTTAATGGCTACCAATGATGAATCTTCGGGTCTGCACTTGAAAGACCTTCAATAATCTTCAAACCCTAAATAAAATCTTCACCTTTAAGCACAAATAGAACTTCTGGATGAAGCTCTCCTAAATACCAAATTCAATGGATATTTCACCACCTCAAATGGCTGCAACACTAAAGAGTTTATCGTTCTTTAATGGCTTGAGAGACAGAAACCCTAGGCTTCTCCTTCTCAGAGAAATTCTCATCAAAACAAATGCTCAATCCAATAATCATATCATAATGAGTTCGATTTGTCTTGGCAGTATATATATCTCCTTTCAAGAATTCGACCCAAAGCAATCTTTTAATAATCATTTAAATAAATGATTAATTTCGCCCTTTTTGACTTAGGACAAATATTTAATAAATGGTGTCCCCTTTTGATTAATAATTAAATGCTCATTTAATTATTATTTTAACCCCTCTTTTATAAAGTATTAAATACTTTATAACTCGCCATTTAATCATTTTAATATTTCATTAAAGTGACTTTATATTATAAAGTCAAATTAATAAACATTTAATAAATATTAAATGCCCAAGTAAACACTGTATGTTCATCAGATCATCAAACTAGGTCGAAACTGAGCTGACCAACTGAACCAGGTGCCCTGCTAAAAATAGCAACCCCTGCCTGCCTGACTTACTATAAATAGTAAATATCTGTAAATCACTCTGGAAACGTCTGTTAGGGCCCAAACCTGAATCAACTGAAGGAGTAACGTCCTGAAACTCTCGATAACTGCCAAGGAAGACCCTCTCATCACATTTGTCAGCCTACGAGGGTCAAATGATAGGCTAATCCTTACGAACTCTGATGCTCGCAAAATGGGGACATTACAAAAGAAGACCAACATTAAACATCACTAAGATCATAGGTGTCTGTCATACTTCTAGTCCTCATCTTAATATGTAGGAAAATTGCCTTTTGCACATTCCCCAACACTCCAAGTCCTTGAAATCTCTTAGATTGCCAAAAAGACTCCAAACCTCTTTATTAACAAACATAACTAGATATCTAGGCAATCATCGATGCCAATACAATATTTTCAAGCAAAGGTAATGAAGGCAACTCAATTCTTAGGGAGCACATTGGTTCTATTCATTTGGAACAAATGCACAATCAAGTCCATAACACATATGATCTATCCCACACTCATAGAAACAATGGCAGTGCATGGATCAACCTTGTAACATACAAAGCTGATCCGGTTCACTTTATATGTAATATCTAGAATAAATCACTTCATCCAAGAGTCTTCATCTCCTAAGTCCTTTCCTTGATCAAAGTAATTCTACGTTCATGATAAAAGATAAAGGATATCAATATTAAGATACCAATCAAGTTAAACCTGAAGTCGCTACATAAGTTAAGTGCCCATAACCCACAAATCCCAAGATCATTCTTACCTCAAACTTGGTTTAAATGCCTAGGTGAAATGAAGTATACTCTAAGGGAAATTGTCATTTGATTGTTTAAAAGAAAGGATACAACATGTAATAAAGAACACCTAGATCTTTTCCCTCAAATGTGAAATTGGCTTTGCATAAAGGATCTTAATATTCATCACTCCTATAATCCATCATGACGAAGGATGCAATATTTTTCTAACATCTTGGATTTCAACAAGATTGATTTGAGATCTTAGTAAATTCAAGACATCCTAGATTGTGATTGCTTGAGGACAAGCAATTTTTGGCAAGGGCGGACTGTCATGCCCTTGAAATTACGACACTAAAAATCCTAACGTTGAAATACAAAAGAATAAATAAAATGAATAACAATATAAATATCAGAAAATATAAATATAAGTATCAGCAGTTTAATATTATTATAATTATAATTATCATAAGATAATATTATAATTATAATCACCAAATATATCAAAATAAATTGATATTATTATAATATCATGTCCCCCGCAGACTGCAACACTCAACAAGCAAATAAATAAAATAAAATAAATAGCAAAATTAGCTATTACAAAATCAGCCGACCTCCCCATATAAATGTTGCCAAAGAGGAAATATCTATGTTTGTTAACATAATTATAAATTCAGCCTGGCCGACTTCCTTTGATAATAAAAGTAACCATTAATACCTATTGCTGACTACAACTAAGACGAAAAGAAAGATATTATTAATCTTGATCGCCTAACTATAAATAAGGAGCAGCGATTTTCATCGAAGGATAGGGATTAAGGTTGATACAGCGATCCTATAAATGATAAAAAGGAGCGCTCAGTTTAGGCAGTAATCAATAAATAAATAAATACTTTAAGTGCAGCGATCAAGGTAATCAAAGAGTCATACCTTTCCAAGAGGTACCTCCTTGCTAAGAGATGCATCATTTCACTTAGACAAGGAGATATATAAGGAAAAACCAAATCACTTGGAGGGAATCATGGAAGAATAAATAAGAAAGCAACCTGGAACAATATAACATAGTCAGATTTTAAGGACAAATATATGAACAGCAAATGAGAATAGAAATACGAGTGACTCCTGAGTATAGCAGCAAATACATTATAGTCAGATTTGGAAGAAGAGATACACGGGATGATGGATATATACACAGCATGTGATGTCCCCGTTTTTGAAGCCAGAATAACTTTGGAAAATAATTGATTAAATATTTAATAAGTCTTTATTTTGCTTATTAATTATTTAATTAATTAATTATATTAATTAATATTATATTTTGAATAAAGCTTTAATAAGTAGGTTGAAACAACTGATTTTGGCGAAGTTATATGGGCAGTGAGGATGGACAGAAGATCAGAACGAGAAGAATGAAAATATTGGATCATTTGTATCGGACAATCTAAGAACGTAGCCTCTTAGGATGTATGTGCCATGACTGGACGAAAACCCAAGCATGGACGTCTGAGGAAACTTGGTGTTGATTCGGTGAGTTTGGTGCAAACGGAGCATGGAGTTGGTATTCATCGAATTTAATCTTCACACCTGCGGATATATGTCGTGTGAACATCTCGGCTTTCATTCTGTATAAATGGGACTGTTAGAGGCAACGGTAGCAAGGGAATCGAGAGTCCTTTCCAAAGGCGATCATCAACAGCCTTGGAAGATTCATGGAATCCCGATATCAGGATTGCCAAGCCTTTTCATTGAGAGAGGCCAACAGTAATAATTCCTGTCAAGTGTCATTCTCATGTTCTTGCAACATCGGATGCACCCTGGAGATCTCACAATTTGCATATGTCTTTGTCGATGATGTTTGTTGATCACAATAGAGGAACAGGAATATTGCCAATGATCATATAGACGCTGGAATCATACGGGAAATCCGATGACGGGATTACCATTCTGCGGGATAAAGTATTGAATATATGCACAGACTCAGGAGGGTGTTTTACTGGCAGTTATACCTTCAAGCGGACGAATGAAGACGAATATGTCAAATTAATACTGTATGTAATAGTACTCCTTGCCACTTCCAGAATGTCTTGTGAATATGCGATTGTCTATGATGCCATGTCCTGAAGTCACATATCTATCTTGCTCTGAAGTTGAATGTGATTGCTCACGTCAAATGTTTGAGACGGTATTAATAGGCTGTGTCAACTGGTTTCTAATGGTGATTATATTCCTGAAGTCGTGTATTTACTCTATCCTGAAAGTCGAATGTCTATTGCTTTCATTATTGTTCTGAGCCAGGTGTTTATTGTAATCCACTGGAACTTATTGCTCTATAGATGCTGAACTATCTTAAGTTCTGTCTTACATATTGGAATCATAGGCTTGCTCTGGTCTGAAGCACATTTTCTGTATGCATTCATTAAACCTTACAGAGTCAATATTCCAAATTAACACTTTATTATCAGTAAAAGACCACTGTAACAGCAAGCTAATTACAGTTGATATTATAAACTTGGAAAGGGTCATCACACAGCAAGGAAAATATGCAGAACCAGATATATATACAGATCTTAAAGAAGTAAATAACGGATTTGAAAAGAGATTATAATTATCAATATATGAATATATATATATGAATAAGTAAATAAATATATAAATATATATATGCAAAGGTAATTAGATTAATTAATAATAGTTATAGATATATATATATATATATTTATATGAATTATATTCGATTATGTAATAATGATGCTTGCAGCAATTATTGAGCCCTATAAGTTGTTATGTTAATATGAATAATAGATTCTTATGTGTTTGATTTACACTAAGAATATCTTTTGAATATTAAGAACAGATCAAATGAAGAAGAGGAATATTTAGACCAGCGATCATCTACAGGGATAAATTAATAAAAAGGAAATAGAGGTCTATACCCTCTAAATTGGCATGTGCACAGCAGTTTGATTTCTTGAATCATTGGTATGAAATCTGATTTACAATAATGTAGTTGTAGCACAATTTAATCTACGTAATTGTGATTGTTTGATTAGATGTTCAAGGTACTAATGATGCATTGTTGTTATGATTGCTTCCTTATATTAGTAAATATGATTAATATTTGTTTGTCATATGCCTTAAATATTTTAGCCATGATAGAGGAGACTGAGATTACAAGAGGGGAACGGTGATGGGGCACTCTCCTAGGTACGCCACCTCGAGATGGGGGACCAAGTAGTCCCAAGGAGGCCAAGGGGGTACAAGGGTACTGCACTTTGGGTTTAGGAGAGATAGGCATTTCAAGGCACTCGTTGTAATCTCACCCCTCCATCATAGTGAATCAGCACAAGAAGTCATATCATAGAGAGAGGGAAATGGTTGGCAAGATGAGGGGATAACAGAAAGGGGACACCTCACTAGGTAGACCACTCCATATGGATGGCATGGGCCACATGAGGCCAAGAGGGACGGTATATCCACTCTTGGGCCTAGGGTAGAGGATTCTAGGCACGCCATCAAGTCACATTCTCCCATGCTCTCCTATAGTTGAGCCCTCCAAGGATATTAAAATGCTTTGTGATTGAATTAATAATTCGAACATGAGTTATACTAATATTTAATTATGATAATCTGCTAATTAGTATTATTCTGGTAAATGGGTATAATCTACTAATCAATGTGATTGTGGTAAATGGTTTCTAATCTGTTGTAGGGCTTCAATCAGGTGAAAGGTACTCTCTAACCCATTTGTTTATTTGGAAATTGAGGAATTAGGGAAAATTTAGGGCATTCCCAATTAAGGGTCATTACAGAAACGGAAAGGAATTATTCTATTTATGACAAAGAAATGTTGGCTATTATACATGCACTAGCCAAGTTTAGACAATACCTAGTTTGTGGAAGATTTATTGCTAAGACCAACCATAACAGTCTAAGATTCTTTTTGAACCAAAAGGATCTAAATGATAGACAACAGCATTGGGTTAGCAAGTTGCAAGCCTATGATTTTAATATTGAGTACATGAAAGGAAAGAATTATGTTGTGGTCGATGCTCTATCACAAAGACTCACCTTTGCTCTTTGACGAATATCTTTGTGGATTGGAAAAATTAAATACTTGTTGAATATGCCAAGGATGCATTGGCTAATGAGATATTGGAAGGTAAACTACAAGATGACAAGTATAAGGTGGTGAAGGAGCTCATTCTCTACAAAGACATAATATATCTCATCCCAAGATCCAAAATGAAAGAAAAGATTTTGAGGGCATACCATGATACTCCATTAGCAATTCATCAAGGTTACTATAAAACATACAAGCGAGGGAAAAAAAATTCTTGGAAAGGCCTAAAAAAGGATGTTTTGAAGCATATTAGGGAATGTATGGTTTGTCAAAGAAACAAGGTAGAGCAAACATTTCCAGCCAATTTGTTACAACCCTTACCGATGCCAAATAAAAAATGGGAGAGTATTTCTATGGACTTCATCATAGAGCTTTTGAAAGTACAAGGGAAGGATTGTATATTTGTGGTGTTGGATAGACTAAGTACGCTCATTTTCATGCCATATCTTCTAAATATAGAGCACCACAAATAGCTGAACCCTTTAGATAAATTTGCAAACTACATGGACTACCTAAAAACATTGTAAGTGACAAGGATAGTAAATTCCTCAGCTTATTTTTGGCAAGAACTTTTTAAGTTGGTTGGAATAGAACGTACCCCAAGCACTAGCTACCACCCACAAATGGATGGGCAAACCAAAATTCTAAATAATGGCTTGAAGGATATTTGCGGAACTATGTCACAAGAAAACAAACAACATGGGTCAAATGGTTACATCTTGGAGAATATTACTACAATTCTACCCATCATATGTCAATAGGAATGACTCACTTCAAGGAATTATATGGTTATGAGGCAGTATCATTTGGAGATTTGATTCTTACAAATAGCAGTCCCTAGAGCAAGAGACTTGGTGCAACAAAGTATGGATAACTTAAACACTCTCAAAGAGAACTTGCAACAATGCCCAGAATCAACAAAAGATGTATGTTGATCATCATAGATCTGAAAGAACATTTGAAGCTTGAGACTTATTTTTCCTAAGATTACAACCTTATAAACAATCCTCTCTCAAGGGAAGTGGTGCCAAGAAAATCAAGCAACAATTCTATGGGCCTTATAAGATTATAAGAAGGATCGACAAAGTTGCTTATCAATTGGAGTTACTAGCAAATAGTCGAATTCATAATGTCTTTCACGTATCTCCACCTCAAGAAGGTGTTAGGTCAACATATCACACCATGTCCAAAGTTACCCCCACTTGATGATGAGGGTAAATTAATTTTGGAACTTGAGGCTATCATTGACATGAGAGAGAAAAATGTTGAGAAATAAGGTTATTTCGAAATATTTGGTTAAATGGAAGAATCTGCCCAGAGAACATGCCATTTGGGAAGGAACTGAAACTTTTTATCATCCCAATTTAAAATTACCTGTTCACAAGCAATCTTGGGAAGGGCAGACTGTCATGCCCCTACCAAGTTAAGAAGATCGCAGCCTTAATGAAATAAATGATAAACAACGATCCTAGTAAGAGGCCGATTAGGATTAGAAAGAATGTCATTAGCAAGCGATTCAAAAAAAGCATATGATTAAAAATAATAATAAATCAAAGTTTCAAGGGAGTGCTTAATTATGAAAGGGTGTAACTCTTGCAAAGGCAATGGTTTGATGAAGAGGTGTGACTATCTCAAGAAGGTATAAAGGGGAGATCATTTCTTGGGGAAGAGATCATTCAAGCATAATCATTCAAACAATTACTTGTCAATCCATCAAGAAATATCAATCAGCAATAATCTAGCAAATTCATCAAGCAATCAATTTTGAATTTGAGGTAGTGTCTTGCAAATAGGAAAGACAAAATCCCTTCCATGTAGGATACGAACAAAAACCCTTATTACTCTTATCCTAAGTTACCGGGTTTGACAGTTTTGGCCCTCGTACCCGTGTGGGTATGGGATAGGTATGGGTACGGTTCTGGTCCTTCCCAAGTACGTGCAGGGTTTGGAAATTTTTGTGCTCTTAAATTGAAGTTTTTTATTGACTCTCCAAAACCGATGATTTCCATTCCAATGCATGGGTAGGCATGAACAGAGACCGGTCAGAAGGAATAGGGAAGTGGCCTCGCTACAGGCATCTTTGCTTTGCTCTCAACTTTTTGTTATATAGAATTTGCAGTAGAAATACCAATCACGGGACCTGCCAGGATCGATATCGAAACAAAGATCCAGTCGCGCGCCATGCCCAGTATATTTTGGTGGCCTCCCCCGACGTTTTATAAATTTAAAAAACAAAATATTAACATTTAATAAATCAAAATGTAATATTTTAAAATAAATTTTAAAAATATAATATTGTTTTATTTTAATCTTTAATATTAACAAATTTAAATATTTAAATAAATTTAAACTTATTAATATTTTAAATTTACTATAATATTATTTATTATTAATTATTTTAATTTATTATATATATAAAATAAAAATAAATAAATATAAATATATATATATATATATATATATAATAAAAATAAATATTTATATAAATATATATCTATATATATAAAATAAAAATAAATATATATATAAATATATACTCACGTACCCGTACCTAAGGAGGTAAAACTTGTCGTACCGGCACCCGTACCCTAACGGGCAACTTAGCTCTTATCAAGTTTGGATGGAAAACCCAAATCTTGGTCAAGGAGGACGAAACCCTCCAAGGTGGACTAAAAGTTGGAAGGATGAAAACCCTTTCATGGTCTTGGCAAGTCAAGGACAGAAAACCTTGATATTGCCACTATTGAGCTAGGGACGAAAATCTCTAATTCAGCAGATTTGTAAGTATTTCTATCGAATTCACCATATGGTTGATTTTGAGAATTGTGCTATGATTTATTGATCTGAATATTATCATAAATTCTTAATTTTTGATAAAGCTATTATTATTTTGAGTAAATATTACTGTTTTAAGGCAAAAATCAGGAATATCCCAAAAAGGCACATTACACGCACAAATCATGTTACAACAACAACTATGAAGTACAATAATCTAGGGATTTGCAACAAGGCACTACAAAGAATCTATAACCCATTTTTTATATCCCAAAATACTTGCAGGTCTCAGATAGAGTAACAATAACAATTAATTTCCATGTTTATGGGGTTGTTCAGGTTAATTCGTCTAAGGACCCATGGTGCTGCGAGGGGGAATCCGGAGCCACCAGGAGTGGGCTGTGTGGTGGGAGACTGGCAAGGTAATATTCTGGCAATGGATTCCAAGAAACTATTGGATGGGACAAATAATGAGGCTGAAGTGCAAGCAGCATGGTTACACTAAAAACTTGTAGGAACCTAGATTTCAAAAAAAATCATTTGGAAGGTGACTCGCAAATTATAATAAATGCCATCAGAAGAAAAAGAAAGCCAAACTGGAAACTAAGTAAATATTTAAGCCCAATTTCGGAGACTATTGGAAGAATGCGAGGAGTTTCAAATCTCGCATGTTTATAGAGAAAGTAACTCAGTGGCCAATAAGCTGGCCAACTGAGCGCTTGAAAGGACAATTACGGATGCTAATGGTTATTGGGATGTTTGTTGGCATGAAGCTGGGATGGAGGCAGTAATTGCATTCCATGCAGGATCAATGTAGTTTGCATGAAGCACTGCAAGAATTAGTAATTGGAGAAACTGGCAACAACAAAGTGCGTGGCTCCAGCAAAACTCCTTAATAATCGACACCTGGGATGGTTTTGCCACATTTCAAACAATCGAGGCAACATTTGGTTTAATGGTGAGCAACACGCAAATCGCTTTTTGTGGGTGGATCTCAGATGGGCACCTAAGGAATATATTTAAGTGTCGTTCGCCAATGGCTTTGCAAGCTTTGAAGATGGTTCTGAGCGAAGAGGTCCGGAATTTCGACCATAAATATAGGAAGAACTCAAATATAGCCTCGCTATTCCTAGCATGGTTGCTAGAAATTGAAAGCAATGCATTGGCAAAGAAATTAATGGAAGCTTTTGTCTAGGAAAAATGGCGAGTTGATATGAAATTTTACCTGGACAGGGTGGTGCAAGGTGGGGATCTAAGGGCCCAGGAAGGTTGCTAGCTGAGGATTTACTACAGGTATAATAGCCCTCTGCTTCCATTCCTTCTATGGGGAATGTCTATGGATGAAGTGGAGCAGCGCGGTCAGGTGGAGGTGGGTATTGGCTTTCTGAAGGAGTTGCTGCAGAAAGAGGAGCCGGAGGATGAAGCTGTGAAAGTATGAATGGTCCGTTAATCTCATGTTAGTAGTTCTCAGTATGGCAGTGTTTCTGTTTAGGTCTCTTCTTGTAAATTTTGCAGATATTCAAATGTAAGCATCGAATTTTGTAAATTTTGTTAATATCTACTGTAAAGGTGCTGTATTGGGTGCCCTGGGCACATATATTCTGGACATTGTTACCACGGGTGTGGCTCCCTTAGCTACATTCATATATCCAAAAAAACAACAGTAACAATTAATTCAGAAAATAAAATAAAATTCAGACATCACAATACAGTCTGAAAAGGGCTTCACACATTGTTGGAACCTCTTAATCTTCTCTGTTCTGTTCCATAATCCCCTGCTTTCTCACATGAGTTCTTGTTCTTTATAAATAAATCAGGCGCCCAGGAATATAGTGTCTGCCAGTTAACAGCACTACATGTCAGAACTGGGGCTGCCAGCAATAACATTCATGGTGCGAAATAGGAGAAATTCCCAGCAGAGTGTAACTGAGACCTAGGTGTGGTAACTGTTGTCAGAAGACCAACGACCTACATGAAGTGCCAGTATTAATATCCAGGTTTGTGGTTTCCCAAGATGGGGGTGCCGCCAGCCACTAACAGGAAACGTATCAAAGAGGTGGTCCCTGCACTCTAGGTGTAACAGTGGCTACTGGTAAGTGAACACCCAACAACAAAAGTAAGATGATTCAGATGAGCAGCACACAGCAAAAATCAAACCAGCCAAAAGGAAAAGAACTCCCTAAAACACTGAAAATCAGAAAGAAAACCAAAAGTGAAAGCAGGACAGAGGGTAAGTCTGGATGCTCCTGCATCACTGTTTGATTATCCTAAGAATTAAAACAAGATTTATTGCTTTTTCAAAGCATAAATAAACAACAAAAACAAGTTCACGCATTGTAAAAGAGCTAAAGAAAATACCATCTGCTCAAGACTAATTCTTCTACAAACATGATCTCATTATAATTTAAAAATACAAAAGAATCTGGAATTTCAGACATGGAGATGAGAACAATCCCTATTTAGTAAGCTGATCAATTTTGAAAATCTATTCTGACCCACTCTTTTTCCACATTAAATATATCTAAGACTAAGTTGCATGAATAATCAAGCTTAATGCACGAAAAAAAAAAGCTAAACTAAACCAAGAGAAGTTCTCCATTTGGGTCTGAATTTATTAAAATGAGATGATACGATACAAGAATGTTCCTCCAATAAGAGAATATGGATTTATACACATCAACAACTGCAACCAAAACATACATTTATCCTATCATACATTCGTTACGAACGATTTGAGTGAAGAATAAACCGAAAGAATTTTTTTTCATCTTGGCTGAAAAAGTTCTGATTTAGAGAAAAAAAAAATTGAATGACTCTGAGGATCTTTCATCACCTGATGTTTTCGAAACTATAAGCTGTGCAATGATGAAGATTTGATAAGTGCAAACCATAGATGCAGAGCTGTACTAATCTGGTCTATTGAAAACCTTGGCATCAACTGTCCATATAACATGTAAGTACTTCCTCTGATAAATAATGCCCGATGCAAACTGTCTATTCAGCATAACAAATTCTTGAGCTTCTTAGCTTTTGGAAAGGATGAATTTCATATATTGCTGGACGTTTTCATCAATTTTCTCAGCAATAAGCTGGTACACTGATCTAATTTCACTTGATCAAAGTCTCATGTACGCACTCCAATGCTACTAGTAAATTCTGGGCCTTAAATCATCCATAAAGGACATTTTACAATCTCCTATAATTGTTCCTTCTTTCCATTCTTTTTAATATAATCTCTTGAACTGGCTTTGACAAAGGAATTTGTGTTACCTCAAAAGATTCAAACCAAATGATCGCTGAGATTTTCCATGGCCTCTGAGACGGATAAAGGAAAAGGCAATGTTTACAAATTACAACTAATAGAGACTTATAATTGGTTTATGAATCCAAAATGCTCAAGTTGCTTCCTGATTTTCAGAGCTTTATCATTTGAGACTCCTGGAGCCCTAGAATGTATAGTCATCAAAGAAGAAACGACATCAGTGTTCCTCCGCAGCCACAATTTGGACACATTCTCTTTCAAACACATTATAAGAACATCTACAAAGCAAGGAGCATTGTAACGAAGGCATTCATCAAGGATAGCAATTAGGTCCTTCTGAACAGAGAAATATATCGCCTCAGTACCTGAATCCTGAAATAGAATTTGTAATGTTTCTACAGCATTCACACACCATCTATTATTTTCCCTAACTGAGTTCAGATGCTCAACAATGGCAGCAATGCCACCAGAGTATATAATTTCTTCCTTGAATACAGTTTCTACAGCCATTTCCTTTAGGATTGACACAATGCAGCTCCCAGTCTCACATGCTGCATTTTTACCCAATGCATTTACAAGAAGTTGGATATTTTCTAACTTAGGGCCTGATATCAAGGGCATCCCTTCTTCAAAAGTAAGTTCAAACAATCTTTTTGCTGCTAGTTCACTATATCGAGGATCATTAGCCTCGTTCAGCATGATAAAGAGCTCATTTATGCAGTTGACTGTTTTCCCCTCAGAATCTGTACATGCTTTTTGACAATATTCTGCAGCTAGATCGTGCCACTTTTCTACACCCCTCCCCTGTTTGTAGCACCGGCCCAGTTCCACTAATGCACAAACATAGTTCTGTCTCGCTGCTGCTTCATACCATTTGATAGCTTCCTTTTCATTTTTCCCAACCCCCAAGCCCAATTCAAGGAACAATCCAACCCTCCACTGAGCCTCTGCATGTCCACTCTCTGCTGCATCCTGAATAAAGTTAAATGCTCGATGAAAATCATGTTCTGATCCAGCAATGTTGGCCAAATTTTCAGCTGCCAGAAGCAGTATCTCATTGTATTTCTCCTGATCCTTAGCATTCAAACGGTATTTCTCAACCATTATCCAGAATTGGAGAACCTCCCTAGAAATTTTGCCCACCCTTATTGAATTGATACACCACTCCATGCCAAGGTGCCTACAAATTGATTCAAAGTCAGCAGCAGTAAAAATAGAGAAAATGTGAAAATCAATTGGTGGCCTCTCTCCTATTCTTAAAAGAAGACTCCTGAAATGCCTCAACATGTTACAGATATCAGCAAAAGAAGGCCTTCTCTCCGGAATAGCATCCCAACACCTCTTAATGTAGCAAGTCAAGTATTCTGAGTAGTCTCTAGGCAGATCTGGTCTCTTTCCATCCAACACCTTAACCCTGAAATTTAACAAATTAAAAGG
Organism: Sequoia sempervirens; assembly: GCA_007258455.2. Taxonomy (NCBI): domain Eukaryota; kingdom Viridiplantae; phylum Streptophyta; class Pinopsida; order Cupressales; family Cupressaceae; genus Sequoia; species Sequoia sempervirens. Next base: position 229,759,583 of record VDFB02270651.1, on the reverse strand, counting down.
AGCGTCTTGAAAAGGAATTTTCCCAGTAAGGACCTCATAGAAGATCATAGAAAAGCTGTATACATCTGCTTTAGGTGAGTAATCTTCTCTCTGGTAATAGTCACCGGCGGATGATTCTCTTAAGACCTCTGGAGCTTTCCAATAGCTTGCACCAACACCAACATTTGGAGTTCTAGGAATGGAATTGTTGCCATCGAACTTAGTTCTTGCTAGCCCAAAATCACACAGTTTAACATGCACAGACCGAGCATCTTGAAGTGCAGATATCTCTTTCCATTGTATCAAAACATTTTCAGCTTTGAGGTCACGGTGCATCAATTCCTTCGAGTGTAAATACTTCATTCCTTCTGCAATTTGCAGCATAATATCTAGTTTAGATTCAAGAGTAAGGTTGCGTCCCTGCTTTGAAATGTAGGTCCGAAGATTTGTTTGAGCAAGCTCCATCACCATGTAACAATCTCCATTATCTAGATTGAAGGAATAACCAAATAGTGGCAATATATGAGGATGCCGCAAGCCAGCTTGAAGGTTAACTTCCTGCTTGAAAACATCTTTATTAGCCTGGACGTTCTTCACGGCAACTTGCTCTCCTAACCAAGTAGCACATGACACAGCACCATAGCTTCCACGGCCTGGACGGGGTTTTGCATAATCAAATTTTAGCTCTGACAGATCTACAAAAACACAATTAAGGGAAACAGGTTGCTCCATAATGCTGGAACTTTCCTCTTGTGAAATCACAAAACTAGATAGAAGCCTCTTGAATTTTTGTTTTAGCTTATTCAGCAATTCTTCTCTATCTGTGGTGCAATAGCGTTCGAGATGCATGTTTACTTCTTCTGGTATTGAATGATCGTTATCACTCAAATGTGAAGAAAAGTCTACATCAGATTCTCCTTTAGCCTGGCATAAAACAACTTTGAGAACCCTAATAGACCAAATGAGCTGGTATTGTATGAGCGCAAAGTCAGTTCCATTCCCTACATTCTTCAGGCATCTAACGGGACTAATAGGTACTGCACAGTCTTCCACAAAACCCTGTGTAAGAAAAATTACTCTATACATTTCTTGGGCTGCAGTCCAACATTCAGCTTGAACCTCTGAGGATTCATTCTTCAGGACCTCGAGAAATTTGAAGAGAGCAGCTGCTAAGTTGTCCAACCGCAGAAATTCCTTGCACTGAGTCTCGTTGATCTGCAACCACTTCTTCTCGTGTATCTTCTGACTTAGCCTGTTGATGTTCCGATAAACCTCGTGTAGGAGGCTCAAGGTTTGTTGGGCTCTCTGGGACACAGATGACTTAGATTGTGCATCAACCCAATTGGTGGGGCCAAAGCTTGTATCTTTTGTTGTATTCCTCATTCTTGCTGCTTCGCTAGTGGGTGAAATTTCACCAAACCTACTATTCCCACTAGTAGTACTACTGTGACTCGAGCTGCCCATGCTATTACTCCTGCTCTGTATATCCATTGCTGCTGTACTGCTGCGTGAATTTTCACCAAAATTTAACCAACTGTTCCCACTAGTAGTGCTACTGCGACTCGAGCTTTTCATGCTATTAATCTTGCGCCGTATATCCATTGCTCCTTCAAATCACTTCCAAATTGTTGGGGTTCAATCCACAATAAGCTCAATTTTGTAAAAGGCCAACGATTTGGAGGTAGAGCGCCTAAGAGTGCTGAAGGATAGGTCCAAGGTTGAGCCGCGTCCTTTCCTTGTTTCACATCATAGTAGCAGAGCTAGACAGCTAACCACACTTGAGCATGAGGGGATCAGTTGGAGGTTGTATCCAATCTCCGAGATCCCCCAATTGGTGAAGTGTCAGGGTGCAACAAATATGCTTTCCATCAATCGATATTCTGCCCCAAAAGATGGCAGATTATACCTAATTAAAGATATGCTCTGAAATGATAGATTCCAAGATACCAATTCAGGCTATTCTCTTACTGAAATATTTCCAAATACCCAACTCAGGATTTTCCCTTATAAGATACATCCCAAGATACCCAGTTCATTTTCTACATATAAATGGTGATTACCAGTGCCACTGATTCACATTCTGTCCATAAATCTAGAAATTGCTCCTACAATCTTCTCAAAATTAACTCCTAAAGTACTTTCTTGTCTTTGCCTGTTGCCACAAAACCATACAAGGACTCTCCAGTCTAATAATAGGTGAGAGATATACCGTACTGCTTGGGGAAACTCTGAGCGAATTCGAGCTCAAGACATCTTAAAGCAATAGGAAAATTAGAATCTCTAATCATTTCCATACACCTTGTAAAAAAAGTCAAAGCTCTGGATGCTTATAACTACATAAAGTATCTCCTCAAAGCTTCTATATACAATTTGAGGAAATGAGAAAATTTATCCAGACTTAGTGTGCAATTCCATGAGCTGTTACTGGCCTCCCAAAGTATTGATGAGTCTAACGGATTTTCTAGAAAACTCAGACAAGATACCAATGGCATCCAAATGCTAGTATTTTATTTCATTATTCCTAGTCAAAGAATCATATATTCATTGTTTATCTGTAGTTATTCGAAGACGGTTATGAATGTTCTTACCATTCCAAGTCTTTCGCTGTGAGTGTCCTCTTGCATTTATGTAAGCTGCCATTACCTGTTCCTTTGATATTGGCGCGGCGGAGAATAATCCCTACTTACCTATATTCAAAGTGGAAACAGGAGAGGAATGTGCAAAAAGATCCGTACACTTCCTTCATCCTTCAGACGCTAACTATTCAATTTAGGCTTATCCTAGTTAGTTTATTGAGAGTTATTATGTTATTTAATTATATGGGCTACAATGACTTTGACAAAGTCAAAGCGTATGCTACCTAATAGCGATATATTTTTATTTATTTAGACAATTTCAATGTTTGACTTTCCTGCTCTAAAAATTTCGTATTATTTTTTTTTTGGTTAATGTTATTGTTTAATGAGAAGTTTTAGTTTTTTTTTTTTTCAATTTTTTGATTCAATATAAAATTATATATATGTGTGTTTTTTAGGGTGGAGATCGATCATATTTTTTATAAAATTGTTGTTTTAGTTATTATTTTATGTAAAATTTATGGTTCAAAAAATTGTGTAATTTAAATCAAATTGGTATCTAGAAATTTTTAGAGATGTTTTATAAAATTGTTATTTTAGTTATTATTTTATGTAAAATTTATGGTTCAAAAAATTGTGTAATTTAAATCAAATTGGTATCTAGAAATTTTTAGAGATGTTTGAGTTTTTAGATTTCAAATTTTGGAATTTAAGGTTTCAAATGAATTTTTTGTTCCATTTGTTTGGATATCTAGATTGTTTAGATTGGGGATTGTTGGAATATTTGGTAGTGATCATGGAAGAATTATTAACATCCTTATTTTTCTTGTCAAGAGAATTATATTTGATACCCTCAAATCCTTGATTTGTATAAACATGAATAGGCTCTAGGATTCTTTTCTCGTGAAGGCCTAATCCTTTTCCTTGATAGTTCATAATTCTACTCATTCAATTTACAATGAGATACTTGTTGTGAGAGGTGAATCAAAATTGAAATAAAAATGAGAAGAAAACAATAGGAATCAAACTCCAAATAAAATCACAAACTCTCACCTTTTAATTGAGCTCAACAACAATTTGCATCAAAACAAAATGAATGAAATCGCAAACTCTAGACCAATGCAAACTATCATTATGGATGGAGTGGATGTTATTGAATGATTAGGGATGTTTTTTTGTTGAGTGCTAAATCATCTACTTGATTGATTTAGGATGGTGAAAATTGAGGATTAAGCTCCAAGTTATAGAATTTTTTAGAGGAAATTTAATAATGGAGATTTAATCTTGGATCATAATTTGGATACATGAATGGTGGATGTGATGGGGAGATGTGGCAATCAATTTGTCAAATAGATGGAGGCGACTAGGTAGCCAACTCATTTGATTAGTGAGTTGATAATTATTTATTTTATTACTTAATTTGTGACTGAGTTAACCAAATTGATTAGCTTGTCATTGATGGGTGAGTTAACTAAATTGGTTATTTAGTTAACTATTTTGGTGGGATAGCTAACCCATAAGGTGTAATTTATGGTTTAAATAAATTTAATTATGGTTAATTTAGATTTGAATTCAAATTAAACAAATCATATTATTTAATTAATTTAATTGTGCTATAAAGTAAGATTGATTATTTTAATGGATTAAGAGTTGGTAAGTGTGTTAAATATTAACATGAGATAATATTGCAAAAATTAGTGTATATATGATTTCAATATTTACACTTTTCCCCCCTTTGAAATGGTATTGTGACACTTGAAGAAGCAATGTTATTTCAAAGAAAGTAAATTTGGACATATGGTGTGTCGACATTGATGAAATATCATATCGCATGCATCAAAGGTTAAGCGTGATTGGTTGGACTAATTGAATCAATCAAATTGATTAATCAATTAGATGGTTTGATGCTTAGATAAAAATTTTATTCAAAATATAAAATTTAAAGATTGAATTAGAGGGCATGTGCACCAAGATGGGGGGCCAAAAGTGACCACCCCACTTTTTGCCCTCCATGAGAGCATAATGTGAGTGTGTTATAATGCATTCACATTATGCTCATGTTTTACCATAAAAACCAAAAACCATATGCATTCTCATATTTGTGTGAAACCCATGGCCTCTTCATCACTTCTCATGTAATTGTAGACCTTATTTTTCATCTAAATATTTTCCAAATAATCACCAATATTCCACGAAGTCACTAGGGAGGTCAAAGAACTAAGTCTTTTTAGTTTTTTAGTGTCAAATTTGGATCAAATAGGTAGATTGAATTAGTTTTTTAATTTAAATTTGTTTAGTTTTTAGGAGTTGATAATTCACCCTCAAATGTTCAAAATATCAATTCACCTCTTCATGTTCAAACCCTCCTAAATAATAGCCACAATAAACACCTCCTACAATTCCTCATAATGCTCTAGGAATACAACAAAACATATTAGGGAAAATAGAAAACAATAGAAAATAACGTGACAAGTTAATTGCAAGGTTGAAAAATCCTACAGGAACAAACTCACATAGGACCACCCTTGTTGAATCACTGCAATCCATTGTCTCTCATGTACAGTGAGTGGGCAAATAAATAATTGGTCTGACAAGAAGGAACAATAAAAATAATTGTATGCAGACAAATTATCATGTGAACAAGTTACAGAAAAAAATGAAATATGAGTTGTGTGCACTCTTCACGGACCCACGAACCAATCAAATATTACGCGGTGCATGCAAGAGGTTCCCTATCCATTGGTACCACCACTAATGGATAAGAATAATTTTTGGGATAAGTGGTAGATGGTTTTTTATCATCCTTCGTACAATAACTATGAAGTACCACAATACTTTTTGAGGAAACTCTATTGTGAGTTTGTCCTCAATTAGATCCCAAATTACTTTGACATGTGGGAGTTCCAAGGTAGAGATGGGGGCTTCACACATGACAAAGTGAGGGCACAACGTGACCCAAACCAGGCACTAAGATCACTAGATAGACTAGAGTTAGGGTATGTGACTATCCCTTCCATTGTGAAGGAGGGTGTTGAGGTGGAGACCTTAGAGTCCATTAGCTCACTCACTCGAACCCTTATACATGATACTAGGCCTCTAGTGCATGGTGATATGGGTGAGTCTTCTAGGAATCGAGTTCCACCTCATGTATGCCAGTCTTGTGGGTCAAGATGCATGTTCCCATAATACATTTGAAGTGGATCAAATGGTCATGATAGAAGCTTTGTTGAGTGAAACATTTAGCTTTGATAGTCAAGTAAATTTCATCAAGTTCATTTAATTCAATTTATTAAGTTGTATTTTGAAATGTAAGATTAACTAAATTAATAGAATTATTATAATAAAATTTCAAGGTCACAGTGTTCACCCTACTTGCAACAGTCCTCCACCTCCCTATTACATGACGATGTCAAGTGTAGAGGTATGTAACTAGTAAAGAATTATAAATATTACATGTGAATAGTTGAACCTTATATGAATGGTATTCTTATAACTCACTTTAGATGTTGAATAGGTTAATGTTTGTCCTTTGACATCAACACCTAGCACTTAATGTGCTCGTTGAACTTTCACATAATGTTGTTTCATTTTCAAATGATGCAAATAGATACTCCTCCTGATATTCATTCCACAATGAAGCATGGTGTTGTTGCAGCAGTAGCAAGTTCAATGCCTTTGACAAAGGTATGAGCTAGATTAGTAAATTTCACATTATATTTGCTTTTTATATGTCTATTATTGAAAAATCAAATGATATTCATTTGTAGTTTAATTGTTATCTTGATGGTTTCCATAGAGCTTCAAAACTCTAGATCATGAGTGTGCCCTTGTTTTGGATCAATGTAGTGATTATTTGTATGCAGTAAGTGATTATATTGTTATATGTCATTCTATAAAAAAAATTATATATATTAATGTCTATACTTTTTATTTTATTATGTGGAGGTCCAAGCAAGTTTAGATAGGAGGATGAGTGGAGTTTGAAAGAGAACACCATCATATGTATCTCCATCCTCTCGACAGTCAAAGACAACTTGTGATCTTTTTCCTTCCCCTAGAGGGAAATGACTACATTAGGGTCCTTTGTTGTATTCTTATATGACATTTTTGAACATATATTTTGTATTATAGATATGTGACATTGTATGTCCATATGGCTTTGTTGTAAGCCTATATGGCTTTCTTGTATATATATTATACTTCTATTGACATATAATATTGTATGCCTATATGGCTTTTTGGTTAATACAAATCTTTTTAACCAATGAACTATCCATATTTGCATTATAAATGGTTAACTAAAGAAATGAATAATGAACTAATGCAACTATAAATGATTAATGTTATCCATATTTGCACTATAAATGATTAATTGAATAAGGCCTATTGTTACCATGTAACTAATGCAAGCATTGTAATTAATCATTCATTCAATTAATGAAGTTTGATGTCTATTATTTCTCCATGTTTTTATTATCTTGCATGATAGATGTAGGTGCAAGGTTATGCCACTTTACCATCTAGGTTTGTCTTTTGCTTTGTCCTATTTCAAAATTGTGTTTGGAATCGTCATTCACCTATAGATTAAAATGAGATATTCCTCAATTTTAGGATTGAGAGAATAGTCATGCAAACTTTTGGCACTTCTTAGGTTTGTTAATCTAGAATTTGTGTTTGTAATGTACATCTTGAAATGATTGCATGATTGGACACTAAATTGCATCTAGTAGTAGTATCCCACCTACCTAGATGTGTTGATATCATTCATTTGATGCCCTGTGGTCAAGAATCTTCAAGGTTGTAGGCCATATCTTCACTTTTCAAAATGAGTCTTAACATAAGTTAAAATTTCTAAAATACTATAACCTTGTCAAAAATGCCTTTACTTGGTTAAGAATATGCATTCATGAGTTTTTGGAGGGAGGTCTTTAATAAAATTTTGAGTTCCATTAGGAGAGGTCAAGCATTTTAGGGTTTTTTGTTATCTTTTGTCTCTCTTCACTTAAGCATGCATATTCTTATGGAAACCAAGGTTGTTTCAAGCATCACAATTAGAAGCATTCATGGAGATCTCAACCCTTAATATTGGTTTCAACAAGGAAGCAAGCTCTTTTTTTTCATTCTCGCTATTTTTTATGATTCAATACCTTAGAAAATTGTAAAACGACAATCTCACGTATAGATGTATCCATGGTAAGTGAAGGAAACATGAAAAAATTTGTATAGACCTTGGGCAACATTATTCTCTATTAATGCAAGTATAATCACATGAAACTATGCCTCTTAGTTACAAAATATGTCTCTCAATTACACATTGGGGTAGGTTTCATAGTTTGAGAGAACACTCATGCATAATTTTAACTCTTTTTTGGTCTTGGGGGCCTTAAGAAATTTTGTTGGTCTAATTTAGCTTAAAAGGATCAAGATTATTGGGTGCCAAAATGAGACCTCTAATAGTTGTTGGAATTGTGAAACAAGCACAAAACCACGAGCCAGAAGATCAAACACAAACAAAACACCTTCCACGCAAGAGATCTGCAAAACAAATGTGCAATTATCTTCAACAAGAAAAAGCTACAGAAGAGAGAAAATTTTCAAGAAGATATGAAACCTACAGATATTCTCCCATTAGTAATTACAATGAGATCAATCCTTATAAAAGGAGATCAACAAACCCTAAATAAAAGCCTAAAGGCAAACCCTAGTGTACACACTTAATAATTAATAAATAATTAATTATTAATGTGCCTAAGTTTAGCTTAAGTAACTAAAGTGATAAGTGACTTAATTAATTAACCAATATGATTAAATTAATTAAGTAAAACAACTTATTACTCTAACACCCCCCCTAAGATGAACTTAGGAAGTAGCTAAAAACACTAAGGAAAAGATGCATGAAAGCAAAGATGGGTCCCAACAAACAAGGCCAAGTAAGGTACCCATGTACAAACAAAAGATCTCTATAAAGTGGAGAAATAGAGAAAACCTCATGGGAAAAAAACTCTACTCCAAGAAGAGATCAAAGATGACTGAAGGACTGAAAAGCCTCCAAATCAAGGAAATGTCCTGAAAAGGAAGAACATGTAGAACAACATAGAAGCATGAAGAAGTTGCAAACAACTGTCAAAAGATGACTGCTATGGTGCTGAAGAACCTCCTCTGAAGATAGGATGATCAGCATCAAGAAGACAACAATCTACATGAGTGCCCTCAACGACACTACTCGAATCCGATGGCAAACAAAGGCAAAACATCTGGAATGAAGATACAAATGGCACAAGTACCAATAGTCTGAAAAACACTGATCAATTGAAGATGAAAGATTCATTCCAAGGCAAAACCAAGGAAGCATTAGCACGAACAGTATAATACCCCCCATAATGTTGACTGAGAGAGCCTAACAGATCCACTGAAATGTTGTGTAACACCCTGTAGTGCATGAAAGAGAAGAAACAACATCTGAAAGTGCACAAGAAAGCACCTGCAACTGAAAAAGTGGTGTGCAAAACAAAGCACACATACATGAGGCTGGAATCATATAGATCCACTATCGTCGTGGAGGGACACTCACCAGAAAAAGGTGTGATGGAATAAACAAAGGCACTACACAACCCCCCAATGGCACTTTATAATATAGTGCGAGTACAGAATATGGCACAACCTTATGTGCAAAAACCCCAAAATACATGTACAATAGTGTAGCACTTTATCTCAGTGCATTTACATATAAAATATTGCTTACAAATGATGCACAAAATGTCATAAAAAGACTCAAGGCTAGACATACATATAGAACAACCAACAAGAAGTAATCTCACGCAAACAAAAAGTTTCCAGGAGCTAAAACGTCGAAGTAATCCACCAGAGTGTGTAAACACAAAAAAATGAATAAAATGTACCTTGAGTGAAATATGGAAAAATTGCATGGATGGAACTGAAGAGCTCTGAAATACGGTTCCAACGCTGCTGAGATCGCGAAAAACGGAGAAACTGATCAAAAGTTACGAGCTCGAGATTGAAAACAGCTCCCCCGACTTCAACTGGCTGTAGAATGCACCAACAGAAAAATGAAGTGATGAGACCCACACCACTAGAAATTTGACGGAAGCATCTTTCCGACGATATCTAGTTTTCCAAAAAACAATATCGTATGCCCAAGTTATGGCCTCTGGAAGAAAACAGCTCCAAAGGGAAAAAAACCAGTGTTGGATTAAATTTGACGGTCATACGGCTGTCACATAAAAAATCCTAGCCTAAATTTGATAGCCAAATGGCTGTCAGTGGATTTGCACAAGTAGGCTTATTTGAAAAAAATAAAAATAAAAAAAACTTACAAATTATATTTTTTGTTAAAAAATATATATATAAAAAAAACATTGATTTAAAAAAAAAAAAATCATAAAAAAAGTGGCCATGGAAGGTATGCAGTTACTGACTTGCACAGGTCAGTACCTGCACAATACCCTGTGCAGGAACGTACCTTCCAGGTACAATGTTACTTTGTTTTTTAAAAACAAAAACTTTTTTTTTTAATAAAAAAAAACTCTGCAAATTTTTGAATTTTTCAAAAAAACTTTTTGAATGATTTTTTAAAATTTGCAAAAAAAAACAAATGTTTTTTTTGTTTTTTTTTTTTAAAATCACCTCGAACTATGCGCAGATGACGAACATGGTGTACAGGCAAAAAAAAATTGCCTCAAAAATCAACTGACGCCGAATATAGATGAGTTTACAGTTGATCTTTAGGTTTTTGGCTGCTCCGGACGCAATGGTGAGGTCTGTTTGGGCTCAAAATGCTCTGAAAAATCAAGCACCCCCTAGATCTGGCAAAAAAGCCCTTTCTTCAAACCCTCACAGATCTGACAAACGGAAGCCAAATTCGATGAAACAAAGGTCAATCTTAACTATTTCGGCAACTTTGGATTCAATGAAGAGGTCTGATTCATGCCAAAAATGCTTCGAAAGATTCCCACCTCCAAAATTTGCAAAATAAGCAAAGGAGATTTGGATCTGAAGCCTGCACCCCTTGTTGAAGAAGAAAATGTCATAAATTGAGAAGGGGTTTGTTGAATCCACGCTCTGATACCATGTTGGAATTGTGAAACAAGCACAAAACCACGAGCCACAAGATCAAACACAAACAAAACACCTTCCATGCAAGAGATCTGCAAAACAAATGTGCAATTATCTTCAACAAGAAAAAGCTACAAAAGAGAGAAAACTTTCAAGAAGATATGAAAGCTACAGATATTCTCCCGTTAATAATTACAATGAGATCAATCCTTATAAAAGGAGATCAAGAAACCCTAAAGAAAAGCCTAAAGAGAAACCCTAGTGTGCACACTTAATAACTAATAAATAATTAATTATTAGTGTGCCTAAGTTTAAATTAAGTAACTAAAGTGATAAGTGACTTAATTAATTAACCAATATGATTAAATTAATTAAGTAAAACAACTTATTACTCTAACAATAGTAGTCTAGAAAAAAAAATTAGCACAATGTAGTCTAGAATGATTAGGAAAATTAGGGTGCAAAATATGACCTTTCATAGAATAAACCCATCCACCTGGACATTTTGGAATTGTTGATTTGGCCCCATGATGCACAAAACAAAAATTATGCTACTTTGCAACTTTTTGTTCAATGCATTTCACTTTTTACAATGTCTAAAAACTAGTCGCCACAACCAAATGGATTGGATTTTAAAAAAATTGAGAGAAGTTATTGTGGAGGGACCCTATATGACATGTAGCTTCAAACAAAATGTTTTTAGGTGCAACGATTTTGAGAAATGGAATATCAAATATTGGCTCTTTTTGGCACTTACAACTCTTAAGATAAACATCAACACAATATAACTTATGAAACAATTGGTCAAGACAGGGAATGAAATAGGACCTTTCCTAGCATAAACCTTGCCTCTTAGATGTTTCAACACTATTGGTTTGGCCCCAGGATGCGTAGAACACAAATTATGCTACCTTGCAACTTTTTCTTCAATGCATTTAACACTTTTTGTAATGTTTGAAAACTTGTCACCACAACCAAATGAATTGGAATTTTAACATTTTGAGAGATGTTATTATGGAGGGACCCTACCTTTAGAAAAAAAATTTGTAGGTGCCACATTTTTTGAGAAATAACATGTTTGGCATTTTTTGGTACTTAAGGCTCTTAAGAAAAAAATGTTGGCATAATGTAGTTTGGAACGATCGAGAAAGTTGGGGTGCAAAATAGAACCTTACCTAGCATAAACCCGCCCACCTAGATGTTTTAGCATTATCAGTTGGGCCCCACAATGCACAAAACAAAAATTATGCTACCTTGTAACTTTTTATTCAATGCATTTGATGCTTTTTGTAACATCTACAAACTTATCGCCACAACCAAATGGATTAGATTTTAAAAAACTTGAGAGAGGTTATTGTGGAGAGACCCTAAATGATACTATACCTTTAGAGAAAACATTTTTAGGTACCACATTTTTTAAGAAACAATGTGTCAAAGTTTGGCATTTTTTGGCACTTAGGGCTCTTAAGAGAAAGTGTTGACACAATGTAGTATGAAATGATCGAGCAAGATAAGGTGAAAAATAGGACATTTCCTAGCTTAAATAAACCCACCCAGATGTGTCAACGCTATTTTTTGTCCCCATTATACATAGAACAAAAATTATGCTACCTCGCAACTTTTTCTTTAATGCATTTGACACTTTTGCAACATTTGAAAACTTGTTGCCATGACCAAATGGATTGGAATTTTAAAATTTTGAGAGAGGTTATTGTGAAGGGACCCTACATGACCTTATAACTATAGACAAAACATTTTTAGGTTTCATAGTTTTTGAGAAAAAACTTATCAAAGTTTGACGCTTTTAGCACTTAGGGCAGTTAAGAAAAAGTGTTGGCATAGTGTAATCTAGAACGATCAGACAAGTTGGGCTGTGAAATAGGACCTTTCCTAGAATAAACTTGCCCATCCAAACATGTCAACACTATTAGTTTGGCTTCACAATGCATGAAATGCAAAGTATGGCTCTTGACAAGTTTTTACTAAACACAATTGATGTTTTTTGCAACATTTAAAAAATTGTTGCCACAATCAAGTGGATTGAAGATTTCAAAAATTGAAAGAAATTATTATGGAGGGGCCCTACGTGATGGTTTAGCTTTTAATGGAATGTTTGTAGGTGCGAATATCTTTGAGAAACAATCTATCAAAGTTTGGCACTTTTTGGAACTTAGGGTTCTTAAGAGAAAGCATTGGTGTAGTGTAGTATAGAATGATCAGGCAAGTTGGGTTGCAAAATGGGACCTTACCTTGCATGTGTTGAGTCTATTAGTTTTTTTCCATAATGCAATAAATGCAAAGTATGGATCTTGAAAGTTTTTTTTTATCAGTAAGTTGTGGACAAGGGGCCCACTCCCTTAAATAAAAGGTAATAAAAATCATGAAATGCATTAGCCCTCTAATAGGGGTGCCCAAGAATCCTACAAAAAGGCCTTTTCCCAAAAATGGGGAAGCATCAACTTTACACACACCGACAATGTTATGCACTTTATTGGTTGATTTAAGGATCATATGATGCCCATATTTAGACATTGATGATTTCTTCCTTTTTACTTCTATCCATTCTTGGTATGAAAATGTGGGGGGGTCTTGATTAGCCTTTATAGAAGCCTCAAACCTTGAAGGAAATGAAGAAGCCATAGGCATTGGAGAGGACTCAAAATTTGTGGAAACTATAATAGAAGAGGCATTAGAGTCTCTAGTGGTTCAATAAATTTTTGCAAGAGCAATCACATATGTTGGCTCTTGAGGCACAAGAAGAGAAGTGGGTTTTGATGTAGCAGAGTCTCGTGCACCTGTACCTGGATGGGGAGATGTCTTAAAAAATAATTTTGGCACTTCTTAAAATGAGAAATTTCCACTTTGACTATTGGGTGGAATAACATAGTGTTGGGGTTCAACCCTAATCCACCAAGTGGCCTTGTAACTTGATTCCATAGTCCCACACTAATGGACAGTTAATTTCTTACACTAGGGTATAAAGTGATCAAGCGAGAAATATTTTCTACAATGAAAGGTTGTTTTCTCATAATCTGTAGGTTATATCCATCATCGATCCTTCACCTTCAATAAAATTTTAGCAGGGATCCCTTTGAATAGGTCCATTTCCACACAAATTTGTGCACAAGTGGAATTTTGACAGTTGATTGTTTCTTCAAAACTACAGTGGTATTTCCCTAAGCCATTTCCTATTACATGTAAATAGTCTAGTTCCCAAAAATAAAAGGGGAGATAAGGTAGACAAACCCAAAAAAATGCAAAAGAAAAGGTTTCAGATAGTGGGTCAATGGATGGGTACTAAGTTTCCACACACAAGAAATCTCCTTAGAGAGCCTTGGGACCATTTTCCAGCATCCAAGCCTTGTCCGTTAGGGACTCAAATTCAAGAATAAAAAACCCCATCGCACAGAGCAAAATACAAATTTCTTCCTTTAAATGTTCTTTCCAATTTTTTAGTATCCATACATGCAAATCACTCAACTTTGGCCATAATTTTGTGAATTTGCAAATAATGGTGTGATCTTGTAGAAATTCTTCCCTATTACTGGAAAAACCCTCCAAAAAAATTCTAGGATGGAGGTCGAGCAATTAATTGGCATAGCAGACCCAAGCGAGCTAGAGTCACCAAACCCTATGGAGAGATTTTCCAAAGGAGAATAAGGAGATTATGCATTTGTAGAATTTTAAGCCACACCCTACAACCATTGTGTAGACCCCACCAAGAATAAGGGCACAAGCAAGGGAAATATTGTTTCACAAGGGATAAAGGGGGGTGTTGTGTGGCCCAACACCAAATTGCAAAGCCTCTGAAAAGGATATCCTCCCACTAGAATTGTGCTTGATACCATCTTTATCCATGCCATTGTAGTCGAGTGTAGACCTCAAAGAGCCACGTCAACAATTCTAATCAAGCAACACAGTGTGTGAAGATGTTAAAGTGAGTGAAGACATTGCAAGTGTGATGTTCCCCTTTGGCTTTTGACAAGTTTTTACTAAACACAATTGACATTTTTTACAACATTTGAAAAATTATCGCCACGGTCAAGTGGATTGGAGATTTCAAAAACTGGGAGAGATTATTGTGGAGGGACCCTACATGACCTTGTAGCTATAGAAAAAATGTTGTAGGTGCCATGGATTCTAAGAAATAACACATCATAGTTTGTTATTTTTTTGCAGTTAGGGATCTTAAGAGACTATGCCAAAATAGTGTAGCTCAAAACGATCAAATTTCTTCAACAACAAACAAAGACCTTCCCTAGCATCCAACTGCTCAAATGTGTTGGAATTGTTCATTTTTTCCACAACACATGAAATGAAAAGTATGGAAATTGAAACTTTTTTACTAATTAGATGTCCATGATTTTTGTTTCTTTGTTTCTTCTTTTTGTGGCTCCAATGATATCTCCCTAGTAAATTAACCTTCCAAAATTCTTTCATCATAAGTATGTTTTTCATTTATTATTCATTGAACAAAGGTGTTTCTCAATCAAAATTCTCTATTACTTCCACCAATAATAATTCTAGTCCCTCTGAGAAATTCCATGAATTGGAGTAGTGGAATTCCTTTGATACCTCCAATTCCCTTAACTAACTAGGACCCTATCTTAGCTAATGCTTTAAAAAGCATGCCTAGGACCCCATCTTTGGATGTTGTAGATATTTACATGGTGCATCATGTTATAGAACATAATACAGTATTAAGACAACTTATTACATATTTCAAAGGAAAAGCATTGGATTGATACCAAATTATATTAGTTCATGAGATCAACCTAAAGACACCTTCATCAAGAGGTTGAAATAAAAGGGAGACCATTCTTCACTCGTAAAACAACAATTAAAGCAATCAAAATATCCTCACAAGAAGATTGTATTTTCAAAGGAAAAGCATTGGATTGATACCAAATTATATTAGTTCATGAGATCAACCTAAAGACACCTTCATCAAGAGGTTGAAATAAAAGGGAGACCATTCTTCACTCGTAAAACAACAATTAAAGCAATCAAAATATCCTCACAAGAAGATGTTTTTGAATTCAAATCTAGATTTTAGAAAGCACTAGAAAGGATACATGTTCATAGGTTCATTAGGACTGTCATAACTTCAGGTAAAGTTCCATGTAGTATCCAAGGTGTGAAAACATAGGCAAGGTATGTGAAATTTTGGGAAACATGCGTCAAAAAAATTGGAGCTTCAAAAGAGGGTATGGACATAAACATCAAAGCATAATTGAAAATGGATTTTTATTAGATGTTGTCATTGCAACTATGACTTCCAATCACCACAACATTCACAAAAAATTATGCCCAAAATTCAATAAAGAATAATTTATGCATAACTTCTCTTGAATGATTTCAAATTGTGATAAATTTCTTTGTAGCTTATATGTTAGAAATGTATGAAAAATGTGGAAGCATAGGAAAGTCACATGAATTGTTTGAGAAACATTTTCAAAGGGTGTTTGTTGAAAGGGTTTAGAAACTTTAAAAAAATGAAAACCAACATCATGGATGTCTATGCTCAAATTGGAGCCCTAGAAGGGGGTATGAACATGGACATCAAAGCATAATTGAAAATGGATTTTTTCAAATGTTGTAATTGTAAGTGTCACTTCCAATCACCACAACATTCACAAAAAATTATGCCCAAATTTCAATAAAGAATAATTAATGCACAAATTATCTCTTGAATGATTTCAAACTATGATGAATTTATGTGTAGCTTCTATGGTAGACATGTATGGAAGAAATGTGGAAGCATAGAAAAGGCACATGAATTGTTTGAGAAACATGTTAAAAAAGTGTTTGTTGAAAATGCTTTAGAAAAATGTAAACAAATGCAAACCAAATTCATGGTTGTCTATGCTCAAATTGGAGCCCGAAAAGAGGGTATGGACACATAATCAAAGCATAACTAAAAATGGATTATTTTTTTTCAAATGTTGTAATTGCAAGTGCCAATTCCAATCACCACAACATTTACAAAAAAATATTCCCAAAATAAAATAAAGAATAATTAATGCACAAATTCTCTCTTGAATGATTTCAAACTATGACAAATTTCTTTGTGTTGGAACACATAGTCTACTGAGAGGGGGGGTGAATCGGTAGATATTAAAATTTCATTCCTTAAAACCTTTATGCAGATTACTTACTTAAACCCTTGATGTGTAGATTGAAACTAAGATGTAGCAACATAAACATACAGACACATATCATCACATAACACAAGATGTACATGGAAAACCCAAGATGGGAAAAACCATGGTGAGAAATAATGTTAGGATTTACTGTCCTAATCCAGCCTCACAATCAAATAACTAATTACAAAGTTTAAGGGCACCAACCCTAAGGAGACACCAATCCCCTATTTTAGGAGCACCTACTCCAAGGAAGCACCCACTCCCTACTCAGAGCACCTATCCAAATATCTGATGGCACCCACCTATCAGATTTACAATTCAAGATGTTACAATTTGATTACAGTTCATTGTTGCAACCTATCTTGCAGCTACTCAATATTATGCACCCCTCTGATTTTTCTCTGCTCTTCCTCTTCTCATATTAGTGCATTCTTTGTTTGCCTTGAGAAGCTCTGGATACTCTCTGCAACATATGCACTATATCTTCTACAACTCTCTTCTCACTTCATTATTCCACTACATTCCACACATGGTCAAAAACTTGATATCATGTTTTGTATCTCCTTCACCAACTGTAGTGATTGCCTCAAGATTCTCATCCACGTCTAGATCTAATGTTAGGGCTATTCTGATTTCTTCTACATCACACAACCTTTTGCATCGATCCTCACACTCATTAAATTTGGATATAGAGAATTTGTTGTGAATAGCAACATGTAAAGCCCTAGAATCATATATGCATTAAATGTTATTCTCTATTTATTCGATCTAATTTTGAACTCTCTCAACATGGCAATTTGTTCTGCTGACTTGCAAATAAAACCTCCAATCAGATGGTTGCTAGACCAGTTGAACCAATTAATTTTGTCTACTATGTTGATTAACCAATCGAAACCCTTGTTCACACAGACTTAGCTGTTTGAGATCTTCACATTCAAATCTAGGCTATTGTTCTCTTATCTTTGTGCCATGATCCTTCAAACCATTTTCATCACATCTTTAAATCTTGACCATTAGATGAATGGTCCTTTAAAACACCATTGTCAATCTCCTTCATAGCAACCACATATCATTGGGTCCCACAGTGACACATGTCATAAGCTTGCTATACCATAAGGCTTGGCTAAATCCACAGCGGGGTAGCAGGCAACTACCACATGTCCTTGGTTATGCACCAATCATACCGCAAGGATGAGTAGACACCTCAGTGAGGCCACAGGGCCCATTATACTGCAGGGATGGACCAACTCCTCAATGGGGCAACGAGAGGCTACCATATGTCATTAACATTCATCACCATCCACTATCTCTCAACATTCATTGCTTATAAAAAATTGTGTCCCTTCATTTTGCTTTACAATAGTGATGTGAAGTGACCAAGCGATATATCACCATGTGTTTGTAAGATGTCATCATCAACCTACAGATTAAGGACTCACATGAGACAATTTATGCACCATATGATCATTGACCATCAATCGATCTCCACCATTATTCATTGTCTCGTGGGGCTTAGACAGATGCCTCGTGGGCTAGTGAGCATCGTGGATCTTCATCAACAAATCTTCACCATTGATTCTTCATCACAAGCATACACACACTGTCAACCAAAAGGCTAGGTAAAGGGGTGTCAGTTGCCCAATGAGCATAATGGCTTAAGTAATAACTTAAGCAACTTGTCACTGCCAATACCCAGAAACCATTAAAACATAAACCCGGTTCATCACCATAACTATTAAGACATTAGGGTTTATCTACAAAACCCTAGGTTTGTTTGAGAGAAAAAATAAACCATTTCTAGAACTATCAAACACTCTCTAGACCTGAAAACCACACATATGAGAAGCTCTCAGAAAACCCATGTTGAATCTAGCCTTAGCTAATCCTTTAAATACCTGAAAGAACCCTCTACTACAATATTCCCATATTGCATGACAACATTGCAACAATTGAGCACTTTGCAATATTTGCAAAAATATGCTCCTTTCATAAACAACCTGTACCAATACTTCTATAGCCATATCTACTACATACCTTATCTCTCCTTTGACATCAATGTCACCTTTTGGCATCAATAACAACCAAATTTCCAACAATCTCCCCCTTTATCATTGATGGAAAAACTAAATGCTCAACCAGATATAACCAAATGAAACAAATATCAATTATAGATGTTGCAATCAATTTTTTGTACCAATTGCTCTGTACAACTTAAAACAAACAACTTCATCTTGAGAATTTCCACTTTCTCTCAACCCTTTGCTCAAACATTTGAGCACTTGCACAACTTTCTCCCCCTTTTTCATCAATGGAAAAGGGTTTGTTTCTAGCTTTCTCCCCCTTTGGATATACTCTCCCTTTAACAAACAACTCAAAGAGAAAGAAGGGAATTTCAATTCATTAGAAATTTATAAAACCATATGTACCTAACTTGATCTTTCCTTACAATTCCAAGGAAAAATAAGATACCAATAAAGCTCCCCCTGAATCCATACCCTATCACTAATATTTAGTGATAGGATGTGGGAGCAATTACTTTGAATTTTTGCCTCATATATTCAAATTGTTCCTTGGGAAGAGGCTTTATAAATATGTTAGACACTTGTTCTTTTATGGGAATGAATTCCATGCTAACTTCCTTGTCTGCAACCTTCTCTCTAATGAAGTGATACTTGATGGATATGTTCTTTGTTCTAGAGTGCATCAATGGATTCTTTGAGATGTTTATGGAACTTGAATTGTCACAAATAATAGAGATAGGTTCTTTATACTCCACCTTGATGTCCTTAAGTTTTTGCTTCATCCATAGGACCTAAGTACAATATGTTGCAGCCACAACATACTCTTCTTCTATTGTTGATGGAGTGACTAGTTCTTCCTTTGTGCTCATCTAGGAAACCAACTTGTTTCCCAAGAAGAACGCTCCTCCACTTGTGCTTTTTCTATCATCTGCACATCCTACCCAATCAACATCTGTATATGCTTTCAAAGTAAAATATTTTCTCTTTGGATACCACAACCCATAATCAACAGTGATTTTGATGTATCTGAATATTATTTTTACTATGTTGACATGTGACTCTTTTGGTGTAGCCTGAAATCTTGCTACCATACATATTGCTTGTATAATATCTAGCCTTGATGCAGTCAAGTACAGTAAGCGTCCAATCATTGATCTGTATAACATCTAATTTGCATCTAGTGATTCATCTGATTTTCTCAAATTACAACCAGTTATCATGGGGGTACTCATTGGTCTACTATCCTCCATGCAAAAATTCTTAAGCATTTCCCTAACATATTTAGTTTGAGATATAAATATCCCATTATCAACTTGCACAATTTGTAGATCAAGGAAAAATGACAACTCTCCTAACATTGACATCTTAAATTCATCTTGCATGTGTGTAGCAAATATTTTATACATTTTATCATTGCTACCTCCAAATATGATGTCATCCACATATACAACAACAATAATCATATGCTCACCTTAAAATTTGAATAATAAATTGCTATCTGCACATCTTTTCTTGAATCCTTGTTGTTGCAAGTACTGGTCTAGTCTTGAATACCATGCTCTAGGTGCTTGTTTTAGACTATACAATGCTTTCCTTAATTTGCATGCATAATCATCATCTTTTGAAAGCTGAAAACCCTCTAGTTTCTCTATGTAGACTTCCTCTTCTAGGTTTCCATTCAAAAATGCAGATTTAACATCCATCTAATATACTTTAAATCCTTTATTTACTGAAAAATGCAAGAAACATTCTAATTGCCTCTAATCTAGCAACCGATACAAATTTGTTTCTTCAAAATCAATTCCTTCAACTTGTGCATACCCCTTGCACGCTAACCTTTCTTTATTCCTACAAAAGTTGCATCCTCGTTGAGCTTGTTTCTAAACACCCATTTTGTGCCAATTATATTTTTGCTTGGGGGTCTAGGAACCAATTCCCATGTCTTATTTTTCTCAATCTGATTTATCTCCTTTTGGCCTTTATCCAACACTCATCCTCATTGGCTTTAGTGAAGCTTTTTGGCTCAATGTGAGAAAGGAGAGAAAATTTTACTTGTTCCTTGTTCTTTGCTAATCTTCTCCTAGTCTGAACTCCTTCATTTTTGTCACCAATCATCTGTTATATAGGATGATCCTTCTGTACATACCTTTCATGAGGTTCCTTCTCAACTTCTTCATATTCTTCTTCATTATTTTATGCAACTTCTTCTTCATCTTATAATTCATCTTCAAAATTGTTCTTGCTTAGTTTATTATAGTTCAAATTTTCATCAACCTTGACATTGATGCTTTCCACAATCTTGTGCAGCCTCTTGTTGTAACACTTGTAAGCTTTTCTTTGAGTGGAATATCTTAAAAATAACCCTTCATCACATCTCAAATCAAAACTCCCCAAGTTATCATCTTCTCTCTTGATGTAGCATTTACTACCAACACCTTGAAGTACTTGGCAGATGCAGGTTTTCCATACCACAATTCATATGGAGTCTTACCACTGTTTTCTCTCATTAGAGCTTTGTTTTGAATGTAAACTATAGTGTGAACTGCTTCTCTCCAAAATGTATTTGCCAATTTTGCCTCTCAGCATTGCTCTAGCCATATCTTTAACAATTTTGTTCCTTCTTTCAACTACCCCATTCTATTATGGAGTCCTTGGTGCAGAATATTGTCATTTGATTCCATGCTTCTCATAATATCCAATGAATTCACTTTATGTGAATTCACCACCTCTGTCTAATCTTAAGCATTTGATTCTTCTTATGGTCTCCTTCTCAACCAATTTCTTGAATATTTTAAACTTTTCAAAAGCCTCAATCTCCTCCTTTAGAAATGTTACCCATGCCATTCTAGTGTAGTCATCAATTAATAGCAGGAAGTATCTCTTACCTTTCAATCCCCTTGTTCTTGTGGGACCACACATATCAGTGAGAACAATTTGCAAGGGTTTTGTAGTTGAGTAATCCTTTATTGGAAAATTAACCCTTGTTTGTTTTCCTTGTTGACATTCTTTGCAAATGGTGCTTGCAGGCTTAGTTATCTTAGGCATGTGTCTAACTAGTCCTTTTGAACTTACTTTTACCAAAATGTCAAATTTGGCATGCCCCAATCTCCTATGCCACAACCAACTCTCATCTACCTAGCCTATTAGACAATTTTGGCCTTTCACTTCACACAAGTTGTAGAGATTTCTATCAATCCTTACTCCTTGTGCAATTGTCTTACCATTCTTTCTTATCTCGCAACCTTCTAAATTAAACACAATCTTGTAGCCATGGTCACACATTTGGCTGACACTAAGAAGGTTATGTTTTAAACCTTCAACATAGAGAACATATTTTGTCTTGTTCTTACCATCTATGCTCAAGATTCATTTGCCACAAGTCTTCACATTAGTATCATCACCTAAGTCAACTGATCCCTCTTTACACTTCTTAAGTTCAATGAATTCACTTTTTTCCCCAGTCATATGCTTGGAGCAGCCACTACCTATTACCCACATATTTTGTTTTTTGGAATGCAATGTCATTTGTGCAATCAATGATTGTGTGTGATTCTACTCTTTCTCTTTCCACACCTTCTTAGGCTTCTTTTCAACCTTTTCTACCTTCTTTTCAGAACCCTTAGATTCATCTTTCACTCTAGGAGGTATATTTTTCTCCTTAATATGAATATTTGGTTTTATAAACATTTTTCTAAAATTCCTAGCTATATGATCAAAATTATTGCAATTAAAACACATTACATTCATTTCAACTAAGGGAGCAAATGGATTTTTGTTTATAAAGTTTGTACTCTTCTTAGGAATGACTCTACATTCTTGAGCCCTATGACCAAACTATTTACATGTATAACAGTATCCATAAAATCATGAAGAATACCTAGTCATAGAACTTCTTTGAGGGGGTCTTCTTTGTATTGATTTTCTTGTGTCTCTTACCCTTGTGAATCCTTCAACATTAGTCATTTTTGTATTTTTCTTCTTTTGTTGATCAGGAACTGACTGGATATTCCTTTGGTTTGCAACTGACTTCTTCCCTTCATTAGATTTATTCACCTCAACAAACTTCTTCTCCTCTCCAAAAAAATCTTCCTTGCATGATTTCTCACTAACTAAACCACCTTTTTCTTCTAATCTAAATTTTTCATAAAGTTTTGCAAACTCATTGATAAAGGAACTCTTTCCTTTCTTTAACCCTAAACCTGATCTCTCCTTGTTAGAGGGTTTTTGTGTGCTTAATAAATCATCAAGGATCTTTGAGCCTCCCTTAAGCTTTAACCCTTTTTCAACCCATTCCTTGGCTTTCTCCAAATCTTTTCTTAAGAAAACTACTTCTTCCTCAAGCTTCACACATTTGTCCATTTCAAATTATAATTCGGATTTTATTACTTCTTCCATTCTTTTGGCTTCCTCCACTTGAAGTTTTAGATTCACTACCATCTGATTAGATTCCTCAAGATCTTTGATTATCTTATCAGTCTCCTTATGAGCTCGCTTTTTCAAATGCTTATTTTCCCTTTTAAGATCAACATACTTATCCCTTAGATCATTGAGATCTTCTAGAGCACTAATTAGTTCACCTTCAAGATCAAAAATTGCTTCCACCTCACCTTCTTTGCAAAGGTCCTTAGCTTGTCCATCCTTCAATTCACTAGAATCTTTGTCCATGAAGATAAATTCTTCCTCTTCTTCCTCCATTACAAGAGCACGGTCTTGTTCACCATCTAAACTATCACTAGCATCAGATGAGTCACTTTCTTCCTGACTATATAGGCTCTTTTTTTTCTTTCCAAAACTCTTCTTTTTTAGGATAATAGGTTTTCTTCTTTTTGTTATCTCCTTCTTGCTTAGGGTTATTCTCTGTATGATAAGGGAACTTAGAAGAAAAATGACATATTATACCACAGTTAAAGCACTTGAAGGGAAACTTACCTTTGTACTTTCTAAATCCTCTCCTTAGCCTTCTTATAAATTTTGCTTCTTCCACATCAGTCTCATCATGTTCTAATGCTATGGCTGCACCCTTTCCTTTCTTAGGTGCTTCATCCTTTTCTTTGTTCATAGTCTTGATTGTTGCTTCTCTCTTGGATGGCTCTGCATCTCCCATTCTCATCTCATAAGTAGTGAATATACCATGCAACTCATCAAGAGTGAGTTTGTCAACTTCTCTTCCTTCCTCTATTGCAGAGATCTTAGGATCATATTTATTTTCCATTGACCTTAAAACATTTTGCACAATGATGTTTTATTTTACTTCTTCTATGTATCCTCTAATAGAGTTTACCCCATCTTCAACTCTTAGAAGATAATCTACAATCTTCTCCTCTTTGGTCATCTCAAACCTTCAAACCTAGCTCTAAGAACTTTTCGTCTCCTTCATAGATGTTCTTCATCTTTTCCCAAACATCATGTGCAGTTTTGCAATGCATAACCTTACCAAGTACTGATCTAGACAAACTGCAAATAATGGCATGCCTTGTTCTTTCATTGTTCTCATAATCCTTCTTTCTTGTAGCATTAGTGGGAGGAGTAGTAGGAGGAATGTAATTATTCTTCACTTACATCCAAACATCAAATCCTAGAGATCCCAAATATGCCTCCATCAATATGCTCCAAAAAGCATAGTTTTATCCATCAAACCAAGGTGCCTTGTTTGTAGAAGAACCTTCTTGACTATTCATTGTGCTGACTTTACTATAATCTACCCAACCTGATTAAGCTTCTCCTAGGGAACCTAGCGCTCTGATACCAATTGTTGGAACACAATAGTCTACTGAGAGGGGGGTGAATTAGTAGATATTAAAATTTCATCCCTTAAAACCTTTATGTAGATTACTTCCTTAAAGCCTTAATGTGTACATTGAAACTTAAGATGTAGCAACATAAACATACACACACATATCATCACATAACACAAGATGTAAGTGGAAAACAAAAGATGGGAAAAACCATAGTAAGAAATGTTGCTAGAATATACTGTCCTAATCCAGCCTCATAGTCAAATGTCCAATTACAAAGTTTAAGGGAACCAACCCTAAGGAGACACCAATCCTCTGTTTTAGGAGCACCTACTCCAAGGAAGCACTCACTCCCTACTCAGAGCACCTACCCAAATATTTGATGGCACCCACCTATCATATTTACAATTCAATATGTACAATTTTATTACAGTTCAATGATGCAACCTATCTTGCAGCTACTCAATATTTTGCACCACTTTGATTCTTCTCTACTCTTCCTCTTCTCATATTAGTGCATTCTTTGTCTGCCTCGAGAAGCTCTGGATACTCTTTGCAACATATGCACTATCTCTTTTGAAACTCTCTTCTCACTTCACTGTTCCACTACATTCCACACATGGTCAAAAACTTGATATCATGTTTTGTATCTCCTTCACTGACCTTAGTGATTGCCTTGATATTCTCATCCACGTCCAAATTTACTATTATGGTTTTTATGATGTCTTCTACATCACACTACCTCTTGCATCGAGCCTCACACTCATTAAATTTGGATACAAAGAATTTGATGTGAATAGCAACCTGTAAAGCCCTAGAATTAGATATGCATTAACTGTTATTCTCTATTTATTTGATCTAATTTTGATCTCTCTCAACATGGTGATCTGTGTCATTGACTTGTAAATCAAATCTCCAATCAGATGGTTGTTGGAGCAGTTGAATGAATTAATTTTTTCCACTGTGTTGGTTAACCAATCGAAACCCTTGTTCACACGGACTTAGTTGTTTGCGATCTTCACATTCAAATATGGGTTGTCAATCTCTTATCTTCACACCATGATCCTTCAACCATGTTCATCACCCATGTTTAAATCTTGATTGTTATATGAATGGTCCTTTAAAACACCATTGTTGGTCTCCTTCATAGCAACCACATGTCGTTGGGTCCTACAGAGTCACATGTCATAAGCCCGCTATACTGCAGGGTTTGGTCAAATCCATAGTGGGGTAGTAGGCAGTTGCCACCTGTCCTTGGCTATGCACCCCTCATATTGTAGGTCTGAGCAGACACTTCAGTGGGGCCACAGGGCCAAATATACTACAGGGTTGGACCAACTCCTTGGTTGGGTAGTGGGCGACTACCATATGTACTTAGCATCCGTCACCATCCACTATCTCCTATATCAAAATGACCCTATGTACCAAATACCCTCAACTCTAAACCCTATACCCTCAACCCTAAACCCTATACCTTATACCCTCAAATGTAAACCCTATACTTTATACCTCATACCCAATACCCAATACCCTATACCCCATACCCTACACCCTCAACCCTATACCATCAACTTTAAATCTTGTACCTTATACCCTCAACCCTAAACCTTAAAACTTAAACCTTATAAAGTATAGGGTATGGGGTATAGGGTATTGGGTATTGGGTATAAGGTACTACTTGAAGAGGACAAAAAATCATATTCCACTCATAGATTTGGGTGAATGAGAAGGGTCTACAATTCATTGTTAAAAGTGAAAGTTAATTTTTTTTTATATGTACTAATGTTTAAGAGATAGAACCTATAGACAACACTACACCCACAAGGAGAGTCCATGTGATGAGTGAGCTAAGGGTAATTTATAGTTAGGTAGGTAGATAATGTTAATTTTATTATTCAATTAAACCTTTCATAGATGAATTAATTAATTATGTGGCACCTCTACACATGTGCAATGTCTTGTTAATACAACCATACATATATAAGTGCCATGAAATCTATGAATCTAGACATCACACTATCGTTGTTAAGTTGGATGAATAGAAGTATCTAATATTAGAGGTAATTTGAAAATATTATATCTTTGATTGTTTAAAAATAATTTTAACATGTTATTTCTTAAATCAGAGCATTTATATTGTTGTTTTTCTAACCTAAGGATGTAAGATCAATTATAATAATCATTCATGCCAAAACAACCATTATGATTACCCAAAAAAAGTAGATGGAATGGATATTATTAGGGAATCAATATGTATTCACCTCACTAACAAAGGAAACCCTACACTATCACATACAATATTTAATTGATCTCACTCGAAGGACATCATTACCAAATGGGTCATTATATAGAAGATGAATCTTATAGAATGAGGAAATCAACTGATAGATTTAGGAATTGATTCAAAAGGGGCGCATTTGACCAAGTGCCTCACCCTATGAAAACTTAATTATTCTTTCTTAGAAGAAGGATGAAAATTGATTAATCTACATTGACTATTGAGCTTTGAAAAAGATCACTATAATTCAAATAGGTATCCAAATCCTTACATTGATGGCATCTTGGATCAACTTAAGGGGCTAAATTTTTTCACTAAAGTTTGGGTACCACCAAGTTACCATTGAGTCATTAGATGTATGAAATAATACCTTAAATTCTAAATGGGTTTTTAAAATGGATAGCCTTGCTCTTTGGCTCAACCAATACACTTGCCACCTTCATGTGAGTGATGAATGATACACTCAGGCCTCTCACAAATTTATTTGTTAATTTATAATTATATGACATACTCATATGAAGAAATACATAGGAGGAACATATATATCATGTTCAATAGATACTTTCAGCACTACAACAACATGAGCTCTATGATAACAATTTAGAAAAGTATTCCTTTGGTATGGAAAGGATGTAGTACCTTAGATACATTATGAAAAAGGATGGTGTTAATGTGGACCCTAAAAAGATAGAGGTAATTAGAGATTGGCCAACTCATATTAATATTATAGAACATTGTAGAATTTTAGGATCATCCAAATTTTATTAGAGGTTTGTGTTAGAATTCTCACACTTGGCATGACCTATGAACCAAGTATTCAAGTGAGTAAAAGAAAAAAGCCCTTGGATAGAGGGACTAATATAACAACCATTCAGACAATTGAAGTAAAGAATTTATTTAAGACCTACACTAGTTCTTCTTGATTTGAAATATTCCTTTGAAATCAAGGTTGATGTCTCCAAATATGTACTTGGAGTAGTTTTGACTCAATGTAGTCATCAAATTACCTAACATATAGTGATATTTTAACTTATGTTATGTATATACACCCCATGTATGAAAAGGGGTTATATCCATTGTTCAAGCATGTAAATAATGTAATTACAATATCTTGGGGAAATAGATTGTTATTCAAATAAATCATAAGCCTATTAAATTTATATAAATATAAGAAATTTTGTAGAATGATCAACATCCAAGGTGGTCTAGTTACCTCAAATATTTTCATCTCAACATTTGTCATAAGAAGGAAGAAAAAATAAAGTTGCATACTAATTGGGTTGGATTCCAATCATAACCTTGATAACTATGTTGGACTCTTGTGAACAATAGACAATAGATTAACCTCAATTTTATGACATTAATCCTATTTATTGACATAAAACCTAAACAATATCCCTCCACACTAGGCCCTAAATCCTATACACTAAACCATCAAACCTAAACGAGTTATGCTCTCAACCCTAAACCTTATACCCTCAACCCAAAAATCTATACCCTCAACCCTAAAACTTATACCCTCAACCCTAAATTCTATACCATCAACCCTAAACCCTAAATAATTTAGACCTAGAGAGGGGAGGGAGAGAGAGGGTGGAAGCCAAAGGTAATGACCTAGATAGGGGAGAGAGAGATAAGAGGGAGAGAAAAAATAGGGAGGGGTGAGGAGGAGGGAGTGAGAGGTAGAGAGGGAGAGACCTAGAGAGGGGAGAGGAGACATAAGAGAGGGATGGAGAGAGAGGGAAGGATCAATAGAGAGTGGAGAGAGAGAAGGTGAGGGATAAATGAATTTCCTTGCAAGCATGTTATAATGTGCTCATGTTATGTGAATGCAATCATATAACACACTCACATTATTGTTTATGTAGACACCTAAAATCTGACCTTACCCAATGACACCTAATTTTAGCCTATCCTAAGCCATTAATTGAATAAATATATATTATTTATTTAATTATTCCCATCCTTTCCCATTTTTATCTTAATCTTTTAATTAAACAAATATTTACTATTTATTTAATTATTATCCCTCCACGTGATCTCATTAATTAAATAAATACTTTGTTTATTTAATTAATTCCCTTTTATCCTCTATCTTTGTCCATCTAATCATATCCCTTCATCTTGTTCACGCGGATCATAATCTAAATTTTATCTTCATATGAAAAATGTCCCCTTCACATGTCCAACAAGCTCTTTGTCTAAATTTATTGAACCTATACACATCCCCAAAATTCAAGCTATCTTTTGATCTTATCTACTCTTCTGATTTGAAACCTCTTAATCCTAGCCATCACCATAATGATTTTTGTCCTTATCCCAACCTAAACCTAGATCCTATCCATCATGTGAAACTTGTCTCATGATTGCATCTTTGATTCAAATCCTAATCCCCCTTCAATCTTAACCATCTAGCATCAATCATCTCCAGCCATTAATTTTTCCTCTTCAAGACTCTATATCTAGATGCTCTCATCCTTCATTTTCACCTAATCCCTTAGATCTCTTGCAAGCCTCATAAATCTATCATACCTACATTCTATCATTTTTATCACTTATCATTATCAATCACATCAAGGCTATGCTAGAGCATTGATCAATCCACATATCAACATAAAAGATAAAATCAAATGGAATAAGGGTGCATTTA
This sequence comes from Sequoia sempervirens, assembly GCA_007258455.2. Taxonomy (NCBI): domain Eukaryota; kingdom Viridiplantae; phylum Streptophyta; class Pinopsida; order Cupressales; family Cupressaceae; genus Sequoia; species Sequoia sempervirens. The sequence continues at coordinate 229,730,125 of VDFB02270651.1, read as the reverse complement.
ATTTCTGCTCATCAAGGAGAGAATCAAAGATTCTAGGTGAAGGTATTGTGTTTTTATATTGCTTTTATATTTATTTTTTTCCTTCAATATTTTCTCAATCTCTTCAATTTTCTTTGGATATTTCCAAGAATTTGGCTTGGACTTTCCTTGGGCTTCCAACCCAAAGGTTTAGAGTGACTTTTCAACATCAAAATACATGTTTTTACAAATAGTAAAAAAAATGGCATAATCTTGAGCATGCTCCTTATCAGGTTTGTATGTGTTTCAATGTCAAGTCAAAAAATACCATGATAATGTTAAGCTCTTTCTTAGCTTTCTAACCATGCAATTTTTTTCATGTTTTGAGTATGTTAAGATTTTCATCTTTAATTTCTTTTGTTATGTATCTATTTTTTGTCAAAAATCAATGTGTGGTATTTTTTACTTTAATTTTTAATCATTTGTCAAAATTTTATATAAATTACATTTTTAGAAATTAGACTCCATTCTACACTTTTTTTTTTAATCAATTTTCAAAAAGTTTAGGGGAAGCACACTCAATTTTCTATTTTTCAAGATGTTTCCACTTTGAAAATTAGTAAAAAATCATATATTTATTAAAATATTAACAAAAAAAATTAGGCACAAACTACATGGTGTTATCTAATTTCTCATTGAAGTGAAATTTGAAATACTAAATAAATTTAACATTTTAGGGAGGGTACACCATACACTGTTATTTTTTTTTGGAAAAAAATGACCACTTTTTTGGCCCTCTTTTTTAACTCCTTAATCTCTACCATTTAAAAAAAATAGTAGTTTAGAAATTAGATTCATAGCACTATGACTCTTTTTTTCATTGCATCTTCAAATTTTTAGTGTAACTATCTTCAATTTCTCATCAAAGACCAATCTTTCCTAAATTCAAAAAAAAAGTGGCCACTTAAGACCCCTTTTTGGTCTCATATTTCCATGCACATACCCTAGATGATGAGATGATGATGCATCCTTGAGAAAATGGTTGAGTTGGAAGAATGATGATGCCCCCTTGAGAGGATAGTCGAGTTGGAAGAACAAGGGGGTGCTCTTGAAATATATAGAATAATATTAGCGAAGATGGCCCCTTTTCCAATAAAATTACATGATGTCCCAAAAGTGCATTTCACATTTCCTATGGGGCTTAGGGAAATGAATAACATAATAATCATAACCCCATAATCTAGGTTCTCACAACATACATAATAATTTAGTTAAGCATGTTGTGAGAACCCAAATTATGGGGTTTTGATTATTATGTAATAAAGTTTATTATTTTTAAGTGGCACTGATAAAAAGGTTTGTGTGAGGGTTTATTTTGGAGAGAAAAGAAAAAAATTGAAAGGTGCCTATTTAATCAAAGCCTAGGATTGACAATGGAATGATTTTTATCCATTAATTTTACTTGAATAGATTGGATGTCTTGTTTTTCTATCACAAGATATTGGAGGATGGCACCCCCTTAATTTCCATAGCCAATTCGTGGACAAAAAACCCTAAACTAATTGCAAAAATTTCCACACAAGGATTATAATTAAGCTTCATTAAATTGTTGTTCAAACAACTTCTACAATGCGTATTTGTCTAATTTTAAGGTGGATCACTTGGTACCCAAGGTTTATAATTATTAGGTCACTCCTATAACAACATTGACTATATATCCATAGGATTTTTTGATAATAATAATATTGTTGTTGTTCCCAAAATTTTGGTAAACTAAATTTTATTGTAAGTGAAATTTTCATTGTAATAAGAGGAGTAGTTAGTTATTTTGAGTTGTGTTGACTATTCATTTTGTAAGATTTTATAATTCATTTCTACATATTCTATCAAGTATATTACCTATTATATTAAATATAATTTGCATTAAGACTTACTCATTCATGTTTCATGGAGTTAAATCAATAAAAAATACAATATCCTTAATCAAGGATCTATTATAGATGGGAGGGATGAATGAAGTTTAATAGATATGATGGTAATGGTGGAATAAATGATTGAGTAGGGAAAGAAATATATTATGAAGGTTGGAATATGATTCAGATAAGTATAATGGTGTAGAGATGAAGACTAGGAGGAGAATAGTAATGATGATGAAAAGAAATTAGGATAGTAGATATGGGGGACATAGTAAGAATCAAGTTAGATAGAGCACAAGGATGCGATAAGAAATGGTTGGAGTGCAACTTAGGATGACTGTGATGGGTATAGATTATGATGAAAATATTCCTAAAGTATTCAAGCTTTGGTATCTGTTGAGAATCTATGAGGGACTCTTATGTGTTTGAGTATCAATTTTTATTTTACATAGGTGTTGTCCATCATGATATAAGGGATCATGGTGATAATATTCCATATGCATAAAGGAATGAATTAAAAAAAATGATTATAAAAGATAAAAATATAAGACTCAAATGCCCTAGTGAGCATAACCTCAAGAGACAATTATAGTATAAGGAACTATGATGCCCTTGTGGAAGTATGTTGTGGGAACCAAAAAAAGTATGATAAAATAAAAACAACCAAGATGTCTCTTGTCCTCGAGTTGCCATGATACTGAGAGAAATGGTTCGGTTGTCTAAACCAAAGTAATATGGTGGGAACAATGTACAAGTGTTGTTATTTGGTTTGATACCAAGAGTATAACATGTTAAGGCTCATTATCAGAAAAGAGGTTACGATATCTTCAAATTTTAATGACCCAAGGAAATTGGTTTCAAAAGGTATAGATAATAATGCCATAGGAAAGATAGGTGTTGTTCTAAATATTTTTCTAAAGCAATGATCAAAGTATGGTCTTATATATATTGCATAAGGGTCCATGGGTAAGGATGTGGTAAGTAGATAGATGGATAGACTTGATTCCCTAGTTATTTAGAGTACTCATAGATAAAAGTTCTATTAAATATCATACATGAAACATGTGAATAAGTTCCCATAATTATTCTTGCCCAAGGCACCATAAAAATACTTTTCGTCAAAGGATGATTTTTTCTCTTAACTATTTTGACTTACTTTTTTATTTCTTTTGTATTATTTTTCTATTTAATTTCTTTTGGGTATTTTATAATTCACAATGATGGCAACTCAAGAATGGAAGTTCTTGTTATGCCTTGCATAACCACCTCATTTGATTTTGGGAACAAAATGGGTCCCCATTTGGTTTTGTTTTTCCTTTGGTGTTTTGTTTGGGACTTAGGAGTTGTTCGTTTTCCTCCTAAGTCTTTCTTTCTTTTGGTCTAGCGAAAGCGGAGTCGGAATGGAATATGGACTTGAAACTTTTGTTTTGGTTTCAAGTCCGAATTTCATCCAGGTTTCGGGTCCGCCCTCTTTCCTTGTTCTATTCATTGTTTTTCGGTGTGTCTTGCACTCTCGGGTCTATTTCTCCCTTGAGTTGTTTGTCGTTTTCCTTGGTTTTTTTTTCCCAAGCGGAAGCAGAACTTGAGTCAGAATCAAACTTGGAACTTTGTGAAATTTCCAGATTTTGTTCCCATCCTGATCTCAACTCCGCTCATTTGCTTTGTGTTGTTGTTTTCGTTGGTGTTTGGGACGGGTCCGATTTCAGTTCCAGTCCTGCTTCCTGTCATGTTTGTTATCCTTGTTTCGTTTCTTTTTCCTTTCTTGGGAGTGGAATTAGAATTAGACCCAAACTTGGAACTTTGTAAAAGTTCCACTTTCGGTTTTGGTCTCGATTTCGCCCCCGTTTCCTTTTGTTGTTTGTCTTCTTCGCAGGACTGAAGCTGGGTTTAGAGTTCGATAAGAGGCTTGTTTAAAAAAATTCTTGTTTTGTTCCAAATCCAGGTCCGCGTTTGCCCTACATTTGGTGGTCACTCGAGTTAACTATTCATTAGCGTTGGTTGCTCTGCCTCCGACCTATCGCATTTATGGCATTAATTGCAACCTCCTCGCATGCGTGAAGTGATTTTAAAATCTTAATTGTGTTTAACTGGCTCATTATCTTTGTTATCCAAGTCATTTTAGCGAACCAGAGCTAGAAGAACTTCGAGAGGAGTGATTTGATTGTGTAGGTGTGTCGGGGAGCGAATCTTTATCAAGTTTTGGTCTTTCCTTGTGGGTGTTTTGAGGTAGGATTTCTTTTCCATTCTTTTCCCGTTGTGCTTTGTCATTTCTTACTCATGTTTCTGCTCATTGTGTTTCAAAGCATTCACATAATCTTTTCCTATGAATCTTTTGCTCATTTCTTGTTTTCTTTTGGTTTATTTTTGTCTTTTTCTATTTTCCCATTTTGTTTTTTTTCTTTCTGTTTGTTGTCACTTTCATGACAAGTGCATTTTGTCATGCCCTAGTTTCTTACTAGGGTTTCATTTGGTTGGGTCCTCCGTGTTTTAAATGCTTCTTTTTTTGTTTGAAGATCTTTCTAATCATTCTTGTTGATTCTATGATTTCCATGTCAAGTTTTGTGATGCCCTAATTTTTTGAGTCGACGTGTCGTGCAAATTGATTTTTGCTCGACGACCTTTATAGAATATTCAACCTTAAGGTTTAAATTGGTCTTTCTAAGGTTAAGGGGCGGGGTTAAGCCCCTCTATTTGGTTTTCCTTGTAAACCCATGTGACCCAGGTCCTTAGATTCACGTGACCACGTCTTTAAAAGGCGCTATGTTTTTTACGTTAAAACTGGCAGAAGCGGACTTAGGATCAAATTTGTCCTATTGATGTTTGCATTGGGGTTCATTCCCAAAATGATCTTGCCTCTGATCATGGTTAATATTGGTCTTCACACTTACCCCTTAGTGGAGGTGGAACCAAAATGGATGTCAAACTTGGAACTAGTGACTAGTTTCAGGTTCGGTTTCTGTTCTGATTCCAGTTTCGGTCTCATCCTAGTTCTGGTCCTAATCCCACTTGGTGTTGAAATAGTTCCTTGTTCCTTATTCTGCTATGGCTCCACTTCCGATGAAGCTTGAAATTTGGCTAAGTATGAAAGCTGTCTTAAAGAGGTAAAGGAAGGATGTTAGTTGATGTATTGAATTTTTATGCTTTTTTTCATCTAATACATGAGTTTATTGCAAAGGTTTTGAGATGTCAAGAGCATCGAAAGAGGCTTCTCAAAGGAGCCAGCCAGCAAAACTCCAAGGCAGGGAGCTAGGCCAAAGAAGATCAAGGTGGAGCAACTCCCTTACATTCTGAGATACAAACATAGGGAAACTACTCTCACAACTAGCAAGGTTGATTCTAATTGGGCAGAAATCACTGATACCAACTTGGGTTCTTTCAATTATGAAGAGTTTCTCTTGGAAACATTTGGTGAAGAGGTAACAAGAAGGACACAAAGAATTGTCCAATCTAGACTAGCACACGTTTCCATCTTCCCCCTATCGATCCAATGTCCTAAATTGGTAATGATTGCAGCTGGGGCATACAATCCTACCACTAGGTAATGTGCGGATTTGTAGGGGAATGTTATTATTCATTTAACAACCCAAATGATTAGATTTTTGTTCAATGCGCCTACACCATAAAATCCTAGACAACTCAATGAGGTAGAGGCATTAAAACTATACAATGATAAGAAGGAGACTAACATAACTCATATGAACAAGAATGGGATGAGAGTTGAGAAAAATTCTCTAGAAAAGCTTCCTGACTAGCCTAAAAGGAAAAACTTCTACAAGGAGATTTCATAAATAATAATAATGCTCTCTAGGGTATTTGGGAAGAGGGATGCCTCCCAATTTAAAGAATGGATGTTCCCATTCATCCAAACCATCCTTCATGGTAGGAAACAATTTGATTGGCCTATGATTGTTTCAGATTGTATACATAATTAGATTTTTAGAGTGAGAGAAACCAAGAGTTTCTTCATGACCTCTTATGTAATCTATGCAGCTACCAAAAGAGTGATCTTTCTTGGACTCAATGCAGTAGGTATATTGGGAGAAGCTCAAGGACAAAATAATGTATGGGATCACTATGATCAACTTACCTTGCAAGATTTTGAGTCACACTACAGGAGGGTTAATGATGCATTTCTATATGTCATCATTAACCGGCTAATAGGAGATGTTGGTTATAGATTGAATAGAGAGGTCATGGCCTTCATCAATGAATGGGGACACTAGTTTATTAAATACACCAGACTTACTTACTTCAGGTTGGGAGGTTTAGATGGCCACCCTCATTTACTCCCTAGGTGTCGCAACAATAAAATTGTTTTAATGGAATTCATTTATCAAGCTCTAGTAGTTAATGTGAAGTTTGGTAATAAGCACATGACTCGCAGTCATAAGTTCCCCATGAAGTAGGCTGAGTATAGTTGTCCACACCTTGTGGCAGCTAAGGCAGTCTGTGATGAATTGATTTAGTTGAAGTTAGGTTTGTATACTTCAAGGAAATATTTTGACCCCAAACATAAGATGCAAGGACTTCTTCCTACTGTCTTTGACAAATACTTCAATTTTTTGGAGGACTTTTGGTTGGATATTCAGGATGACTATGATCTCAGGAGGAGGAATTATGAAAGTCTGCCTATCCCATTCATGGTTGAGTATGGGATAAACAAAGACATCCCTAAGACATTGTCAAATGATGAGGTAACCTTGGATCCCCAGTATGATGCAAAAAATATAGGTACTAGGGATATTGATCTAGTGGATTGGAATGCAGAAGAATCCATCAACATAAAACATATTGCAAGACCAATTTTGGATAGGAGCATTTAGTGGGTTGTCATGAGGATTAAGGAGCTAGAGGCTCAAACTTCCAAGAAAACAAAGGTTGCAGGTACCACTCAAGGGTACAAGAGAACTAAGAGAAGAATGGCTCATAAGGAGCCCCTAGAGTTCTTTCCTCCAAATGCTAGAGAGGAAATTGAAATTCCTGCTCAAGATCCTCCTGAGACACATGGGGAAGAGATTGCAATAGAACTAGGTGCTTCAACATCTCTTGCAGGATAAGTATCCACTCAACCTCTTGTTACAGAGCAACCAAGTGAGGAAATTCCCATAGGAACCCTCTATAAAGAAGCTAAGTTGTCGAAGGAGAAGGAGCCCAAGCTAGAGATTCATGACATTGAGACAAACTTTGAGGCTACCCCATCTGACAAAGAGAATCATGTGGTGGGATCTCTTGATGTAACTGAGAATGCAGGGACTAAACATGTTTTAATTGAAGAGGATCAATGGGAATTTTTTGAAGAAGTTAAAAGGGAAGTAGATGCCAAGGCACAAGCTAAGGCACAATCTAAACAATAGGAGGTTGATGCTAAGGTGTGCAATATGATGCATTAGCCAAGTAGAAATAATTGGAAGCTAAAGTCAAGGCTGTTGAATTGGCCAAGCAGCAACAAAAAAAGGAACATGAGCTCAAAATGAAAGAGGAAAGAGATAAACTGGATTTGCAACAAAAAATTCATGACCTTGAGGAGGAGAGGGTTGGTCAAGGAAGAGAGAAAGAAGCCCATGAGGCTAAATTAAAGGTTGTGGAAGAGTCCCATGAAAAGAAAGAAGAACAAGAATTCCTAGAGAGAGAGGAGGCTACATAAATTTCTCTACATGAAAATAAATACAAGGAAGAATGGGATTATGTCAAGGAACTAGAGAAACGGTGGGACCAAATGTATGAGGAAAAGAAGTTAGATGAAGAACGTTTGAAGAAGGATTTGGAAGCCAAAAGATTGCAAGAGCAAAAAGATAAGGAAGAGGCTGAGAAACTTGCACAAGAAGAGGCACAAAGAGAACATCAGAATGTGCAAGAGGTTGACTCTCAACCTAAGAACACAATATTACAACCTTTATATTCTACCACTGTTGCTTCTTCTTTAGCACAAATAGTCACTACTCCTATTGCTTCTACATGGTTGAAGCTTGGCTTAGAAAAGAAACAGATAGTTCAACCTTAACCTCTCAATTGGGATGAAATGATGAAGGATATAGAGAAGGAAAAACCCAAAAAGAAGGCTCGAGTTCTTCACTCCACCAAGCTCATAGATACAAGGGAAATTATTGTTGAATATGCAATTCCAATGGTGGATAAGGACATGGATGATATACAAATGACAAATTACCAATTGGGTATTGTTAATTTGGGGAGACCTACAAGAAACCAACAAATGAATTTAATTGAGATTGTAGTTTCCTCCACCAGATCCAAAATGATTAAAGACAAGAAAAAGAAAGATGAGCTTAAAGCCCAATTAGATTAGTTGCACAAATTCTTAAAGGATGTTTGCACCCCAATTTCTCAACAAGTTGCTGCTCCGGAATCACTAATCTTATTGACAAAGAAGGAAGCTAATGACTTGGTACAAATGAGGAGTAAAGTGGGGATGATTGAATGATGGATTGATAGACTCAACTAGGAGGTTGGTGAAGTGTTGATTGATGGTTTCAAGATTCATGAAGGAACACTTGAGGTGGTAGGAGATATGAATCAACATGTTGAAGATCTAGAAAAGTAGGGTGAAGAATACAAAGAATATATTAAAAGGCTTAAGGACATCAACAAAGTGCCCAAGTCAACTCTCTTGGAGCAATCAATTCTTGAAGAAGATAATGCAGATTTTATTGAGAAAATTGTGAGCATAATAAGATTCAAGTCCAAGTTCATTAATGAGCATAAGAATTAGGTTCAAGAAGCAAGCAAAGACTTGAATGAGCAAATTGATGAATTGGAAGTAGTAGTTCCCATTCTGGTCAACATGGACATCCCAGTCAAAGAGAGTCTTCCTTTAGACAAGATGAGAGAGAAGTGGAGTAGTAGATTTGAAGAGATAATGCAAAAAGGAGATGATGCAGAAGAATTGTTGTTGGATAGATTTATGGACATCAAAGAAGAGGTAAAATCTTCCAGAAGAGAACTAATCAAATTGAAGGATATGCATGAATATGCCTCAGTAAAGTTAAAGAGGATCAAATTTGAAGAAAATTGGTTAGATGGGCCTGATTTAGATATCCTTCAACAAGTGATCTCTAGTTATGATGAGTATATCATGGACAAGACAACACAGGAGTGAGCTGGGAGTAGGGTATTCTTCTCTTGATATCACATCCTCTCTTCTCCTATTTTGAAAGATTTGACACAAGATTGGACTCCAGTTCCCATTCCCCTGTTCCACCTTCTTTCTTAGATGTCAAATTTTTTTGTAGCAGAGAAGTCAAGCCTTGATGGAACTAAAGATTAGCAGTCCAGTTTCTTCATGCAGTCTCGTTCCTTAATTTGTGGATCTAAGTTTTGATTGAGAGAAATTTGCACATATCATCTCTATATGTACTTTTGAGCTCTATTTTGTAAAGGTCAGATCATTGAAGAAAGATATGCCACCTGATGATAGCAATAGGAATCATAGTCTTAGAATTTGATAGTTGTTAGCAAGATACTTTGAGAAAGTTCAGTTGAACTTGGATACATTTTACAGTTTTTATACATTTTACATGTTAAGTTTGGACCTCGTGGATAAGGTTAATGAATCATAATCAATTTGTATGGTAGTGATTTGTTGTGCCTAAATGTTTTCTATTTGATGAGAATCAATAGAGGAAACTGGATTCAAGATTATCTCATTGAATTATCTTTGAATGAAATTGATGTTATATCTATTTGATCTGTGTTTTAATGATGAGTGAATGATTTGTTTCAGGTTTTTTTTAAAGGAAAGGTTTAGTGAATGGTTGTGATTGTGAATTAGCACTATGAATGTATGCAATGGTATAGATTATTCTATGGATTGCATCATGTTGTGGTGGTTTTTAGGAAAAAAAAACACTCATTATTGATATGCATGTCTAGATATTAAGAAGTTTTGTTCATGTTCTTCTATTTTAAAGCTCTAATCTATCTTTCTATCTTTATTTAAAGCACCACCCCCCCGAAACTTAGGTTAGTTGATTTAATGCAATTTTGTTCCTCATTACCAACAAAGGCCCCTTGCATATTATAGTTATATTGACCATTGAGCAATATCAACACAGTTGAGAACCAACTACTAGGACCTTGGCAGTTAGATTAGTATATGTTGTCTTTCTTTTTTTGGGAGAAATAGAATAGTGATTTTTTTTAATGTTGTGTTGTTTTGAACATCAATAGATATTGCGCTAGAAGGAGGTTCTCAAGAACAAATTGGCTCGAATTGGGTCATTCTCACTAGATAGGTACAAGAGAGTTCGTATATCTTCTTAGAATCCTGGACCATTCGTTGAACTCCAAAACCTTGTTACGTACAAACCCCAAGCCCATAGGGTTTTGATCCCACCATTGTCACCACTGCTTACTCCACCTGGGTTTCCACCAAATCCACCCACACCACCTCATAGGCCAAACTCACCTATTCCACAACCAGTCCCACCACCACGACTCATGTATTTCTTTGTGAATAATCCCTCACCACTAGGGACTATCGCTAGAGTTGTATATGATCTTCCTAAGAACCCTGAGAGGTTTTATCCCAAGTATATGCATGGAGAATCAAGGAGTATTGAAGAGCACATACATGCCTTTAAGGATGCATGTACTCGTTCTCAGGTAGCTCATCATGATGTTGTGTGTAGATTATCCCCCTATTCTTTGGGTGATATGGAATACAATTGGTATTTAAACCTCCCCCAAGGGTCTATTCTGAGTTGGAGAGGCTTGGAAAATGCCTTTATTAATCAGTTTCGGGTCTATGTAGACCCAACCATTCTATATCACCAATTTTCTACAATAAGGAAGGAATCCCTTGAACCATTTCCTTTATTCAACATAAGATTCCATAAAATGTACCGAAGGCTACATGATCCTTACCTGGTTCCTGAGAATGTTTCCATTATGGCATATTTAAGGTTCGTGGATCCTTTGATTGGCCTATTCTTGTAGAGGACGTATGCTGCCAATGAAATTGATTCATTATCTAAAGTCTATCACCTAGCCATCAAACTGCAAAAATAGATAAGCTTACAAATGGGGAGTTTGGGAGGAGTTCTTCCTCCCGTAGGATATCAAATACCTAACCCAACTCCTCTGTTCAACACGGTCCCAGGGATGTCTTATACCCAATATGGACCCATGTCTGAGTTGCAAGCCCCACCTCGCTTACCATTCTTCACAAATGGTGCTCAGGACTCCTCCCTACAAACACAAAATTACCAAAATCAAGTTGGAGGATCAAATCTTGTTAGTCAGCCATTTGTAGTAAAGACTGTAGAAAGTGAAAGAACTCTCCAACTAACTAATGAGATGGAAACCCTTAAGAAGACTCTATCTCATATGTCTAATGATATGGCCCAACTTAAACAGAAATCCCCTTAGAACCAGAACCAAAGCTTTCAAAATCAGGGAGGGTATTCTAATTAGGGTGGTTACTCCAACTAGAATCCTAACACCAATCAAAACACCAATAGGAACTTCTCGAACCAAAATTACTCTAACCAAAACTATCAAAATCAAAATAGGGGATACAATCAAAGGTCTAACAACAATAGACCATAGAATACTAGACCTAATAATGCGGGAGTTTCCCATAATTATCACGCGGGTGATGAAAAGACACACACTGCAAATGTGGCAGATCTCAACTTTATGATGAATTGGTGTAGGTTGCACGATATTGCAGCTCATTCTAAGGTTCATTGCCCAGAAATGGAGAAGGTAGTCAAAATTGCACAAGCCGATACTCCATTTCAAGGTGCATCCAACAAATCTGGTGGATCAACGGATACTGCCATGGCCTATGACATCTTTGATGAAGAACTTCCATTCCCCAACTAGGAAGAGAATGAAATAGTGGAAGACGTATACGATACCCAAGCCTTCCAAACCAAGGGAGGCCATTTCCTCATAAATCAAAATAGAGGGCCATTTACCACATCTTCTCCTCCTAATAACATGGTCCCATTGAATCAGAATGTGGATAATAGCCTGCCACCACCAAAGGGTCCATCTGACTCTCAAAATAAAGGTGACCCACCTTCTTTTCCTAAGTATTAGGTAAAGACTGATTTAGAGTTTGATTTCATTGTAGAGATGCAGAAGCAAAAGACTTCATTGTCATTCTTCAACATTATGAAGTGGTGCCCTGCCCAATGGGAAATTGTGTTAAAACCCTTGGAGGAGGTAGACTAGTCAAAAGGGAAAGGTAAGGCGACTCCAACAAATGAGATGAATGCATCCCTCTATAAAGGTAAGATCGGTACCCCACCTTTCCTTTTGAGTTTAAGAATTTTTGGAAAGAATCTACACAACTGTCTACTAGATTCTAGGGCATCGGGAAACGCCATGCCATTTTCAATTTGCAGGAAGTTAGGTCTAAGTCCACTCCAGACAAATAAAAAGGTTATCCAATTGGATAAAACAAAAGTTAATGTGGTAGGAGAACTTAAGAATATTCATGTACAGGTTGGATCTGACCCAAGGATCCAAACTTACATAGATATCCAAGTTGTTGATATCCCAAAAACCTATGGTATGCTCTTGAGCAGAGACCTAATGAAAAGTATTGGGGGATATTTGTCCTTGGACTTCTCACACATGTGGCTGCCTTCGAAAGGGATTGCAACATAGATCAGAATTGAGAGTAAGCCTAGGCTTAAACATATGATTACTGAATATGATACTCCCAACGAGGTAGCCTATTTCAAAACTAAGATAGGAGTCTACAAGAAGGACAAAATCATGAATTTCTCTATACTCCATTCTGATGATCCATTGCCTCTAGAAGATCATGACCCAATGACTATAGTTAACTAGCAAGTCCTAATCTAAAAGTTGCAACAGGATAGGCTAGTACTAGGAGAAAAGGTTGATATGTGGAATTTGTTGCTTCCCAATTAGTGTAGGGTCCATTATCAAAACCATTCTAAATTGATGTGTCAACCATGTGTAGATATCTTGAACCATGTTTTCCAGGCTGTGCAAACTTGTGAAAGCCAACCCCAATCACTCACCAATAAGTTTTCATTTGAAGCAAAAGATGCAACCATCCTTACAAGAGACAGTCTTGCTTAAAAGGAAGATTCTTCCCAACTTGAGCAAACTCAAGTTTTATGCTCTGAAATACAAAGAGAGACTAAAGAATCTAAACCTTTGCTTGTTACACCAACCCGGGATACCCTTCCAATGCCCAAGGCATTGGTAAAAAATGTACTAAATCATGATTTGATACAAGAAGAGGTTCAGGAAATGGCTTCTGAACAGATTTTGAATCCAAGTGAACCTTCTGGTAAACCTTGTCCCCAACTACCTTCAAATCTTGATGGCCAACACCAGTACGAGCCACCACATACTTCTAGCAAGAAAATACCTATAACCCCAAAGAAGAAAGAGATCCTTGCTTTGGATCAATTATGGAGTCTTAAATTTGATGGCTCCAAGTCCAAATTAGGAAGTGGGGTAGGGATTGAATTAACCAACCTGAAGGGGAAGACTTACTTTGCTTCTTACAGGTTATAGTTTGGTTGCACAAACAACGTGGCAGAGTATGAAGCACTTGCTTGAGGTCTAATTTTTTCTCATCAGAAGAAGGTCACATCTCTCATGGTTATGGGGATTTTGAAGTAATTGTCAAATAGGTCCACATCCAATATACTTGTCACAACAAAAGATTGGATGCCTACATAAATAGAGTTTGGAATTTGATTAAGGATTTTGACGCTTTTGGAATCACTTTGATTCCTAGGGAATACAATCAAATTGTAGATGCCCTTGCAGTCACTGCTAGCACTTTGGAGCCTATGCAAGACTCCAAGTTGAAAATATTTTCAGTTGAAATAGTCTCAATCCCAACAATCCTGGATAATGTCTAGAATTTTTAGGTCTTCGATGATGACCAACACATCCTTGCCTTCTTGGAAAGTTTTGATGTCTTCGAGGGATAGATAATAGATGAGTTAGAAAGAGATCATGGGGATTGGGACCCTGAGAGTTGTGACATTGAAGGGATAATGAATTTGAAAAGCAACAACATTCCCAAGGGGATGGTAGATTTGGAAAGAATATTTGACTCTAATCCTTGGGCTTGTGAAAGGGTGCTTGCAGAAAGTGATGGAGGGAAGTGCGAATCTATTAATTTGGTTGATTTGGGTCTCGAAAGAAATGTCTATATAGGATAAACTTGCCCTGAGGAAATCAAAGATAAAATAATCAAGGTGTTGAAAGAGGACATTGCAACCATTGCCTAGAGTTATGAAGATCTAAAGACTTTTGACACCTCAGTAATCATGCATACAATACCTCTGAAACTAGAAGCAAAGCCCTTCCATCAAAAGTAGTGCCCAGTGAATGCTTTGATCAAGCCATTAATCCAGAAGGAAGTGCAAAATCTTTTGTCAGCAAGAATCATCTTCCCAATGGAACACTCCACTTGGGTTGCCAATTTGGTTCCAGTACGCAAGAAAAGTGGGGAGATCAGACTGTGCGTTGATTTTAGGAACCTAAACAAAGCCTCAAAGAAGGATAACTATCCACTACCTTCTCCTAATGAGGTATTACAAACTGTCAACGGATCTCAGATGATGTCATTCTAGGATGGCTATTTTGGGTATAATCAAGTGCTTGTCAGCCATGAGGACAGAATGAAGACTGTCTTCACTACTAAGTGGGGGACATTTTCCTATCGCAGGATGCCATTTGGACTTATCAATGTTGGAGCTACATTCTAGCATGCAATGGACATAGCATTCAAGGATCTAATAGGTAAGTGTATCATTATCTATGTAGATGACTTAAATATTTTCTCTAAGAACAAAAAGGACCATGCTGCTAATCTAGCAAAGGTCCTTAAGAGATGTATAAGCTATGGAGTGTCCCTAAATCCAAAAAAATGTGTGTTTGGAGTTTTTGAAGGGAAACTTTTAGGTCATGTAATATTAGAAAAGGGGATATCTATAGACCCTGACAGAGTTGAAGCTATCTTGAAATTGACAATGCCAGGGAGTAAAAAGGAGATGAGATCCTTCTTTAGAAGGATCAATTTTGTGAGAAAATTTCCAACAGGGTTTGCATAAATTGTCAAACCTCTTAACGTAATGATGAGAAAAGATGCAAAAATAGAATGGAGCAATGAGAATAAATCTACTTTCTCGTAGATTAAACAATCAATATTTGAGGCACTAGTCTTGACTAGCCTAGATTATCTAAAGCCCTTTTATATCTATTCATTTGCATTTGACCATTCATGTGCAACTATTTTAACACAACGAAGAGGAGAGGGAGATGAGAGGCCAATTGCTTTCATGAACTCCCCATTCAAAAATGTAGAAGTCAAGTAGGCCATTGCATTTGTGTGAGCAGTGAAAACATTTAGGCACTACATTCTTAGGAGCCAGGTTGTTGCCATAGTTCGTGATCCGACTGTTAAATATCTCCATATGCAGAGTGAGTTAGGGGAGAGAAGAGGAAAATGGATGGCTATTTTGCAAGAGTATGATCTAGAAATCCATCCCATGAAGCTCGTCTAAGGACAAGGTTTATCAAAGGCTATGGCAGATGTTGACAAGAGTATCACTTGCTAGCAATATATAGTGCAATCATTCACCAAGGATCCGTGGTACACATATTTGATCTTCTTCCTCATCAACAACAAATGCCCAGATGAGATGAATGCTACTCAAAGGAGAGCATTGAGAATGAAGAGTGCTCATTACATGCTCAAAGGAGGGTCCCTATACAAAATAAATTATGAGGGAGTTTACTTGTGTTGTTTTAATCAACAAGAAGCCAAGCATGCTATTGTTGAATTTCATGGTAGACGTGGTACAGGGCATGGATCTGTAGATTCCTTGGCCCATCAAATCCTCAGGTCAGGATATTATCGGTCCCACGTGTTCAGGGATGAACATTAACATGTTAGAACATGTCACACATGCTATACATTTGCACCCAAGGAACATAATCCTACAATGCCTTTACAATCAATTTACGAGGTAAGACCATTCGCCCAATGGGCACTGGATTTTGTAGGGGTAATTAATCCAAACTCTTCTGCAGGTCATAAGTTCATCTTGACAACAACTAACTACTGCGTGTGTTGGACCGAGGCTCAACCATGCAAAAACAACACCATAGAGGTGGTTATCAAATTCCTTAATGAAAACATCATTACTAGTTTTGGAGTATCCTTGGCCCTGGTATGTGAGCATGGCCTCACTTTCTCATCTGCTAAGTTCATACAATGTGCCTATAAACATAAAATTATTTTAAAGTACTCCTCTAATTACTATCCTCATGGAAATGGTGTAGTAGAGTCTACCAACAAGAACCTATTGGAAGTGATAAAGAAATTTCTAGAAAACAATCCTAGAGACTAGCATACCTAGTTGAAATTTTCCTTATGGGCAGACTAAACCCATATTAAAGTTTCTCTAGGAAATTCCCCATTTAAGTTAGTCTACGGCCAAGATCCGGTCTTCCCCATACATCTGCAAATACCTTTTCTTAGGTTTATGCAAGAATTTTATTCAAAGGATGATCGAATTGAGGTAAGACTAAATAATCTTTTAAGCATGGAAGAACAGAGAGATGTTGCTTTATAGTAGTTCTTTAAACACCAAGCTATCATCAAACGTTGGTTTGACAAGAGAGACAAAATAAAGGCTTTTAGGATATCAGATCTCGTGTTGTTGTGGGATAAAGCTAAAGAGAAAAAGGGGGAGCACCAAAAGTTTGATAGACTTTGGTTGGGTCCCTATCAAATAGCTGAGATCTTGGGTGAGAACTTGTTCGATTGCCCATCAAATAGAATTTCGATTGACCACCCTAGAATGAGAACCTATTCCATTTCCCATCAATGGACAATTTTCAAACATTACTTTGGCCCATGAGGGTCTGATTTTCTAAATCGGTTGTATTATATGTAATTACTTGTTCCATTGTTTTGGGTGTTTTGGTTTGTTTTTTTTTCTTTTTTCTTTTGTGTCTTTCTGTTGTTTTGTCTTGTTCTTTGGGGACCTTTATTTCTTTCCATTTTGAAATGAAGGGGTTTTTATTCAAAATATACCGCAGGCACTAGGAGAGAAATTGATTTAGGTATTTTTGGGCATATCTGTTGAAAGATTTCATTCTAAACTTATGTCTTTTGGTCATTGTAACATTGGTTTGAAAGGTTATTAAGAATAAGGTACATTGTAAATAATCTCATGAACTATGATTGAAGTATGTCACAAAATATATAAAACATCTGCTTGTGTAAAGTTCCTATTCATCTCAAGGTGATTGTATCTATGATTCAAGTGAAAAATCCAATTCCCAAGACTGTCATAAGGTCCATTGTAGTTCTCAACCCACATTTCAGATTAGTTATATCTGAGTATTGAGAAAAGTCAATAAAGAATTCCCATAAATGAAGCTTGCAAAAGAAAAGAGAAAAGAGAACCATTGAAATAAAGTAGACTCAATACCAAATGGGTGATTCAAGTATCTGTATCGGGGCTATTGACGCCTATCTGGTAGTAGAGCAATGCTTTCAGAGAACTAGAGGTATCTTTGTCAGGGGTATTGACCCTTGATTGGCAGCGAAGCAATGCCCAGGATTTTATTGTAGGACAGTTGAAGGGCTCAACCTATGTAGCTTGGATTTTAGGTATAGTTGTTCAGGGGTGGAGAAAGTTTTTATGAAGAAAGATGCAACATATATGCACACACTTAGATTCAAAGTAGTTCATGTTGATATACATATGAGATTCCAACTCAACCTTACTCAATATATCTAATCCTACTTAAGTTAGCATGTTTCATAAACCAGAGGTTCTGGGTGACTAAATTCTTCAATATCTTGAAAATGGGTAAATCATTTTCCCAGCTGAGTCGCCATTTGTTATGCCTTGCATAACCACCCCATTATTTTGGGAACAAAATGGGTCCCCCTTTGTTTTTGTTTTGTCTTTGGTGTTTTGTTTGGGACTTAGGATTTGTTTGTTTTCCTCCTATGTCTTTCTTTCTTCTAGTTTGGCAAAAGCGAAGTTGGAATGGAATCTAGACTTGAAACTTTTATTTTGGTTCCAAGTCCAGATTTCATCCCGATTCTAGGTTCGCCCTCTTTCCTTGTTCTATTTGTTGTTTGTCGATGTGTCTTGCACTCTTGGGTATGTTTTTTCCTTGAATTATTTGTCGTTTTCCTTGGTTTTGTTTTGCTCGAGCGGAAGTGGAATCAGAGTTGGAACCGAACTTGGAACTTTGTGAAATTTCCAGATTTTATTCCCATCCTGATCCTGACTCCGCTCATTTGCTTTGTGTTGTTGTTTCCATTGGTATTTAAGCCAGGTCCAATTTTTTTTCCAGTCCCGCTTCCTGTCATGTTTGTTGTCCTCATTTTGTTTCTTGTTCCTTTGTCGGGAGCAGAATCAAAATCAAACCCAAACTTAGAACTTTGTAAAAGTTCCACTTCCGGTTTTGGTCCCAATTCTATCCCCGTTTCCTTTTGTTGTTTGTCTTTGTCACGAGACCGAAGCCAGGTTCAAAGTTCGATAAGAGGCTTATTTAAAAAAATTCTTGTTCTATTTCGGATTTGGGTCCACGTCCGCCCTGCTTTTGGTGTTCACTCAGGTTAATTGTTCATTAGAATTGGTTGCTTTGCCTCTAACCTACCACATTTATGGCATTAATTACAGCCTCCTTGCACACACGAAGTGATTTTAAAATATTAATTATGTTTAACTAGCTCATTATCTTTGTTATCCAAGTCATTTTAGCAAACTAGAGCTAGAAGAAATTTGATAGGAGCAATTTGATTGCTAAGGCATGTCGGGGAGCGAATCTTTATCAAGTTTTGGTCTTTCCATGTGGGTGTTTTGAGGTAGGGTTTCTTTTCCCTTCTTTTCCCATTGTGCTTTGTCGTTTCTTTCTCGTGTTCCTGCTCATTGTGTTTTAGTGCGTTCGCAAAATATTTTTTTGTGAATCTTCACTCATTTCCTGTTTTCTTTTGATTTGTTTTTGTCTTTTTTCTGTTTTCTTTCTTTTGCTTGTTGTTTTCTGTTTTTAGTCACTTTCGTGATAGGTGCATTTTGTCATGCCCAAGTTTCTTACTAGGGTTTCATTTGGTTGGGTCCTCCATGTTTTAAATGCTTTTGGTTTTGTTTGAAGACCTTTCTAATCTTTCTTCCTTGTCGGTTCTGTGATTTCCATGTCGGGTTTTGTGATGCCCTAATTTTCTGAGTCGATGTGTTGTGCAAACTAGGTTTGCTTGACGACCTTTATAGAATATTTAGCCTTAGGGTTTATATTGGTATTTGTACAATTAAGGGGATCTGTTAAGCCCCTCTATTTGGTTTTCCATTAAAACCCATGTGACATAGTTCCTTAGACTCATGTGACCATGTCTTCAAAAAGTGCTCTGTTTTTTACATTAAAACTAGCAGAAGTGGACTCGGGATTGAATTCATCTCGTTGATGTTTGCATTCAGGTTCATTCCCAAAATGATCCCACCTCCGGTCATGGTTAATATTGGTCTTCGCACTGCCCTTTAACGGAGGTGGAACCAGAGTGGATGTCGAACTTGGAACTAGCAATTAGATTCGGGTTTGGTTTCTGTTTTGATTCCAATTCCAATCTCATCCTGGTTCTAGTCTCGATCCTACTTGGTTTTGAAATAGTTCCATGTTCCTTATTCTTCTGTGGCTCCACTTCGGATGAAGTTTGAAATTTGGCTAAGTATGAAATTTTTCTTAAAGAGGTAAAGGAAGGATGTTGGTTGATGTATTGACTTTTTATGCTTTTGTTCATCTAATACAAGAGTTTATTGAAGAGGTTGAGAGATGTCAGGAGCATCGGAAGAGGCTTCTCAAAGGATCCAACCTGTAGAAACTTCAAGGCAGGGAGCTAGGCTAAAGAAGATCAAGGTGGAGCAGCTCCCTTACACTCTGAGATACAAACACATGGAAGCTACTCTCACAACTAGCAGGTTGATTCTGATTGGGAAAATATCACTGATACCAACTTGGGTTCTTTCAGTTATGAAGAGTTGCTCTTGTAAACATTTGGTGAAGAGGTAAAGGGAAGGGCACAAAGAATTTTCCAATCTAGACTAGCACATGTTTCCATCTTCCCCCTATCGATCCAATGTCCTGAATTGGTAATGATTGCAGCTAGGGCATACAATCCTACCACTAGGAAATGTGCGGATTTGTAGGGGAATGTTATTATTGATTTAACCCCTACAAATATTAGATTTCTGTTCAATGCGCCTACTCTAAAAAATCCCAAAACACTCAATGAGGCAGAGGCACTCAAACTATACAGTGATTAGGAGATGAATAGAACTCATATGAACAAGAGTTGGATGAGAGTTGAGAAAAAATCATTGGCAAAGCTTCCTGACAGCCTAAAAGGGCAAACTTCTACAAGGAGATTTCATATATAATAATGATACTCGCTAGGGTGTTTGGGAAGAGGGATGCCTCCCAATTTAAAGAATGGATTTTCCCATTCATCCAAACCATCCTTAATGGTAGGCAACAGTTTGATTGGCCTATGATTGTTAGAGTGACAGGAACCAAGAGTTTCTTCATGACCTCTTATGTAATCTATGCAGCTGCCAAAAGAGGGATCTTTCCTGGACTCAATACAGTAGGTATATTGGGAGAAGCTCAAGGAACAAAGAATGTATGGGATCACTATGATCAGCTTACCTTGCAAGCTTTTGAGTCACACTACAGGAGGGTTAATGATGCATTTCTATATGTCATCATTAATCGGCTAATAGGAAATGTTGGTTATAGATTGAGTAGAGAGGCCATGGCCTTCATTAATGAATGGGGACACTAATTTATTCAATACCCAGGTTTACTTACTTCAGGTTGGGAGGTTTTGATGGCCACCCTCATTTACTCCCTAGGTGTTGCAACAATAAAATTGTTTTAATGGAATTCATCTAACAAGCTCTAGCAGTTAACATGAAGTTTGGTAATAAGCACAAGACTGGCTGTCACAAGTTCCCCATGAAGTTGGATGAGTATAGTTGTCCACACCTTGTGGCAGCTAAGGAAAATTGTGATGAATTGATTTAGTTGAAGTTAGGTTTGTATACTTCAAGGAAAAAATTTCACCCCAAATATAAGATGCAAGGACTTCTTCCTACTGTCTTTGACAAACACTTCAATTTGTTGGAGGACTTTTGGTTGGATCTTTAGGATGACTATGATCTCAGGAGGAGGAATTATAAAAGACTGCCTATCCCACTCATGGTTGAGTATGGGATAAATGAAGACATCCATGAGACATTGTTAGATGATGGGGTAACCTTGGATCCCCAATATGATGCAAAAAATATAGGTACTAGGGATCTTGATCCGGTGGATTGGATTGCAGAAGAATCCATCAACATAAAACATATTGTAAGACCAATTTTGGATAGGAGCATTCAATAGGTTTTCATGAGGATTAAGGAGCTAGAAGCTTAGACTTCCAAGAAAAGAAAGGTTGCAGGTACCACTCAAGGATACAAGAGGATTACGAGAAGAATGGCTCATAAGGAGCCCCTAGAGTTCTTTCCTCCTAATGCTGGAGAGGAAATTGAAATTCCTGCTCAAGATCCTCCTAAGACACGTGGGGAAGAGATTGCAACATAACCAAGTGCTTCAACATTTGTTGAAGGAGAAGTATCCACTCAACCTCTTGTTACAGAGCAACCAAGTGAGAAAATTCCCATAGGAACCCTCTATAAAGAAGTTGAGTTGTTGAAGGAGAAGGAACCTGAGATAGAGATTCATTTACATTGAGACAAACTTTGAGGCTACCCCATCCGACAAAGAGACTCATGTGGTGGGATATCTTGATGTAACTGAGGATGTAGGGATTGAACATGTCTTAACTAAAGAGGATCAATGGAAAATTTTTGAAGAAGTTAAAAGGGAAGCGGATGCCAAGACACAAGCTGAGGCACTAGCTAAACAACAAGATATTGATGCTAAGGAATAATTTTATGCATTAGCCAAGAAAAAAAATTGGAAGCTAAAGTCAAGGCTGATGAATTGGTCAAGCAACAACAAAAAAAGGACCAGGAGCTCAAAATGAAAGAGGAATGAGATAAACTGGATTTGTAGTAGAAAATTCATGACCTTGAGGAGGAGAGTACTGCTCAAAGAAGAGAGAAAGAAACCCTTGAGGCTAAATTCAAGGTTGTGGAAGAGACCCACAGAAAGAAAGAAGAGAAAGAATGTCTGGAGAGAGAGGAGGTTGTAGAACTTGCTCTACATGAGAAGAAATCCATGGAAGCATGGGATTATGTCAAGGAACTAGAGAAGTAAAGGGGCCAGATTTATGAGGAAAAGAAGTTAGAGGAAAAAAGATTGAAGGAGTTGGAAGCCAAAAGATTGCAAGAGGAAAAAGATAAGGAAGAGGCTAAGAAACTTGTACAAGAAGAGGCACAAAGAGAACAACAGAATGTGCAAGAGGTTGACTCTCAACCTAAGAAGACAATATTACAACCTTTATCTTCTTCCACTGCTACTTCTTCTTCAACACAAATATTTACTACTCCTACTGCTCCTACGTGGTTGAAGCTTGAATTAGAAAAGAAACAAATAGTTCAACCTCAACCTCTCAATTGGGATGAGACGATGAAGGAGATAGAGAAGGAAAGACCCAAAAAGAAGGCTCGAGTTCTTCACTCCACCAAGCTCATAGATATAGGGGAAATTATTGTTGAATGTGCAATTCTAGTGATGGATAAGGACAAGGATGATATACAAATGACAAATTACCAATTGGGTACTGTGAATTTGGGGAGACCTACAAGAAACCAACAAATGAATTTAATTGATATTGTAGCTTCCTCCATCAAATCTAGAATAACTAAAGACAAGCAAAAGAAAGATGAGCTTAAAGCCCAATTGGATTAGTTGCACAAATTCTTAAAGGATGTCTCCACCCCAATTTCTCAACAAGCTGCCACTCCTGAATCGCCAGTCTTATTGACAAAGAAGGAAGTTGATGACTTGGTACCTTTGAGGAGTAAAGTTGGGATGCTTGAACGATGGATTGATAGAATCAATCAAGAGGTCAGTGAAGTGTTAGCTGATGGTTTCAAGATTCATGAAGCAACACTTGAGGTGGTAGGAGATATGAATCAGTATGCTGAAGATCTAGAAAAGCAAGGTGAAGAATACAAAGAATATATTAAAAGGCTTAAGGACATCAACAAAGTGCCCAAGTCAACTCTCCTAGACCAATCAATTCTTGAAGAAGATAATGCAAATTTTATTGAGAAAACTATGAGCATAATAAGATTCAAGTCCAAGTTCATTCATGAGCATAAGAATGAGGTTCAAGAAGCAAGCAAAGACTTGAATGAGCGGATTGATGAATTGGAAGCAATAGTTGCCATTTTGGTCAACGTGGACATCCCAGTCAAAGAGAGTCTTCCTTGGACAAGATGAGAGAGAAGTGGAGTAGTAGATTTGAAGAGATAATGCAAAAAGGAGATGATGGAGAAGATTTGTTGTTGGATAGATTTATGGACATCAGAGAAGAGGTAAAAGCTACCAAAAGAGAACTAATCAAATTGAAGGATATGCATGAATATGCCTCAGTAGAGTTAAAGAGGATCAAATTTGAAGAAAATTGGTTAGATGGGCCTGATTTAGATATCCTTCAACAAGTGATCTCTAGTTATGATGAGTATATCATGGACCAAACAACGCAGGAGTGATCTGGCAGTAGGGTATTCTTGTCTTGATATCACATCCTCTCTTCTCCTATTTTGTGGGATTTGACACAATATTGGACTCCATTTCTCATTCCCCAGTTCCACCTTCTTTCTTGGACATCAAAATTTTGTGTAGCAGAGCATTCAATCCTTGATGGAACTAAAGATTAGCAATCTAGTTTCTTCATGCAGTCCCATTCCTTAATTTGTGGATCTAAGTTTTGATTGAGAGAAACTTGTGCATAACATCTCTATATGTACTTTTGAGCTCTATTTTGTAAAGGTCAGGTCATTGAAGAAATATAAGCCACTTGATGATAGCTCATAGCAATAGGAATCATAGTCTTAGAATTTGATAGTTGTTAGAAAGATACTTTGAGAAAGTTCAATTGAACTTGGATACATTTTATAGTTTTTATACATTTTACATGTTAAGTTTGGACCTCTTGGATAAGGTTAATGAATCATAATCAATCTGTATGCTAGTGATTTGTTGTGCCTAAATGTTTTATATTTGATGAGAATCAATAGAGGAAACTGGATTCAAGATTATCTCATTGAATTATCTTTGAATGAAATTGTTGTTATATCTATTTGATCTATGTTTTAATGATGAGTGAATGATCTATTTTAGGTTTTTTTGAAGTAAAGGTTTAGTGAATGGTTGTGATTGTGAATTAGCCCTATGAATGTATGTAGTGGTATAGATTATTCTATGGATTGCATCATGTTGTGGTTTTTGTTAGGAAAAGAAACACTCATTATTGATATGCATGTCTAGATATTAAGAAGTTTTGTTCATGTTCTTTTGTTTTAAAGCTCTGATCTATCGTTTTGTCTTTATTTAAACCCCCCCTCCCCAACTTAGGTTAGTTGATTTAATGCAGTTTTGTTCCTCATTACTAGCAAAGGCCCCTTGCATATTATAGTGACATTGACCATTGAGCAATATCAACACAATTGAGAACCAATTACCAGGACCTTGAGAGTTACAAATTTCTATATGTTGTCTTTCTTTTTCAGGAGAAAAAGAATAGTGATATTTTGTTTAATGTTGTTGTATTGTTTTGAACATCAACAGTTCTTAAGATGAATGGTGTTCATGAATTCATCTAGCCCCTTTCCATACAGTGTAGATAACTTACGAATGCCTAAACCACATTTTTCTTCTGATAAGTGAGTCATTTCTTTACATATTGTAGGCCTCATGCTCCAAGGTTGGCTAGTAGTAACTAAATATAATTAATATCTTTGCAAGTGTGATCTAGTAATAGTGTGAGATCCAATAATTCAACTGAGGATTTCTACCAATAATAAATAATCTTTATCCAAGTTAAGGAATCATAATAGTGTATTATCATAACCCTTATGATAGAGGGCACCACTAAGAAGGGTAAGGTGTATAGCGTATTAGGAGAATGTGCATTTTTTGGTTATGTGATAAGTTAGGTGAGGGATTTTGGGTAGTGAGGTAAGAATGTATATCAAGATGCTATGGGGAAGTGGGACCAACCACATCCCATACCATATATGTTTCTTGATGAATCTTTTGTTCTTCTAAGTTCATGCTAGTAGCAATTTATGTTAGCTTTTGATCCTTGTTAGTTCCCATGTTTATATCAATTTGGCATATTCTACTAGGAGACTTGATCCATCCTATAACCTCTGTGGAGAAGGGGAAAGGTGGAGTTCCTCATCAAATGATGAATCCTCTAAGTCCCTTTTATGGGTACATAATTTTTTCTTTAATTTATTATTTTTCTATTATGTAGAAAAAATGACTCCATTTTCTCCCCAAAATATGTTGAATTATGAAGATCAATGTCAAAGCATTTTTTATGTTTTCCTAGAGGAAGATAATCTTTGGCATCGAGTACTTAAATGAGAGTCTCATAATTTGGACATCATCTAATGGTATGTGATTGCATTGGTCCTAGTTAATGGGTTTAGGATATTGCAATTCAAGGTTTATGGTGAAAATAAAATTATCTAGAATGAGGTTGGTATCAACAAGATATTCATAAGGGTCATGTTGAGTAATGATTCTAACATGATTAACATTAGATGAAGCATCACCATTTTTTTGAAGTCATTGAGGCTATCGAGAGTCACCCCAAAATATATACCCTGATCCCTACTCATTCTTAGTCTCAAGAAAGTGGATAGGTTGTATAATTCCTTTATTGTGTTCCCCTATGCCTAAGTTACATATATAGTTCATATTCTTACAAATTTTACTGGCTCTACTAGAAAGTCATTATGCTTGAAATGAGAGGCACATTTATCTTTACTATATGGCCATGACACATTCAAGTAGTCATTCATCAAAAAGAAAACCATGTTTGACAAAAGTTGTAGAGCCATATTGCAAGGTATCTTGCTTATGCTTATATTCTATGATAGGACAACCATAGGAATTAGGCGACAATGGAAGTTTCCCAATGTATAAATCCTCTAGGATTTCATAATCATCACACCATTTTTTGATGATATTGACCTTATTATAAGGAGGAAAGTT
Organism: Sequoia sempervirens; assembly: GCA_007258455.2. Taxonomy (NCBI): domain Eukaryota; kingdom Viridiplantae; phylum Streptophyta; class Pinopsida; order Cupressales; family Cupressaceae; genus Sequoia; species Sequoia sempervirens. The sequence continues at coordinate 229,704,023 of VDFB02270651.1, read as the reverse complement.
AGATGAGGTTGATGGTATATCATTGAGATTTATATAAGATGAATTTGTTTGAGATGATGGCTTTGTGACTTTAGCAATGGGATAATGGCTTAATTTTTGGTATTGACCCTCCAAAATTTTATAGTATTGGAAGGGTTTTTGATCTATTGGGATGTTGAATTTAATGCCTTTGTGAAAGAATTTGATACATTGGTAGAATGTGGCTGGGGTGTCTTGCATGAAATTATCTATGGGCATCTAGGGAGTATATTATCTGAAAGGTTAAGATCAACAAGATGAAAGAGGGTGTTATGGATAGTAGGTCCAACTTGGAGGGGAAGATTGATAGTGTATGTGATCTCCCTTTATATATTATCATAGTATTTGGTTTTGATTGTATGGGGTTCCAAAGCCTCTTCTATATAACCTAAGAGTTTAACAAGCCATAAGGTGTCGAGGATTAGCTTAAATTTATTGTCTATAAATACCTCTTTTATCTTATATTCTATAATGAGGGATTTGATATGAAGTAGATTATTATGGAAGGGGTCAAGAGATGTCATTTCTTCACGACTAAAGGTGATACAATGATCAAAATTAAGGTGTGTGATGAGTGCTAGGAACCAAGAGGGGTCAATATCCCTCAAACCCTCAACTCTTTCATGACTTTATCCAATGTCTTGGTGAATGTATGATAATTTGATAAGTTTCAAGATGGAAATATTTCTTGGATTATTTTCAAGTTTTTTAATAAGATCATATCAATATATGGAATTAGGAAAAGGGACCTTTGAGATAGTGATTGTGTCTCACCATGTGGTCATGACACAATAGGAATTTTTCATTATTATTATGTTTATGTGCAAATGGGATTACTTGATGAATTCCACAATAGAATCATAGTCACAAGAGGATTGTGGGAGAGGATATTATGTGTGTGGTTATCTTGTCCTAAGTTGTATTTAGTAGAGGATTGACCTTGATTCTACTTTAATAAAAGGATATAATATATGCCCAAGTCTACATTAGGAAAATATGATGGTGCACCTTCAACTTCAATGTCACCTACATCTATCAAATCTTGGATGTAATTTTTTAAGTTTCATGCATTTATAAGTCTTACAGTGTTTTAATTGGTGGTATTCATAGTTTTCATGGTCTTTATAGCATGTGTATTTTCATTTGTCATCATCATAAAATTTAGGAAGTGGGAAGTTGATCATGTTCATTTGTCAAAATTTCTTGAATACATTTTCCAAGGGTTCACACAATTTTGTGTATTAATGTTTCTTGTTATCCTTTTTAGGTGGCCCCATAGGAAATATAAGTTTATTTGTGTTTTGAACTATATGTACACATTTGGTATTAGTGATGTCATCATTGACTACATTTTTATTTTTTATAAAGGTTTTAGGCTTTTCATTTTGTTTTTTTTTGTTTTAATCCTTGGTATAAAAAGTTAACTAACCCTTTGGCAATTAATTCCTCATTAAATTGAACACCCTTTTCAATGATCTCGTCAAAGGTGGATACATAATACACTTATAAATTGAAGATCATTTCAACATTAACGTTTGTAACAAAAATATGTACAAGTTGTTTATTGGGTATAATCCATTGTAACTTAATAGCTTGGCTTCACCATTATCAAAGGAAACTGAAAAAGTCTCACCATATTATTATGTTGCATTGTAAATATCAAACATTGTCAACTCATGCTTAATATTGTATGAAAAGTGTTTAAAAAAATGATATATGAGTTTAGGAAATGTATGTTCCATCCATTTAGGTAAATGTCTAAACCATCCAAAACTCGTCCCTCTAGGCTATGAGGGAAGAGGTGATGTAGATAATCATCATTGGAAACCTCATGAAAAGTGATGCAAAATTCGTGGATATGACTATTTAGATCACTTTTTCTTCTCTATTTGTCAAATTTGGGCATTTCAAACTATGGAGGAAAAGGAAGGCATTTCTATAATTGAAAATTTAAAGGGATATAGACATAGTTCCTAAAATTATATCCTTTAGTGGAAAGTGAACCTCACTAAATAGTTTTAAGGGTGTCCTTTATATCCTTCAATTCTTGATTGATCAAAGGCTTAGATGATTGATATTATTTACATGAACCAAGAAGGCAATAAAAAATATAGTTGGTATATTTAGAAGTATTTTTATGGAAATCATGATAGGAATTTTCATCAAATTCTATCCCTTTGTATCTTTCTTAGGTTCTATCATTATCATGAGTAGTGTTATTTTCATGTGCTTCATGTTATTCATAATTATTAGCAAGAGGAGGTTCGTGTTCTTAATTGTTCAAGGTTGAAATCACTTGGTAATCAAGCTCTTGATTCTATTAGTTTTAAAAGGATGTGATCTCAATATGTTTCAATATAATTTTGGACTTGTAATTTTAAAAAAATCTATGTCATCTCCATATTTTTTTATGGTTGTGGAGACTATCATTATTATCATCATGTTCTTTAGGTGGTACATGAGAGCGAACTTGTGTATCCATTTGTATCACTTTTTTTGGTTGCATGCAACAATTAGGGATGTGCAAAACTTGGAATCTTGTTTGTATAGATAGAAATAATTGCGTAGACATGAAAAGATGTACCAAGACAAAATTTGGACTCAAAAATTGATCAACCAAAGACAAAATTCAAACTCAAAACTTGGTAAAAAATGGGTGCACTATGACTTGGGATGAGCTATGACTTGTTATGGACTTAAATGTGTTTGGGATGGGTTGTTGTGGTTAAGAGTTGACTTATAAATTAGATATGGGTTGACTATGTCATGAGTAAGAAATGATGTTATGGCTAAGGTTGGATGTTACCAAAATGTAATATGAATCTATTATGAGTATAGAAGTTGGATGATGTTTTGGACTATGGTTAAGTTAGACTTGGTTTTAATTTATTTATTATTAATTATGAGCTAAGTATAAGTTTACTTAAGTTAAGCTAAACTAGTGTTAAGTTAACCTATAGTTGAGTTAAACTAGGGTTAAGTGAACCTAGGATTAGATGGCTATGGGTTGAATGGACTATGGTTAAGAAAATAAGGTTGAGTTACCCTAGGGTTGATTTAAATTAAGGCCAAGTTAACCCATTGTTCAATTAAAATAAGGTTGAGTTAAAATTTGATTGAGTTAAGTTAAGGTTGAGTTAATATATGGTTGAGTCAAAATATTGTTGAGATAAGCTTGGGTTGAGTGAGCCTAGGACTAGTTGACTATGGTTTGAATGGACTACGATTAAGATGATCTAAGAATTTGTTAAACCAAGGTCAAGTGAACCTAGGTTACTTGACTATGGGTTGAATGGTCTATGAATAATTAAAATTAAGGTTGATTTAACCTATGGTTGAGTTAAACTAAGGTTGGGTTAACCTATGGTTAAGCTAAATGAAGGTTGAATCAAACTAAGTTTGAGTTAACCTATGGTTGAGTTAAATGAGGTTGATTTAAGCTTGGGTTGAGTTAAACTAAGGTTGAGTTAAATTTGGGTTGATTGAACCTAAGGTTGGTTGATTATGGGTGTAATGGACTATGATTAAGTTGAACTAAGGTTGGGTTGACCTACAATATAAGTTAACTTGAGTTAAAATAACTAGGGTGGATTAAACCTAGGGTTGGTTGACTATGGGTTGGATTATTTAAGGTTAGGTTGGATGATGGTTTGATTTGGTTAAGACATCAAGCTATGTTGGATTAAAGTGGCAAATATGGGTTGAATGGATTATGAGTAAGCCAAAATAAGGTTGGGTTGACTTATGGTCTAAGTTGACATGAGATAAACTAACTAGGGTGGAGTAAACTTGGGGTTGGTTGTCAATGGGTTGGATTATCTAAGGTTATATTAGATAATGGTTTGGTTAAGTTAATATTTTGGGTTATTATGATTTTGCTATCAGGATTCAATCATGTGGTTGTTTGAGTCAAACTCATTGACCCATGTTTCATGAGTAGTGGTTCACATGAACCCATCTCTCATGATAATGAATGTTCCACTTACACTCATTTCATGTAGGTGGTACTCATAGGGGTGAAGCATTGGGCCTTCCCGGGAGGTCACCCATCCCACTACTACTCCAACTCAATCACACTTAACCATGGAATTTTCCCCAAGGTTAAGCCCACTTAGCTTGCAACCCCATTTGCAAAACCTTCAGGAAATTTTGTTCCTTATGAACCATTCATTATAGAGCCCCTTTAGCTCATCATTAGGCTTAACCTTGGGGAAAAATCCATGGTTGAGTGTGCTTGAGTTGGAGTAGTACTAGAATGGGTGGCCTCTCGGGAAGGCCTAATGCTTCACCTTTGTGAGCATCACCTAGATGTAATGAGTGCTAAGCGGACCATTCATTGTCATGAGAGATGGGTTATTGTGAACCACTACACATGAAACATGGATCAATGAGTTTGAATCAAACAACTACAGAGTTGAATCCTGATAGCAAAGTCATAATTTGACATGATGTGGAAAATACCTCCTACTTATCAATCTTGGGTTATGCTAGATTAAAGTGACAACTATGTCTTCAAATGACTATGGTTAAGTTGAACTAAGGTTGAGTTGGCCTTGTTGGAAGAATGAAGGAGACCTCTAGTTTATTTGTCTTTGTTGTCATTGATGCCAACATTGTTTGGTGACTGATTATTTTCCCATCCGGTAAACTATGTTTGTGCTATATTGATCCGATAATTTGGTTCAGAATCACTCTAAAGTGTATTTTGGATCATATAATTTTGCTATGTTTTTCAAGGGTCTTAGATGTAGTTGTGGTCAAGGATTCAACAATTTTAGTTGAATAAGTTGAAAGTTATAATTGTTAGAAGTTCGGCTTATAATTTTTGGTATGTTTTTCTTTTGGCCGACTTGTTCATGTGGTGCATGCTTCATGAAGGTTTAAAGTGTTCATTTTTAGGTTTGGGCCAACCTAAATTGTGTCATGCATATCTTTTTTTGAGTGCCAAAGAAGTTTTTGTTTTGAAGCCAACAAGATATTTTGAATTAAGTATGCCTACATCCAATTAGGATGACCTAATTGAAGTATGAAGATGTAATTGTGTGTATATATATATATATATATGAAACATCCTTGTATTGAATATATATGATACATACACATATGTACACACATAAAGATAGAGATGATAAGAAGTGATGATGCGAGGTGTGCGAAAAAATGATATGGTGTGAAGTCATTGGTAGTTGTTGATAGTTGTTGTATACCTGCAATTCGATGCAAGATTTTCTATCTTCTAGAGCTTAATTGGAACTATACTTAACACTCAGAAGGTGCATTCCATTCAATTCACATTCTTGGAAATGAGCCATATCTTTTTGTATTCTAGCGGTAAGCCATATCTTTTGTACTTTGGTTGTGAGCCCTTCAAGGAGAGAGTGTCCTAGCAGTGTGCCATGTAATATTTTGTAATTGGTTATAATATATTGTGATTTAATCCTCACTATGGATTTTCCCACTTTGGGTTTTCCACATAAAAATCTTGGTTTCTATGAGTTGTGTGATGTTATGTTCATTTCCATGTTTTTACTTACTACTTCAACTAGATATATTTTAATAATTGGATGGTTAGCAATCAATTGGTTTAGTAGAATACTGATTCAACCCCCTCTTAGTATTTTATGTGTTCAACAGGCCTATGTTTTAATTTTACTTGAATTAAACTATAATAAACCCTTAGATTCATATAAAAAACTATTAGTGTGAAAAGTGTCTTTATGCAACTAGTTACCATTTATCTAGTTCTTAGACATAGTAGTCCTATCCACACTAGCTTAAGTTCAACTAGTGGTTTAGTTGTCTCACCTCATAGACACATGACACATTCTCTCTCATTTGTCCCAAGTGTTCTACATGTGTCACATCTAAGTTCACTTAGTGGTTTAGTTGCCTCACCTCATAGACACATGACACATTCTCTCACATTTATCCCAACTTTTTCACACATGTCACATATCTTAGAGGGTTATTCAACATTTTTGTTTCACCTTCCCACTTCTTCCTTGTTATATTTATACAAGGAGAGTTCATTATAAATTTTATGATAGTTTCTTCGCTATTTTTTTGTTCTTGATTCTTTTGTGGAAGTTCTAAATTTGCATTCATAGTTTGTTACCCCAACATGGTATTAGAGCATTGAATTGCAAGTTCCTTCTCATTTTTTGGAAATATGGCACTAAGAACTATCAAAGAAAGTGTTGTGGATCTAAATGGACATTATCATTGCATCCAAAAGGCCTAAGAAATGAAATATTACATAAACATGATAACTTTTGATTTTTGCATTTTTTGGTGCATAGAACCCTATTATATGGTATAGATTTTGTACAATTATATGTAGTGCCACACAAATCCACACTATATATATTTTTTGTTGATAATTTTTTTTTTTGTAGAGGGTAGAAATCACCCTCTTCCCATTACTCCATTTTGGTTACAAATATATTTTTTGGTCTATTTTGGTCCAAATTGGCTTGTTCAACAAATTTCAAGATAGCAATTTGCAGATTTTTTGGACAAGTGCTATCTAAAGGTCATTTTTTTTTTGTAGGGTTAATTTATCTATTACCAAGTGGATTCCTCTTTGCAATATTTTAAAGTCTTGTGTGATTATTACATTTGATAGGGCGTCTTGTTGACACCATCATTAAGGTGTAGAGAAGGAGGGATATACATTGCACATCCCAATAGACCATAGAGTTGCATGAAAGGAATGATATTGACCCTACACTAGGAGAAGAAAGGAAAGGATACTCACTACTATTTCCACATTTATACTTTTTAGAACCCTCCAAAATAGCATCAAGGGTTTCATCAACCACTGCATCTTCATAACCCTGCATGCACTATTCAACAACTTCCCACTCTCTCTTTTGCATGCTATGGAATAGATCATGCTTGCAACACCTTGGCTACCCCCAAAATCTTTACCTCCTTATTGTGCAAAATAAATTATTTGCAACCAACAACAAAACCTCAAGAATCTCACATGGACTCTTGCTCAATTGATGACCTTGCTCATTACTTGACCCTTTCAAGTTGCATCATGTCAATACTTGCAACAACCTTCCAATTGCCTCTTTTGACAAGGTGAAAACTAATGTGGCCTTTGACTTGGCTTCTACTAGAAATCACCACAAGACTAGAGCTTGTAGGTTATCATTTAATGTAACATTTTTTTGTTAAATTTTATGCTCTATTTAACCATTTGTAGTTACATAAACTATTAGCACTTTTTGCTACTAGCAATTGTAATCATCCAAGATTCAAAGGGAGTGATTCTTGTTTTTTGGCGTAACTTGCAAATGTGGGGGGGGGGGGAGGTTTCTTTGAAAAATTTATAGTCAATGGGAAGCTTGTTCAATTGTTGACATAATAGTGACAAATTTTCTCAAAATTGTACCTTTTAACCTCCAAAAATCTATCTTCTTTGTGAAATTTTTGGCAGGGTATAACTTTCACCTCAATTATAAAAAATTGACATTTTTTTTTTGAAGTGTATCAAAATTAAGCTTGGATAGCCATTTTTTTCACAAATTTCTAAAATTGTCTATGAGTTATAAGCAAGCGGTTTGACATCCAAACTTAACAAACGCTTGCAAATATTTTCTTGTGTATTTTTTGGGGGTCAAAATATACATTTAATAAAATTTTGGGTGGCTTGTAAGTCACAATTAAAGTGCCTCTTTGTGTGTGCATCATGGATCAAAAAATTAATTTTCTAACTCCACATAATTTTTGCACATGGAAAGTGAAATTACAACAAATTTTTCAATCTAAGGGATTGTGACAAACAGTAAATGGAAATATAATGCAATTTACAATGGATTTTGAATAATTTACTTATCAAAACAAGTTAAATTGGGAAATGGGCATGATTGGTATCCTTGTATCTAATAACTTACAATTTCACATTGCTATTTGTACAAATCCTAAGTAAATGTTGGATATTTTTAATGATATATTTGGTATAGTTGATGAATTAAAAACACTTCAATTGGATGCTAAATTAACAACATTGTCTCTGGATACATGTCCTTCTATTGAAGAATACTTGATCAAGTTTAAGTCTTTACTTTCTCAACTTAAAAGTTGTGGTAAAAAAATTAATAAAGAGTGTGTCTTCTTGGTTTTGTCAAAGCTCAAAGACCCTTATCAAGACTCTGCTTCTACCTTTTACTCTACCATAGATGCTCTTGGAACAACATTTACAATGCATTATTTTGAACAGTTTTGTGATAGATTCACACAAGAACAATATAAGTTAATCTCCATGGATGTTATCACCTCTTCAAAAATTCAAGCACTAGTTTTCTAATCATAAGGGAAAAGGTAAGAAGTATTGAAAAAAACCTAAGGCATAATCACCTTCAAGAAATGAGTGATCATCTAATAAGAAGAACAAAATTGACACACATGCCATATAATCTTCACATTTAGGATAGAATAATTCTAATTTAAGGAAGAAAAGTAGAGGACCATGCACTTTTTATGGATTATAGAATCATAATAGAAAGTTTTGTTATAAGAGGGTTGCAACCTTGGAAGAGGTCATGAAGGAATACAATATTGATATTCCCAAACCTACTAAGGGACATGCACTTATAACTAGAGGTTTGAACTCATCAATAGATAGTTGGATAGTTGACTCAAGAGCCTCACATCACAATACTCACTTGCATGATCTTATTGATTATATTTATGATAGCACTGTTAGATGCACATGACAATTGAGAGGGGGGGTGAATCAGTTGTATACTTAATACATCTAATACCTCAATATATTTTTCAAACCCTTATCAACCATCAAACCCTTATCATGCATTAGTAGAATGTATACATATGTAACAGTAATGCAAACACGTCCAGACACATAAGAACAATAGATTTATGTGGAAAACCCAAGAAGGGAAAAACCATGGTGAGGATTAGCTCACATATATATGAAATGCAACATCAAATACAAATAGGATCACTACCAAGGGCTCACTGCCCATAAAATGAAGAAAGACTCACTACCAAAAGGATTCACTATCTGGAAGAAAGAAGAATAAAAGATGACTACTACAAAGAGATTCACTATCTCAAGGAAACAGGAGAAATCCTTCACTGCAACTTTATGCCATCCACAACCTTTGACTCACTACCTCTAACAACTTCAAGCACACTAAATGTACACACCTTCTGCTCATTGCATCCAAAAGTCATAGGCATTTAGGTTCGCACTCAGATCATCACACTTGATCACATTCACATTTTTTCGCACTTACAAACTTTCCACACTCTCCACACAACCTTCATCTTGCATTTATACCATCCACCTAAACAATCTCAATTAGGTCAACCTTAATGAAACATATGCACCTCAAACATGCAACACCAAAATAGGCTGACACCAAAAACTTCTGCTGTGGAAAGAAGTGAAGGAAGACCACATCAAGGGTTAACTAGGACCTAAATCTACATTGACACACTTCTCAACACTTCCACAAATAATAAACATCATCTATAATTAGCGCTAGCATGCCAAGTCTTCCAAACCTATAGTAACACTAACAAGCAACCACAAATACACCTCTCTACGTCTGGAAACATCTCACATACCACACAACAACACTCCACAACCTCTAAGAATATTCCACATCATTAAAATATTCAACAACACTGATGCAACCACCTAAAACTAAAGAACACTTTCATTTTGTGCAACTAGACACACTGGCACAGATATGCAACTCACTAACCAACCTTGCGGAAAACTTGAAACCTTGAAGGAAGGAAGTTACAAACAATATAAGCATGTTCCTAGATCTGTAAGACAAGAAACTCTACTGCAAATAAATGCAGAGTAATATCATTTCTCCCATATAACCTTCTTCACAAACAAATACTCTATCAAACACATCTTCCATTTCCATAGGTTTCAAAACCTAAAACTCTAGATATAACACCTTTGATCACCATGTACAAACCGCACAAGCATATCTTCAACCATGAAGAAATGTGGAGCACAACACTGAACACCACTCTGTCATACTATATTCTCTTTTATTCAAATTTTCTCAAAATCACTTGGAAACTAAGTGAACCTTGCATCAACAACACTACAGACACCTTCTCATCTCATCTACACCATCTACAACACTATACTATAGGTTGAAATCAAATCATGACAACATAGCGCAACACACACAACACATCCATACTACCAAAAATTTCCCCAACCAACTCAAGCTTCCAACAATCTCTGCAACTATACTAGAAGTTGATAACAATGGCAACACCAACAACATTGTGTTGAATCAATGAAAACACTAACTCCAAGCTTCTAACAAGAACTACTTCTCATATTTTAGTTGGAAAATATTCATTGGTTCCAATTTTGGGGCCAAGTACAATATAATTAATAGAGGGGTGCATTAAGGATGTTCTCCATGTTCTTGAGATTTCAACTAATATTCTATCAATTTACTAGATTTTTCATATTAGTGATGGGAATACATATGAGTCTTAACCACATGATGTAGTTATTTGAAAACTGCATCATCCTTAGAGGATTTTTCCTTCAGGTAGAGCAGATCATGGGTCTTGATTGTACAAGTTTGATGCCAACTCTTTGAGTAGACTTTGTCATGACAGGTTTTGGCACCTCAATTACATGTATCTTCAGTAGTTGATCACAAGAATATGGTACTTGGAATTCCTAAGGTTTTTTTTTTTATGTAGAGGGAATTCATTGAGGTTGTGTTCTTGGAAAACATCATTAGGGACCCTTTCCAAAGGGTAAGTCCCATCATGCTACTACCTTACTTGAGTTTTTTCATAGTGACCTCATGTGATTTCTAATTGCATCCTATTCAGGAGCCAAGTATGTACTCACCTTCGTTAATGACTTATCTTGTCACACATGGGTGTAATTTCTTAAGTACAAGAGTGCTATCTTCACTACTTTTAGGAATTTTTGGGTGTTCATGGAGAAGTAGTTAGGTTCTTCTATTTTATAGATACACATAGATAATGAGGGGGAATATGTGAACCAATCCTTTATAGACTATTCTATTGAGCATGGTATTCAACATAAGTATTTGATTCCCTACAATCCTCAATAAAATGACCATGTTATTGAAAGAAAGAACAAATCATTAAGGGAGATGGAAAACTGTATGCTTCAATCTATCTATGGCCCCATCATTTTAGGTTGAAGCAATCAATTTTTCTAAGTATATTCAAAACCAAACTCTCCACAAGGCAATATATAATCACAAGGAAATTCATAATCTTACTTGAGAGGGGGCTTGGTCCAAAATCAAGCCTGATTTTTCTTTCTTCAAAGTATTTGGTAGTGAGGCTTTGGAATTCATATGAGATGGTTGGCATAGGGTAATGGATAAGAAGAGTTAACCATACATTTTTTTTGGTTATTGTGAAATGTGAAATTCTATAGGTTATTTGATCCTATCACTAGAGATGTCTACTATCATAGATATGTCCAATTTGATAAATATTTCACATGGATGGAGCCTCCATCTACTTCCTCGATACCTACTCCACCTTCTTCATCTCATGAGGATACATTTTTAGTTGAAGATAATTCAGATGATGGTCTTGATTCACCATCTCCATCACCTCTTCCACCTCTTACCACTCATATTTTTCCCAAGTGGGTCCATGGTGCTATTGAGGAGGTTAGTCCTTTAGCTAGTGATCTTATTAACTCTCAATGCACTCACTCATATACTTTCAATATTAGTCTTTTGGGTCATGTCATATATCCAAATCCATAGATTTTTTCAGAGGCTTCCAATATTCTAGAGTAGGAGTGTTATGGAAAAGGAGTGTTCTTCATTGATGAAGAATAATACATGGGATTTGATTTCTCTTCCTAATGGAAGAAATATGGTTTAGTACAAGTGGGTATGCCACACCAAGTATGCAACTAATGGTTCCATTGAGAGATACAAGGCATGTCTTTTAGTTAAGGTTTTTTTATAGATCAAGAGGGCATTGACTACTCAAAGATACTTTCCTCTATAGACAAGACGGATTCAGTTCACCTTGTTATTTATATTGTTGCATCTTAGAGATGGTCAATGTATCACATTGATGTGAAGAATTCCTTTTTACACGGTGATCTTCATGAGGAGATCTACATGACGAAACCTCTAAGATTTTTTAGGAATCTTCACTTGTTTACAGGTTACATCATTCTTTGTATCGTCTCAAACAAGCTCCTAGGGTTTGGTATGAGAAGATTGATGATTTATTGCTTGCATTTGGTTTCAATTTCTACCACTTGGATCACATTGTATATATCCAAAGGCATCGAGATGATATTTACATACTAGTATTATATGTTGATGACTTGATTCTTACTAGTAGTTCCTCATCCATGCTTTAGGAAATTCAACATAGTTTGATGGCACACTTTGACATGACAGATCTTGGGCTTCTACATTTCTTCCTTGGTATTCAGGTTCTCCAGTCTACTAAGGGTGTATTTATATATCAACATAAATATTACATTGATTTGATTCATTGGTTTCATATGAGTAATTGTAATCCCATGCCTAGACCATTCTAGTCTAGTGTCACTTTGACTACCACTTGCACAACACCTAGTGTTGATGCTACTTTATACAAAAAAATAGTTGGTAGTCTTGTGTTTGTTTATATTCATTACACCACTCAATTTTACATTTAATAAACACTAGGGGATTCATAAATAGTAGGCTAAAATAACCTAGATTCGGTAGGAGATGTTGAATCATAGAAGTCCACTTTTAGGTTTGTTTTTTACTTGATTTTGGTCTAGTTGCATGGTTTTGCAAGAAGAAATCTACTATTACATTATATCCATTGAGGCTGAGTAGGAAGTAGTTCTTGCTAGCCAAAAGGTAATATGACTTTGACAAATTATGATAGAGTTTAGTCTTCGACTTGATCATCCTACTATACTTTGGTGTGATAACCAAAGTTTAATTCACATTTCATCCAATCCAATTGAATATCAATGAGAAAAGCACATTGAGATTCACATGCACTTCATTAGATAGTTTATCTAGGATGGTGCTCTATCCTTAGAGTATTTTCCTATTAAGGATTAGGTTATAGACATATTCACTAAAAATTTAACATTGTCTCACAATCTTGCATTGTGATAGTTTCCTAGGGTGAAGAATGTTGTCCTTGGGGGGTCTTGAGTCTTCCTTCCTTTGTATTTAGTTCTCTTTTTTTGAGAGGAGTTTTTTCCCATTAGTTTTTCTCTTTACTCTGTTTGTGAGAGACTTTTATTTTGTACATGAGTACCTCATTAGGCCTTGTTTTTGAGACTCATATTTTAGTGATTTATATTCCCTAAGTATCACTTAAGGGGTTTTTTAGTATGAAAATTGTTTGTATGCATCTAGTTATCATTTATTTAGCTCCTATACCTAGTACTCCTATCCACACTAGCTTAAGTTCACTTAGTGGTTTAGTTGTATCACCTCATAGACACATGGCACATGCTCTCACACTTGTCTTAATCAATCTTTCTATTTCACTTTCCTACTTCCTCCTTGCCCTAAATATACAAGGAGAGTTCATTGTAAATTTACACTTTTTATAATAGTTTCTTGGCTAATTTGTTGTGCTTGATTCTTTTGTGGAAGTTCTTAATTTTGCATTCATATTTTTTTGCTCCAACAAAAGTTGCTTAATTTTTATTATCACATATTACATAAGAATACATAATTCAAAATGAAATAGAAAATCTATAAAAACAAATCATTATGAAAGATTAGTCACCTAAAAAAATCATCATAGTGATATCAACACATTTCACAATTCATTTCATTTTATCAACAAAATTAGAATACGTTGTCAACAAATTATCAAAACAATTACATTTACACTTAGAGTAACCATTATTACACAATATTATTTTTATAACTATCATATTCATTTTTCCATTTTCATACAAATATAATATGTAAAAATCAATATACAATTAGGAAGAATCATTATCTCAATATTAAATGTGTCTTTGAGTAACAAGTCTCTAGCATATTGAGCTACTAAGTGGAGGTAGAGCATCATCAGGGTAATTTACCTCCAACCATAGGCTAGTGGAACCTTGCACACCTTCCAAACGGAAGTGGTCCTACCCTTTGCAAGGGTAGCATATCAAAGGGATTTTCAATCATATCATACCATCCAAGTATTGAGTGTGAGGTTATGAATTTTTTACTTGAAACATGTCACAAAACGCTAAGGACCATCTAATTGAGTATGAAATTTAGTTAGCATGCAACCTATCAAATACCATGGGCTGACAATGCACACAACTTATGCATCACTATAGATAAAGAATTTTAAATCATAATAACATCCCAAAAAGGAAATGTGGGTCATTTTTCCACCACTCCTATCCCAACTTGACTCGACACCATCAAGATAGGACTTCTCAAATTTACACAAAAAACTCTAAAGCTTGATTGATGATGAAATTGACAAAAAAAATCCTAAACATAAGACTAAACTATTTTCAAGATCAACCATATTTCAACTCAAATAGTTGATTTTTTTTTGTAAACTCAATTGAAAGACAAAACACAATTTTGACTACCATTTCTTACCTTAGTAAGTTCTTACTAACTACTATACTTGAATTATAAATATACATACATATATGTGTGTTTTTGAAGCTCGTTTAGTACACAAATATATTCATTTATATTTATAATAGTAATCATTCAAATTAAATTAATTACTATTGGAATCTACTTCTTACAATATTTAAGGTTATTTCCATAAAAAATGATAATATAAAACCAACAATAATATATTTGATTGATTCATATATTTGTTCCTATCAATAGGCTACTTTTTTGCACTATCTTGTTTTTAAGATTAGATATCTTGACCTATTATGTTGCTACTTTTTCCTAAAGTATATTTTTTCACTTCTTTTCTATGACAAGAATAGTTGTACAAATTCTTTCTTTCTATAATATTGTGAAATGACTAATGTCTCCATTTATCTTTAAAATATACATACTAGTGATGATTATTACAAATATATCTCTAACATCTTTGTTTATGTTTGCAAGTGATAACAACTAGGTAATCTCAGTTGTCTATAATTTACATCTTACACAACATATATCTAATCAATAATTTTAGACCTTATGAAGTATGATATATGTGATTGATAGTTTACATCTTTCACAACATAATGTAGCTACTTGATAAATGAATATGGTGACTATGGATCTTTACTTGACTAGTACTATGTAAATTTAACATAGTTAGTCAAGTAATGGTTCATGTAAACTACTAAAATATGCACTTTTACATGCAAATAAAAATCACTATTAGGTCTCATAGTATCGTCCATATATTTACCATAAGTAGATAAAATCATGATTTATGAGGTCAAATTGGCATCGCCTCAATACATATTTTACACAACAATATTTAATATTTATGTGGTTTGGTTGGCATCAACCTTAATACACATTTTATGCGCATAAATATCAATTCTTATATGGGTGGATTTAACTCAACCCACCACTCTTTTACACATTATGTTATTATGATATTTACATGGGTATATATGCATCAAGGATTTACTATTGCAATTTTCAATAGTTTTATACTTTATCAGACCAAGTGTATATATTTTCCCCCAGTATTGCAAACACGGTTATAAGGTTGTTGCTAGTAAGACACATCTACACAACTATAAAGTGTAGCTATAAAATCATTTTTGTGGCCAAGGGCCATTCAAAATAAATCTTCGAATAAATATAAATATATATGTATGTTCTCAATATACATACATGCATATATATAAAGTCTCAACAAAATCATACAAGCCATAAAGTTATAATTTAATCTTATTCAACCTCCATAACCTCAAGAAATCAAGAAATATAATATAAAATATCTATTAATGAAAAATATCCTCGAAGGTGTTAGGATTTTTTCCCTATCATCTCATAAACAAGTTTCTAAACATGCAAAATGTACTATATAATTATTTCTATGAATTTTCCCAAAAAAAATAGAGATAAATGATAACTAGACTAATCTATAAGCTTTCCTTACTCTAATTCTCTTATTCACTCAAGGTCACTCTATAATTCCTAGGCTTATTTCTTACAAAAATAAAGACAATAGTAATAATTGTGCCTTCTCTTCCTATGCATTTATTTTTGAAAGTAGTTCCATGCATTATCCCTTGACTTTTCTCCTTCTATGCCACAACCTCTCATGGAAATTAATTTTCTTTCTTTCATTCCTTCCTTGTATAATTCCTCATTAATACAACTTAATTCCCTCTCAATTCACATGCCCACCAATAAATTCAATGGTGGGGGCTCTATTCAAAGCTCTGACTTTGCATTAATTTTACCAATAATTTCTAATGCTTCCACTACATGAAGTTTTTTTAACTATTTTGAAATTAAAATTAACACCAAAATAATTACAAATTTATTTTTATATTTTATACTATAACTTCAGATAATTTCAATTAGAAGTCTCAAACTACTAACTCCAAGATTAGTGACACAAATTTGATGTCTTGGACATTGAGAGATCATATGATTAAGATAGCAATACACCAACACTATAGACCTTACATGATAATAAAAATACGAATGATAATCAATGCATTCAACAAACAATGAAAATATAACTTTTAAAAATTTAAGGCATTGATGGAATGGAGTCAACTATGCATGTCTAAACATGGAAAGACAAACAATAAATTATAATAGGATGACATCACCAAAAGCATAGAAAAACCTAGTGAAGTGTGTGAGTAAACTTCTTAGACACATGGTATTATTTTCAAATCCGAATCAATCTATAACCATCACTCCAATGGTGCTCTCTCTCCTAGACTAGGAGGGGGAACTAACCATGTCTTACATCCACCTCATTCATCAAAAAAGTAGTTAGTTTGCCAAAATTATAATTGCATTTGCATTTAAATTAACATAATTATAATTGATAATAAATTCATAAGAATTAACAACATGATAAGATCATATTCATTTCATTCATCACTCAAAAATTGATATTTATCTTCCATATTGACATAAATACACAAAAAATATTTATTTCATCAAAACAATAACTATTTTAAATTTTTATAAAAATATCATATCTTTAAATGCATCATCCTATATTAGAAAATTAATTAATTACCATATGCTAAAATTATTGTTCCAAAAATGGGGTGTAATATTGTCCCCCACTTAGAAAAGTCATCATCCTTGATGGCTTAGTTTAAACAAT
This sequence comes from Sequoia sempervirens, assembly GCA_007258455.2. Taxonomy (NCBI): domain Eukaryota; kingdom Viridiplantae; phylum Streptophyta; class Pinopsida; order Cupressales; family Cupressaceae; genus Sequoia; species Sequoia sempervirens. The sequence goes on along the minus strand of VDFB02270651.1, from coordinate 229,686,719 downwards.
TATCATTTTTTTTTCAAATAATAGTACAAAAATTATTAAACTTAAATAAATAAATGAGGAAAAGCTTAGTGAAATTCTTTGTAATCCTCGTGGTATTGTCCTCCAAGTACTAGTCCCACTAGAACTTGCACTAAGTGATTTCTCTATTATGTAAGCATAGCTTGCAAACCTCAAGCACTATGAGAGGCTCAACCATAACCACTCTCGGGCTCAAAACTTGAAGAGAATTTAAATCAAACACATCAAAAAATTAGAAATGTATTTCTTAAGATATGAAACATGAAAAGTATTATGCAAATGGGCAAGAGAAGGTGGTAAAGCAAGTTTGTATGCAATTGGGTTGAACAATTTTCGGACCTCAAATAGGTCTACATATCTAGGCACAAGCTTGGCTAACTTTTCCAAAATTTATTAAGCTCTTATGCGATTGGACTCTTAGAAGAAATTTTTCTCTAACAAAATATCAAGGAGTTCACTTTATATTAGTGCAGATTTTCTACTTGTCATTGGCCTCAACCAACCTTTTGCTTAATCAACTTAACCTATTATACCATCTCTGTTAGCATCTCTAGTCCTATGCACGCTCTGTCCTCTAGTCTATCCAAACTAATATGTCTTCCACATTTTTTTACCATACATCACCTCAAAGGGAGCCATTTTTAATTATAGATTGACAAGAATTTTTATAATAAAATTCAACAAGAGGCATATAGTCTTACTATTTATATTACTAGTCCATGTAATAAATACACAAAAGATCCTCTTAAACCTAGTTAACTCTCTTAGTCTGGTCATCAATCTTTGGATGATAAGATAAAATAAAATTTAGTTAAGTCTCCAATGCTATAAAAAGGCTTACTAAAACCTTGAAGTCATTTGTGCCTCTCTTTGAGATGATGTTTTAGGGACTCCATGTAGACAAAAAAATCTCTCAAACAAATCTCATAGCAAACACTAAAGTTCCATCATTAAAGTCATCTAGAATAAAGTGGGAAACCTTGGTGAGTTTATCCACTACCACCAAAAACATATCATGTCGATTTCTTTATTTAGAAAGTCTTTGGATGAAATCCATGCTAATGACTTGCCATTTCCATTCAAGAATTTCATGAGGATATAATAATCCTATCAAGTGTTGGTGTTCAACCTTGATTTGTTGACACTCTAAGCATTTGGCAACATTAACCTATAAACACATTTTAAGGAAAGCATACTTTCCATTATAAAATCTTAATTAAAATTAGGGGGTTGCAATTGAAAAGGAAAAATAAATAAATACAATATTCAATCTTAGTTAACCCAAATACTAATGAAATTGAAATAAATGCTCATATTTTTTGGTTCATAAGCGCTTTTTTATATTGTAGCTATGAACTAAAGAAGCATAATGTATGCAATCATAATAACCCAACAAAGACTAGAGACTTGAATGCTGGTGAACACAACAACAATACCGCCACTTAACCATTGCACTATGAGATGAATCCCGAAATAAATACTCATAAATTAAATGAATAAAACAATAATAAAAATTGATATAGATATTGTTATAGATGTTGAATAATAAGTGATCAATATGTAATAAATTTAATTATGTGCAAACACATACTCTTAAATATAGAAATTTATTATATATCTATCTATTTCTTTATTAAAGTTATATGTTCTTCGAACCATCCCAAATTACAATTAATATAGAATTTGCTTAATCTTTTAATTTATTATTTACTTATATTCTTATATTTTAAAAAATTATAAAAAATCAACTATAAATTATAAAAAATTACTTGTAAACTGAAGAACATTAATAATAATCTTTAGTAATAAATAACGAATATTAAAAAAATGGGCCTTTAATTTAACCGAAACCATTTCGTGCCAATATTTGGTAGCTACCAATGATTTTAGTATATGACTTAAATTTTAATATATCTGTGGTCTGCATTAAACAAGCCATTCCATTTCCCATTAGAGAAGGAAAACTTCTATAATACCTCCATCTTAGACGCAAATTGGCATCCAAAGAGACAAATAAATAAAATATATGCAAAAGTGAAATTTGACATTTAATTCTTCATCTAGATGAATCCGCGCTGCAAAAGTGAGATCTACAATACAAAGTAAAAACGATGCGATTTTTATCTGATGAGGCAGAATGATGCTGATATTTCGTTGGGTTTTTATTAAATGAAGCAACATCTTCCTTCAATTCTCAATATAACTGAGAAAATTTAGTAAACTTAGAAACACTCCCAAGTCTAAACTTACACTGTCCCAAAAGCTAAGGTATTGCAAGCCAAAGTACTGCAGCTGTGACAGGTTGCAAATGGTAACGGGGAGGCTATTTAAGCTTTTACATAATGTCAAGTCGAAGATCCGCAGTTGTGATAGGTTACCAATGGTGTTAGGGAGGCTATTTAAACTTACACATGCTTTCAAGTGCAAATACTGCAGCTGTGATAGGTTACCAATGGTATCAGGGAGGTTATTTAGGCTTGCACACCCTCCCAAGTCCAAGCTCTGCAGCTTTGACAGGTTGCCAATTGTATTAGGGAGGCTATTTAAGCTTTCACAAAATACTAAGTCCAAGTCCTCCAGTTGTGACAGGTTGCCAATTGTATTGGGGAGGCTATTTAAGCTTTCATTCCATGACAAGTCCAAATGTTGCAGCTGTGACAGGTTGCCAATGGTATCAGGGAGGCTATTTAAGTTTGCACATTTTCTGACGGTCAAATGCTGCAGTTGTGATAAATTGCCAATGGTATCAGGGAGACTATTTAAGCTTCCACACTCTATCAAGTCTAAGTGCTGCAGTTGTATGCTAGGAAGTGAAAATAGGGAGGACATAAAAAGGCTGTCAACGCCATCACAGCCTTTTAGTTGCACAGTCTTCAATTGACGAATGGTACCCGCATGTCTGGACTGATGTCTCTTCTTCATTGCTCTATTAATCCCACTAGCAAGACAACAATTCTCCATCCTTAACCATATCAAACTTGGAGGAAGCATGGCTGGTGTGTCTTTTGTCACGCCTTCAATGTGCATATTCTGCAAATGAAGATAGGAAAGACCACTTCTGTGAGGCATTTCAAACCTTTGTGGATTGCCTCCATTGACTCGAAGGCGAGTTAAATTGATGTTGTTGGATATGGTGCCTAAATGGGTAGCCTCCCATAGTCGTGTACCCTCTTTTTCAGCAATAGTTCGCCCCATATCTCTCAAATGGTCATGCATATGAAACATGCCACCTTCGTTAATCTTTACCAAAAGCTTCAGGGAAAGATTTGATATAGCAGTGTCTACCATCCTGTACAAGGATTTCCAAAAAATGATGGGCCATTTTTTGAATTCTCCAATAAAGAAGCAAGCAATGTCCACGAATATTTCCTTTTCCTCATCACTCAGAGCATTATAGCTAATGTAAAGTCTTCTATGAATTTCTGGATAGTTGATAATTTTGTCCAGAGCTTCCGTCCAACAACCTGTGTCATCCTGCTTATCATACAAGAAGGATCCAATCACTTCCAATGAAAGTGGATGACCCTTACAAGCTCCCACTATTCTTTCAGACAGATCTCTGTGACTTGGATTTGGAGATGCTTTAAGAAAAGCATGCCAACTAAATAATTGGAGACCCTCATTTTTCTCCAATCCACTCATCTCGTGGATGCATTCGGATGAGACCCGAGCAGCATTGAGAATGTGTCTGTCTCTAGAAGTTATGATAACTCTGCTGCCAGGTGCCAGCCAATCCCCAACTAAAGCATTCAATTGTACAACAGCATCCACATCATCCAAAATAAGCAGCACACGTTTTCCTCCCAAACGATCTTTGAACAAAGATATGCCCCTGTCAACGCTGTCTACTGTTCCATCATATGTGGCTAAGTCTTTAAGAATTTGTTTCTGCAAATTTGTGAGGCCTTTGGCATCTGCAGCAGTGGTGCGGACATTAGATACAAAGGAAGTAGCTTCAAAATCAGCATAAACTTGATTGTAGACGGCCTTGGAAAGTGTGGTCTTGCCAATACCACCAATACCCCATATTCCAACTTTAACAACCTCATCTGCTGAACTGAGATTTAACTTTTTAATAAGAGCATTCTTCCTGCTGTGCATTCCCACTGGGTGTTTGGCAACTTGTAATGGCACTCTATCCAATGTCTTAATCAGGTCATTCACCACCATTTTCGCTAGCCGAGCTTCAAAGCTGCAATGGTCAGAGTTGGTCAATCAAAATTGAAGTACTACTTATTATCCTTGCTCTACTTCTCTCGAAGAGTTCCAGAAAAGTTGTAGAATAAAACTTCCCAGTATAATATAAAACAAAAAAAATGGGAAATAGAATAATTCTTTTTATACATATGAAAAAGCATTTGTAAAAAATTAGTTAATGGTATAAATAATTAACAACTAGGAATTATTTAGGTCAATAAAGCATTTTAAATTTTATAATTCGATAATTTTATTTAAGAATTTCTTAAATTGAATTACAAGAAGATATAAATATTGTTTATTATAAACAATCAAATAATTAAATAAAATTTTATTAGTTTAAAATCATTAAATTTTTTATAAAAAATAAATAAAATGAGATAACAGTAAACATATAATTGTAAATCGTAAGTATAAATACTTTTATTTTTAAAATATTTTAGAACACACACTTGCACCAGAAGGAGGTGCAAGGGTTACTTGATCCAGCCGCGTACAGATTCCCTAAAAGAAACTCACCGAAACCAAGGCAAGTGACTTACCTCAAGATTTTGCACAACTTGAGTTGTGCTGTCAACGATACCGCTGAGAAATAATAAATATTACGAAACCCTTCCAAAGCAGAACATTTTTTAAAACGAGACGAAACAAAACCACTCTCCCTACAGTTGCTACTTCAGTATATTCACAATAAGCGAATCGGGATTTAGACAAGTTTTTTGCATCCTTTTACACGAGCATATTGGTTGCGAGTTAAAATTTGTATTCAGGCTTGGGGTGAGGAATGTTTCGCCTGCCTGAAGTTGTTTTTTCCGACGGGAGACAACTTTTCAGGTGAAAGCTGCTACAAAATGAGTGTCTGAAATTTACAACTGAAAACGGTTTATCCGCGTGTGAAATCGGTTTACCGGCATGAGACAAGTGTTTAGCGGCGTGAGACAGGTTTTCCAGTCAATTGTGGACTGGAAGTCCTTGGGAAAATAGAAAATAGGCAATTTGGATGTGTTCAGTATTTGAGATTCTATGTCCACTTATTGCTCATTATGGGTTAATTATGTGCATTTAGAACAACTTCATGCCATGCAGATCTGTCTTGTAGCCTACATATTTCATCTTACTAATGTCACACTTCTACTTTCTCATTTGCTGGACTCTTTATTCTAATTGTTAGGGCTAGCAATATTAAAAACGTCTAGGCAAGGCTATTAGATAACTAGGGTAAGTTCTCTAAGGACAACCCCTGAAAATACTAATTTTATGATCGTACTAAAGATTGTTGAACAAAAATCAAGCATGCAAATTTCTTAGATGATGATTCTAAGTAAATGTTGTTCCTTTGAGTTATCAAATGAATGTCTTCAAATACCAAGACACAACAAATTGTTAGACAAACATAAACAAGTTAGCTCTCAATGGTTGGGAAAAACGATGATAATTGACAGCTTTTATTTTTATTTTTAAAAAATTTGGGTAAAATCCCCACCATGTAGGATCACTCTTGTGCATTGCAGAAATGAACCAAGTTACAAAATGGGTGAATTTGAAGTAGGGGATGAATTTCTAGGAATAGTGGGTAATTTTAAGGTATATGTGTGGAAGTAGGTGCAAATAGGGATAAGTCAAATATGTTGAAATGTGTGATTTTAAGGTATATGTGTGGAAATAGGTGCAAATAGGGATAAGTCAAATATGTTGAAATGTGTGAAGGAGAGGAGTAAAGGAGAGTAGATTGAATCAAGGAATGATCCAAAATTATGGGAAAAGTGTGTCACACACCACTATGTAATTTCATTAAGGCATTCCTTCAAAATGTGCCCAAAACTAAATGGGAATAGGCACGCATATGCAAATTTCGCCATTACAAGTATAAATGTTACATCTTAGTGGCAACATACAAAATAAATGCCTATTAATGGATGAGAAATGAATATAACTTTGTATCATAGATTTTAAAAGTTAGAAAACAAAATGATTTGATCTATTCATTTTGATCTTGATATTGATCCACGTATTTTGTTTTATTTGGTGTGATGATAGATTTGTGAATTGCATTTGGTATGTTCAATTAAATTTTTGATCACTAATTTATTTAATTATTAAGTATTGATTTCTTTTATCAAGCAATGTAAATAGTTAATTGCAAACTATTATAAGCTATAAAATGTTAGCTATATCTCTTGCATGTGATAAAATGATAAAGGGAATGAGGAACAATCTTAATTGTTCATTTGCCCATTACAAGATATAACCAGGACATGGATTGGTGAATTTCAAAATATTGTGAGTGATTCGATGATCACTTATTTGTATGGTCCACAAGGTAGATCTAGGCCCTTCAAAATGAACCAAATGTATGGATTTGACTCCTAATAAATTTGACAAACTATTTTCAATTTAGGAAGAATATAGACAAAGAGGATCTAGATCAATCTCAAGTAAGGTGAAACGTAGTGTCATATTAGAGCCATCTTCCATCTTCCATCTTCATTATAGAGTTAAGTGTCTCATCATCTATGCTTTCCTAGATTAGCATTTTATATTTCTAAGCTGTCTATTATCATAACTAAATATTGAATTTTGAATTAATCAAGGTCTATTTATGTTGATTTGTATGCATTTCATTTGATTGGCCTAGATTAAACCTAGAGAAAGGTTGTTTTCCTTTATATTTTAGTTAAGTTATCCATTTTTACACCACTAGAGTTTACATTTTGGTGAACTTGTCTATTTTAAAGCCCTTAGGGTTTGACCTTAAGGTTAGACCTTCATTAAATTAAGTGTATTTTGAATTTATATCATTCTAATTATCTTCAAATTTCCTTATGTTGGGATTCCTTTAGTGACTATTATACCTTAATTAGGGTTTGGATTTACATAATGATATACATCCTTCATACTACCATCCCATCCAAAGATAATCAATCTTATGGCTCCTTTTAGGTATTGCTTCTTCATTGATGTTCATACATATATTTTAGATTTTGATAGGTTCTCATCTTTTATTACACATCATCAAGATATTCTTGATATTCTCATGATACATTAGTCTAATGCTAAGCTCATGTCTTCTATAAAGATTTTGTTCTAACATGTATTATCTTTTCCTTCAATTGTCATCTACAATTATTACATACGCTTATATCATTAATCCATGAATTTAATGATGATATTATAGATTGTGATGAATATATGCAATAAATTATTACCTTATGATACACAAATAATAATTTTGACATAAATAAATTACAAAAATATTTTAAAAAATAAATTTCAAATCCCTTCCTAACTTAAAATCTATATGTTGCATACCAATAACAAAATCCTATTATATAGAAATAGATTCATATAATTCCATTACCTGTATTTTTCTAATTCAAAATAAAACTAGAAGCCCGAACCCCTTCCCTAAAATCCTAGCCCCTTCCCTAAAACCCTATGCTTATGTAACTATATTTGAGCAGAGGCATAAATGTCACATGTATTCCAGTGGCAGCCATGAAATGATTAACTAAATATATAGAAAAGCAAGCAGAAAGTGAGTTTCATTACTTACCCTTGAGTTCTGTCAATGATCCAGCCAGAGCGAGAACAGATCTGCAGAAGGGCACGCTTCCACTCATCAATCTATTCTCTTGGGTATCGATCTGAATGGCTATAATGTTTGATAAATGATTGCTTGTAGGGACTGGAGTCACTTTCAGGGTATCTAACATGAGTTGGATCCACATGATAAAAGAGAGGAATGATCAAGCCACAGGTCCTCAACATTGCGGCGGCCTCCTTGAGACACCATGCTGAGTCTGCGTAGCCTTTGGAAAATATGGGAATGCATATTGCACTGCTCTCAATTGCTCCTTCCAAGCTCGACCAAATCTCTTCCCCCTTTTCCAATTTCTCATCGTCTTTATAAACGTTCAATCCTGCTGCGGAGAGAGCTTCAAACAGATGATCGGCCAGAGTCTTTCTCACATCTTCTCCCCTGAAACTCAGAAACACATGATACCTCTTGTTGCTTTGGAATGCAACTTTAGTTGTGGGAGGCTCGTATTCTTCCATTTTAGGGCTGGATCTCAAGAGGAAGGAACTACCCAAGGATCGAAACAGAACAAGAGATTGAACCCAAAATCTCAGATCTTGAATTCAAGCATACAAATGTTTCAAAACCCCGATCACAAATGGCTGTGCTGAATCTACTTATAGAATGGAAATGACAGATATCATTGATGCGAGCTTCCCCATTTATCTTAAAGTATCTTTTGTTCCTTCCCGCCAACTTAACTGGCACGGCAGAGGCGCTTGCTTTTATTCTTTTCTTCGTGCCCCCCTGTTCTTTTCTCCGTGCCCACTCGGCAGCGGCTATCCAGCCCCAGGAATGCACCAGGCGCATACTTTGGGTTGCTTTTGAACTGAGAAACAGAAATTAATGTCATACAACCAGATTTATTTAATTTATTTTAATTTATTTAATAATTTATTTAAATAATTTACTTGAACTTATTTAATAATTTATTTGAATTTAATTAAATAATTTATTTGAACTTTTTCAAAATAATTTATTTAAACTTAATCATTTATTTAACCTAAGTTTAAATAATTTATTTATTTAAATAAATTTAAATAATTTATTTATTTAATTAAGTTTGAATAATTTTTTTTATTTAATTAAGTTTGAATAATTTATTTAAACTTTTTAAAATAATTTATTTAAATAAGTTTAAATCTTATTTATTTAAATAAGTTTAAACCACTTTAAATAATTTATTTATTTATCTAAATAAGTAAATAATCTATGTAAACTTATTTATTAAATAATTAAATTGAACTTTTAAAAATAATTTATTTAAACTCAATAATTTATTTAAACTTATTTATTCAAATAATTTATTTAAGCTAAGTTTAAATAAATAAACTTAAATAAGTTAAATAATTTATTTATTTAATTTAAATAAGTTTGAATAATTTATTTATTTAAATAATTTATTTAAATTTTTTAAAATAATTTATTTGAATTAAGTTTAAATAATTTTAAATAAACACATTTATTTAAATAAGTTTAAATAAACACATTTATTTAAATAAGTTTAAATAAACACATTTATTTAAATAAGCTTAACTACTAAGTTTAAATAAGTTATTTAAACAAATTTAAATAATGATATGAGATTTCCACAATCTATATTGAATGTAATTATGTTGCTTCTGGATTTGATTGTGTGCAAGTTTTTTAAATAGATTATAGTTTAAAAAACTTGCACACAATCAAATCCAAAAGCAACATAATAAAATTTAAATAAATTATTTAAATAAGTTCAAATAGATTATCCATTTTCTCAATATAATTTTATCATTTAAAAAAAAAAGGTATTCATAAATACCTCTATCCCTAAGATATTTGTTAAAAAAAGTGAAAGTAAATTGAGAAAGGTAAAAAATACAAGTATAGGTATAGAATTCTTAGTTCATATAGATACAATTTGATCTATGTCTATAGAATTAACACTTCGAAAATAATAGATCTAAGGTATCTTATAATATATTTTAGTGATAAATTGAATCAATTTCCTATGAAAATATAAACACAATTCAATAATATTCTATAAAATAATCATTCTTTGGTCATAGCCCTAAGCTTCATAATTATTTTAAACTTATTTAAATAAATATATAAATTATTTAAACTTATATAAATAAATAAATTATTTTAATAAGTTTAAATAAATTATTTTAATAATTTTAAATAAATTATTTTAATAATTTTAAATAAATTATTTTAATAATTTTAAATAAATTATTTTAATAAGTTTGCATAGATTATTTAAACTTATTTAAATAAATAAATAAATTATTTAAAGTGATTTAAACTTATTTAAATAAATTATTTAAAAAATAATCATTCTTTGATCATAGCAATAAGCTTCATAATTATTTTAAACTTAGCTTAAATAAATTATTTTGAAAAAGTTCAAATAAATTATTTAATTAAATTCAAATAAATTATTAAATAAGTTCAAGTAAATTATTTAAATAAATTATTAAATAAGTTAAAATAAATTAAATAAATCTGGTTGTATGACATTAATTTCTATTTCTTAGTTCAAAAGGCAACCCGTCCATTAGTTAAAGTATGTACCTGATGTACTGTTGTACAATAGTGTCAGTTTTGGATGGATGGCATGATGCAGCATATCCATGCCCCGGTGCATTCCTGGGGCTAGATAGCCGTTGTCGATCAATAAAGTATCAATATTATTCTTTCTTTGTTTCCATTGTTACACTTTTATTGATGCTCACACTTACATCTTTAACTTTTTCATGTTTACATGGTATGTAAAGCTATGTAGTCTTTATCATCTACGTATACTATTAGATTTTATGTTTTATGGAGTATAATGTCTAAGTCATTTTAATGGAATTTTGTTGTCGACCATTAATAGTGTGAAGACCAATTAAGATTGATAAAGTATCATTGTTATTCTTTCTTTGTTTTCATTGTTACACTTTTCTTGGTGCTCACTCTTACATCTTTAAACTTTTTCATGTTTACACGATATGTAAAGCTATGTAGTCTTTATCATCTACGTATACTATTAGATTTTATGTTTTATGGATTATAATGTCTAAGTCATTTTAATGGAAGTTTGTTGTCAACCATTAATAATGTGAAGATCAATTAAGATTGATAGAGTATCACTGGTATTCTTTCTTTGGTTCCATTATTATACTTTTCTTGATGTCCACTCTTACATCTTTAACTTTTTCATGTGTGCATGATATGTAAAGCTATGCAGTCTTTATCATCTACGTATACTATTAAATTTTATGTTTTACGGATTATAATGTCTAAGTTATTTTAATGGAATTTTATTGTCGACCATTAATAGTGTGACGATCAATTAAGATTGATAAAGTATCACTGGTATTCTTTCTTTGTTTCCATTGTTACACTTTTCTTGATGCCCACTCTTACATCTTTAACTTTTTCATGTTTACATGGTATGTAAAGCTATGTAGTCTTTATCATCTATGCATACAATCAAGACTAAGTTTCTCCTCCTTTTCATATAGATCTTTCGAATTAGTTAGAATTATTTATTCTTTACTAATTTATTTAATCTATTAAATTGTATTTTTATTATTTTTCTAATTTTTTATTATATTTTATTTAATATGACTATTTTTTTATATTGAGATGAAGATATGACAAATTTTCTTTATATCATCATATATTGAAATGAACTAACAAAGTATTTGTAAAATTATTTTGAATTTTTTTGGGAGACAATGTTTCTCTTGTTATTGTAGAATTATTTACATTTAATGTTTTACATGTGTGCATACCTTTGGCATAAGAATGCAAAGGATATTTGTAGATATGACAGTCTCCAAACTTATGACAATTTTGTGGAGGTTAAACTCCAATGGTCTATCTTTTCAATGTGTGATTATTAGACCCTATTGTTTATGGATCATCAATGCCAAAATCCTTTCTAGTGGGATTTATTGTTGGCTATCATTAATGACAAAAATAACTAGAATTATTTGTGGCTCTAATGTGTTGCATTTATGAGAACAAAGAGAGATAAATGTGGTGGCTTGCTCTCACTTTTTTAGAACACTATAACTTCATGCAAACAAAGAGAGGTCAATCAATTGGTCTTCTCATATTTTTGTAGATGAGCAACCGGTGTGCCTCAGAACAAAGCTCATGCACCCAAGGCATGAAGGTTGACAAAAAATACATAGGAAGCCCCATTAAAATCATCTCAAATGATTAACCACACAACTTGGACTTCAGCCACAACTATGTGAGATGTAAATCTCTCCTCTCGGAAAGGGGAGGCGCCCTTCTTACTGCTAACATAAGCAATAGTAAATCAAACAAATAATTATAAAATGTACACGAAACTTACGAAGTGGGGGGGTGTGTTACATTCATCCTTCTCTCTTTTTTCAGAGAAGATGTTTACAATGCTTCACCGTTGAAAGTTCACAATTCTTGATAACCTAAAACTAACAACTAGCAGTAATACCAATATCTCTATCTCGTCAAAGCAAAGCGTAGAGATACCAGAAGTGATTAATAACAAACAAATAAAGTAAAAAGGGAAAGCTCACGAAGGCACAAAGTCGTTCCGTAGCTTTTTCAATGTTGGATCTGTGCAGATGTATCGTTTGTCGCGTTAGAAGCACAAAGTCTTCTTAGACGCAGCAATTCTTCAAACAACATGAACGATTACAAGCACAAAGTCTTGTAGATCATCCAACAAAAGTATCCAATAGCACGAACGATTACAAGCACAAAGTCTTGTAGATCCTTCAACAAAAGTATCCAAGAGTATGAATAATTACAAGTGCAAAGTCTTGTAGATCATTCAACTAGAACATACAAGAGCATGAATGATTATAAGCACAAAGTCTTGTAGATCATTCAACCAATGATAAACAGAAATACAAATGCAATCTAAATAATAAATGTTACACAAAGTTTACATAAACTACTTAGAGTCCTTCAGATTCTTCAAACTAATCACTACCAAATAAGATCAACTCACAAAAGTATCGAATCCAACGCAAAGTTTAGCTTGCAATCCTTTTCTTTATTAATCGAATCTCATTCACAAAGCATGAACGCAAAGTTTCACAAATTTGCTTCAAAAAGGGCAGCACTTCGTTGCAAAACACTAAAGGATCCTTTACAATGAAAATCCCTCACATTATATAGAAAGAGGGACGAGCAAAAGAAGGAAAGAGATTGAGAAAATCAGGGAAAGTTAGGTGAGCGATTTTAGGAGATCTCACCTAACTTTGACCAAAGTCAAAGTGTAATTTGTTTCAAAATATTACATCTTCGAACTTGGTGTAATTACAATTTACAAAAAGACATTCGAAAATGTCGAGAAATATTTACAAGATGCATAATGGGATGCACCAGAAATGTCTAACACTGGAGAACATGAAGCTTCTTCATGTTTCTTTGCTTGGGCGCGGAGTCTTCATACTTCTTCCTGGTCTCCTGCATGAACTTTTTATTTGGAAGAACCAAGATCAAAGGACATCACCTTCGGGATCACTTGACAAGATCTGGAGAGAAACTGCAAGGATGGTGAATCAACAGGCGTTAGCAGAAAAAGCAACATTGGGAAGCACGAAGCGAGCAACAATGTCGAGCAAGCATGAAACGGAGGATGATGCATGGAAAACGATGCACAAAGTGGAAAAAACAAGGTTTGGAGCAAAATTGGGGAAAATGGAAGTGTTTTAAGAAAAAACTGGGAAAAGTGTAAGGGCGCTAAAATTCAGCGCCCTTACATCTTTTGGGAATTCAAACTTTGATGCAGGGGCGCTAAATTTTGGCGCCCTTACATTTTTGAGAGTTAGAAAAATATTTCAAAGTGCAAGGGCGCACTTTTTCAGCGCCTTTGCATCTAAAACATGGTTTTGGAAAACAGATGTAAGGAGAATAGGAGATTAATAAAGAGGAACGACTTACCAAAATGAAACGCGAAGAGTGCTGAAGAGGAATGGCGAAATTCTCAGAAAAAACGTGTTTGTAGTTTGAAGAAAACTCGCCCAGCATGAAGAGAGGAAAGCAAAAGATCATAACAATGAAAATGGCGAATTAAAACAATTTTAAGCAAAAGAGAAAATCGAAAACCTAACTCAAGTCGAGTAATAGATTTAGGCATGAAAAGTGGCACGATTGACGAAAAACGCGAAAATCATGAAGAAACGTGCCAGGGCCAAGAAAAAGTTAAGTGTCAGGAAAAAGTGTAATGGCGCTAAAATTTAGAGCTATTACATTTTTAGAAATTTCACTTTCATGCAGGGGCGCTAAATTTTAGCGCCCTTGCACTTTTTGTACTTAGCCAATTTTGGCTTCAGGGCAGGAGCGCACTTTTTCAGTGCCACTGCATTTTTTGCAATTCACTAAGTACGAACAGTGAGACTTCGCGAAGGATCTTGTTTCGAAGGTCTTCGCGAGACGAACACGAGGGAATGCTCGAATTGACTATTCGAGACTTAGGAACGCATTTTGAGGTGACTTGAAAATCACTTCGTTATGCGTACATGGACTTCACGAATCCTAAGAAACAGACAAGTTTCGTAGGGGAGTTATCCGTGGAACGAGCGCTGCTAGATTCCGTGATAACACATATGCATTTAGCCAATAATTTTAGTTGAAAAAATTGTGGACATATCTAACTTATCTAGAATGAATCTTACAAGATCATATGTTTGACCAAAATAGATTTTTAGTTAGAAATACTTAAATTCACTTGTATTGATAAGTTGGTCAAAACTGTGACACAACTTTGTACTTTTACCCAATAGCTATAAGCATTAAGCACCTGTAAAAATTAAGTAGTTATTTGTATCCACTTACCCTGTTTTGGAGATAGAAGTCAATTTTGGTTAAAATATTTTTAATGCATTTATTTGTGTTTTGTTTACCTATACTCAACTAATGCAGGACATTTAGAATTATTGAATGCATATATATTGCCAACTTCATCTAAATTCTATGACTCCCTTATTAATAATTCAATGAAGGCGCATTTTTTAACAATAAATTGCTTAATATGAGGGATCTTCAAGTCTGTTAAGCCATGTGTATGATCATCTACACCAATTAATTAGACATTAGGGGAAGCTCTACATTAGGTTCTTTAAATTTAGTTTTGGAATTAAGTTATAGGACTATAGTCTTAAAGGAATTCACCATCAGAGTTTGAGACATGTAAGACTATTGCAAAAGCATTCATGGGACTTAATGAGAAGAACTTTTAGAAATTATAAGTGGAATGCTTTATTTTCATCTTATGATTTTTGTTCACTTTTAACATTACATAATGAGGCTAAAGAATTAGATTTGAAGGAATTTTATGTCTATATTATTTAGAAATGCTCCCCTCCTACTTCTATTGGATTACATATATATTGATTTGCACATGTGCATACCATTGCAACAAAAAATCAAGAGAGATACATAGATAAAGCAATCTTTGAACTCATGATATTGTTGTTAATGAAGGCATTGAATATTTATATTTTCAATGCTATTTTTTTCTTTATTAATTGTGAGATGTTGTGCTTTATGGATTGCCAGTGCCCAAACCATTATGAGGAATTTTTTCCATCAATCATCACAAGTGACTAGAAAATTTGAATGTGTTGTGGGTTATTTTTTGAATGAAGTAATTCCAATGTACTATTGGAACTTCAAGGTATAAGAAATTAGTAGATGGGTGGCCAAATCTCATTTGTGTAGGCAATAGAAATGGATTTTCCAAGCACACCATTCAAGAGTTGAGTTGCAACTCAAAAATTTTAATTTAGCATAATAATTTATTTTACTTACTAAACATTAGTGAAAACTAAATAATACTTAATCTACTAAAGTTTGTACTTATTTTGAGGGGAGTACTTTAATAAATAGACACACTAACAAACAATGTATCTTTTTTGTAAATTCAAGTCCCTTACCCTATGTTATCTAGCTACTCATTTAGACATATACCTATGCATCTACCAAATATCCACATTCACATGTTCGCACTCTCTTATACATTCAATCTATCCAAATGTGTGTCCCACATATTCTTGTACTCATTTCTATGCATATGTTATTCATTGAGATTTAGCCTCATTTCCTATATTGGGTGTAGTTCATGGTGATGGGTTCATCTTCATGGTCACAAATTCATCCCACCCTAATTTTAAATTTTAGATATGAGCTTTATTTACTTTATGCATAGTTAGATTGATTGAGGTGTAGTTCCCTCATGGTTTAGTAGTACAACAATCTAACAAAGGTCTTTATCAATATTGTCAATATTTTTAGGTATTTGTGTAAGGAGGTATTGCATTAAAAAACAACATCTATATATTTTTCTATTGTTTCATTATGAAGGTAACTATAGCTAGTATCATTCATTAATTGAGGATAGTTTATGTTGAAGTGCACATGCATTTTATTGGATTGAAATATGTTAATCTTAAGGAAATATTCATCTCCCTTATATTTGGTGAACCTATGATCAATTAGAACCTACTTAATTTTGAATTTTTATAATATTAATTGAAGGGTCTCTTTCAAATATAATTTATTACACTTTTAAGATTACTAGTATTTTAGACTACAATTTAAGGATATTTTGATATACCAAGCTTACATTGTCATAAATGACAACGATATATTTATTTTAAAGATTACTATTGAAGCATCTCTTTCAAATGCACATGGTTGTTGGCATGCCTATTACATATCGAAATGTAATTGCTAATTTTAAAACTTAAACATATTTGAAATAAAAATAACATAGTGTAATATCCATAACCCATAGACTATTTATGATTGGACACCTTTGTGAATGGTATTTTATAATAACATTGAAAATAATATTCAAAGCACTAAGTCAAAATCCAAAGAATAGGATGAAGATTTTATTAATCTATCCATTCCAAAAAGTCCATTTTGTGAAAAGGATGAAGTTAAGGGCATAGTTACCTAGGTTAACTTTGGGAAGTATGGATTGAGATGTAAACCAAAATATTTAGAAGTCTCTAAGAATAAATTCTTAAGAAAAACATCAATATCAAGGTTTTGTCAAAGGGTATCCATACTTAGACCAAAGGGTTTGAAATTTTGAAAAGACTTATTGATGTTTGTTTTCAATTGTTTTGGAATCAAGCAAGTGTTAAATTGACTCTCAAACATTTACAATCCTAGATAGATCAAGTACATATTTTTTGTTAGGCTTACCATCATCGGAAGAGATGATTAATCCGTGAAGATGAAGTGGAAAAATAGGCTATGTCAACCGAAATGTAACATCTTGACACGCCAAGCAAAGGAGTCCATTCCCAATTTGCTTTATGCCTCAATCAAAAACCGGATATGGTAAGTAACTTCTAGGTCCAGTGCTACTCCCATTCACTACCTTGAAATACATTTCAGAATTGGACTTGATTAGCCACTACAAACAAGGATTTTAATCACCATATCTGGGATAAATTGGTGCCATAAATGTGGCGATTTTACTCAATTAAGAGGCCTCCCAACCCTTAGAAATATTTAAGGGTTTTAATGCATCATAACGATACTAAGGGAGACATTCATTAGTATGGGACAACCACAACCAGCTTGATCAGTGACTTTCATCACAACCAATTTTGTGTATATAGTGAGCCAGAATGAAAGCATTGCTTTGAGTCATTCCCTCTCACAAGTTGGGAGGCAGGCCCTTTCTAAAGGTGACACATGTTTGAAGCATAAAATGCTTTTCATCACCCAAGATTGTCAATAGGTGCAAGGGGAGAGGATAAGTGCTTCCAAGAAGAAAAGTAGACTTGTGTGTTTCTTTTCACCCAAGATTGCATGAAGTGTAATGGGATTGGATACACACAACAAGAATACGTAGACAAATCAAACACATGTTCATTTTAATCCATCATAGCAATTTAATTAATTCATTTTAAACACCAAATGAAATATGGAAGTTGTTTTGTTCAATTTTAAACCAACAAGCATAATGATGTGAGGGTTCAATTTTAACCAATTTGAATGTTCATTTAAAATCCCAAAATAAATCTAGTTTGGTTCTAAAACATGAAATAAACAAGCATCATAAATGGGTTATAATTGCCCCAAAAGCGTCGAAACACTTGTTACAATTATAAGATTTAATGACAAGAATGCTCCTTCACTTCGAATTTTATCATCCAACCTGCAAAACCAGTTAGTCTAAAAAACTAAAACAAGAAGCTAAAGACATGTTAGAGGTCAGATAAAGCAAAAAAAATTAAAAAACATGTCAAAAATCAAGCTTTGTTTTGTTTACCAATAATTCACGATGCTAAAATCAATTGTGGCGCTGAAACTCATCAATAGTGTCGCTAAAAAAGAAATCATTATGCGTTAAAAAATTAAATTAGCATCGCTATATTAATTTGCAGTGATGAAATTAGTTGTGTAGATAAATTGTATTTTAATTATGCATCGATAAACTAAAAATTCAAGTGCATCGCTATAGAGTGACGCGTCATCAAATGCATCGATTGATAATCAACAACGTTGTTGTACTTGTAAACACAAGGAAAATGAATATTTGACAAGAAAATCGTCAAATTAGTTAGTTCAAGCCCTCCTAGCACCAAAATGTGACATACAGATTAGTATGGGCTGATTACACTTGATCCATGAGGATACAAAGTGTAATTATGCCACTAAACGTCAATCCCAATAAGATCAATCAAATAAAACTAAACTAAGCTTCTATTAAAACTTAACATATTAAACTACGAAAGCTTTAAACGACTATTTTAATCCATTGAAACTTATCCTATTGGGGGATGGTGTCGCATTGATGTGGAATGACGACCCTTTCCCAATCCCATGGATAAATGAGCCTATTCTGATCAATTCTACTGAAAAGAATCGATGAAACCGATGATAGATGTGTGATGAAACATGATTTAAAGTTGAATGAACATGATGCAAGTTATCTTAACATGATCTATGCTAAGATGATTGATATGGGTGAGTGCAAAGCTAATTTAAATGGATTTTAAGCTAAAAAGATTGAAACCCTAATTGCGAGATATGCTAAATGTATGCATCTAAGTTACCATGGAAGCCATTAAGGGAAGCTAAGCTAATATGCAAGTAAATTAAACTAAAAGATACTAAATGAGTGCTAAATATGAGTGCAAGTGCAAGTGATTTTAACAACATAAGTTTGATGTTAAAAGATGGATCCATTTATCTCCAAATAGTGACCTATTAATAGGAGGAAAAATTAGAAATGAAGCGTTGAGATTAAAAGAGTTAATCAATGGTCAAGGATGGAGGAAAGATGAAACATGGATCTTGGATTCTCATCAACGGATGAGAATCAATGATCACATGGATAAGGAAAGCATCAATGGTCCATATTCTTCCAAACAAACACACTCAAAACTTGCACAAGAAGTCTTGTAAGTTTTCTAGGAAGAAGAATATCCCCTTTTTTCAAATGAGTGAGGAGAGAGAATATTCTTTGGGATATTCTCATGGGTGAGGGGAAATTAGATTTTTAGCAAATTAAAACAAAGTTTTAATGTGCAAAGGGAAAGGCATATTCCATGGGAATATTCATTTTGGAGGAATGTGCAAAGGAGGAATATTCCCTTGCAAGTGGGGGGGATTAGATTAATTAGTAATTGATAATTAAACAAAGGTTTAATTATGCAATTAGGGGAATTTCATGATATTCATTAAATAAAGGATTTAATGAAAAGAGGAGAAGTGAAATGATATTTAATTAAATAACTTAGGGTTATTTAATTAAATAAGAAGACTTAGGGATTTAAATTAAATAATTAGATTTATTCAATTTAATAGGATGAAATGTTAGCATGAAAGGGGGTAAATTAACCCAATTAGATTAATTAGGTTAACAAATGCAAATGATGCAATTAATTAAATAGCTAGGATAATTTAATCAATTAAGTGAAAAGAGGATGGGTTTCAACACAAAATGATGTTAGTATACCTAATTCAAGTGCATGATACCATTCAAGACATTTTTAAGTGTCTACAGTGATATTTGAATTTCGAGAATTAATGTTAACATATTTATAAATAAGAGGTCATTTCACAATGTTTCACCTAGCAATTTTGATGAGAGAATCCTTATAGAAAAGTTTATTATCAAGAGCATTTCAAGGCATTCAAGGGAAAATTTGTAGAAGATTATTGCAACAATCAAGTTTCCATTGTCATGTCAAATATTTATTGCATCATGCATGTTGTTTGAGCTAATATGGTGATGTAGTGTTCAAGATCTATTCAAACACATCAAAGGAATTGTTTCAAGACAAGTTTCATGATCAAGATCTACATCCATTGAAGCCAATTCATGCTAGTTATAGATCTATAATTCAAGGTTCAAATAAGGTTTGGTGAGTTGTTACATAGTGTTGTTCATTCATCATTCTTTCATGCTTTTCTATTTCATTTCAAGGTTTAATTACCAAAACAGGGTTTGACCAAAGAAAATCCCCATTCCCTAACAAACAACATTATTCTCCCTTTGATGTGTGATTGCAGATTTTAGGTGAAAGATCTTTTAAAGAGAAAGATTGAAGAAAGTTGCAAAGTTGCAAAAAAAGTTATCATTTCATGGAAACTCCTCTACAAAATTTATTTTCGGCTATCCAACAGTGAGAATCGAGAATCTGGGAGTGTAGACACAACAAAAGAGAACCAAGAAACAGATTTCAGAGAACCCTAGCCAGGACCCATTCGCCATAGTGCAAATGAGTCCTCAGTGAGCTTCAAAAGGTGACTTTTGGTGAAAGGTACACATCCTTTTCCCCTTTCTTGATATGCCTTTTGATTTATGTTTCTGTCAGATTTGATTACTGTTCTTCATTTGCATTCCATAGCTTGCATTTTGGAGTATGTTTGATGGTTTTGATCTTTCTCTCCAAAGTGCTATTTAGCTTTTAACCCCGTACTTGCATAGATAGGAAATTTGTTGATTCATACCTTGATTTGACTCACCTAAGTGTTGACAGTCACTTCATTGTTTTGAATCTCATTTCCTTGAATGAAATTAGGGAAATAGGTCTTTGTGGTAAACCCAACCTCAATACACCCCCTATTTTTTTTGTTTCAATAGGTTTATGATTGTTTTTATAGATATGGGGTTTGGAAAATATTTGATAAAAAGGATATTTTTGGGTGTTCACCAAGAGGGTTTTGGGAATTTCACAAGTGACCCTTGGGATTTAAAAAAAGGTCATTATTAGATCCAAGAGGCTTGAGAGATTGTGATTAACATAAAATTTGACCTATTTTAGCCACCAAGGCCTAAAGGTGAAAAGAATACCCCTCAATTATTTTTTTTAATAGTGGATGGCCATCTTAAGAAAAAAAATTAATTTTTTTATTAAAACTTGTAAAAAAATATTTGGGTTGGGGGTCCACAGACCCCATACCACATGGAATCCACAATAGATCAACCAAAAAATAGCACCAATATAGGGATTTTAGACTCTACCAAACCATTTTCCTCATTCAAGTAGGGCTAGTACCCAACCATGAGAGCAAAAAGATCAAAAATTAAACATTTAATCTTAATTTACAAGCATGTTAGGTCTACACCCAAGAAATTTTAAAATAAAAAATTAAAATGGATTTAAACCCTACATCAAGTCCACCACCCAAACCTAGCTAACACACCACCCTCATGTTATTGACACCACCCACAACCATAACTTAGCTTTGAGGCCTCATAGATCATTTTTTAAGGCCATTAATTTCACATATAGTATCATATTTTTTACCTCTTATAGTTGTCACAAATATCTCTTTGAGTTCTATATAGTGTTAAAGGTTTGGTTATCATATTTTATTAATTATGTCAAAATTTAGTGCCTAAAGTTGTCATTGCTCTAGAATAGTTAGCAATTTATATCTTTTGCATACAAAATTAGATTTTTAATTTTGAATTTGTGATGGAGAACATTTATAATGTACTAGTACATAGTGTATTGTTATTTTTCCATTGGGATTAGGAAAGAGAAGATTGTAATTCTTTGAGTACTTGTAGGAGCTTGAGATTTGAGTTGTGATTGTAAGAGAATCTAGATGAATTTGCAGGTGAAAGCTTGTGGGACTACATGTTTTTATGAGATCAATATGATGGTATTATTGGCTATCAAATTAAATGCTTCTTGATAAAGGTTTATAGGTATTTTCAAATTTTGTACTTTTATAGAGATACTCTATAGGTTGTCTTCTAGCTTAAGGACATGGTTGATACATGTGTGAGCCTTTTTGGTGTCTCAATTTAGTGAGAGTTGAGTATAGGTATAGAGATGGGTGATTATGGTGTCATGGATATTCATGTATGATTGAGTATTGGCACAACATTGTCATGTATATAATTGATAGGTTTTTTTTAATAAAAGGGGTACAAAATTTATTGAACTTCAAAAGAGAGCATTACAATAAAGCAAAGGGCTAAAGCCTGAAGAAACCCAAAAGAACAAGCCAGACAAAGAAAGAGACAAAATCAACCAACACCAGCACCAACTCCATCCTTAGCAAGAACCCTTTCCAAGTCTAGATAGAGCTCATGGGGGACCTGTGCCCATTCTTCAATCTTCCAGCCATCCAAATGCTCAGAAGCCCATTTGGCCAGGAAACCAGTTGTCCTATTCCACTCCCTTGAAATATGGACAAAAGACACCATCTCCATCAAGGAACCAATTTGCAAAATCTATTGCACCATCACTGCCAACTGCCAACTAACATCGAACATCTTATGTTCATTAATCAAGTTGATCAAAACCTAAGAATTTGACTCACAAATAACCCTACGCCACCCCAAAGAATAGGCCCTTTCTAAAGCATAGAGGATCACCAAGCCTTTCATAAGGTTGATAGACTGCCAACCTTTATGGACAGAAAAGAGGAAAACCACTGAACTAGACGAGTCCCTACCAACCCCACCAACTCTAGCAAGTCCTGGATTTCCCCTGGAAGAACCATAAGTATTAACCTTCAAAGTGCAAACCGGAGGGGGTTGCCAGCTCCCCACTCTTTGAACTCGTTGCCTCACTTTCCTTCCTCTCCTACAACAAGCAGAGGTCAAAGATAACCTGTGGATACCCAGCCTATCCACCATCTCTGCATCCCCTTTCTCCAGTGGAAACACCACCTCCTCTTTAGATTCAATCGTCTCATGAATCATACTTAAATTTTGTGCCACACCTGCTAGACCCACAGGTTTTCACCTCTAAAAATTATCCTATTCCTTTCCAACCAAACCTACCATAATAAGAAAATAGGCCCAACATACCAAACATCCTACAAAAAGGAAGCCAACGAGGGTGGTCTTCCCAAGCTAGTCCAAAAATCTACCGAGGAAGCATGAACACAGGAGTTGTTCCAAAATCCCCACCAAAAATGCCAAAGCTGCAAAGTAAAGGGACACCGAAAAAATAATTGAGAAGAATCCTCCTCACCACACCCACAAAGAACACACATAGAGGGGCCCTGAAAACCCTGCTTCTGAATATTATCCCATGTCAGACACCTATTCCAAGCCAAAGTCCAAATAAAGCAATTACACTTCGGCCAAGAGAACTTATTCCACACCTTCTTCCACCCCCTCAATCCTCTACGAAAGTAGCATTTGGTATCCAAAAGCAATAGTATAAGTACCCTTCGGGTTAGGAGACCAAGAAAGAACATCCTCCTCCATGAGGGAACTACATCATCTTCCAAAAAGAATATTATGAAGCACCGTACACTCCTCCTCCATACCCACCACCGACCACTCATCAGGAATCTTCCGCCTCACTCTCACCAGCTTCCCTTGAAAAGAAAGAAACTTAAAGTCACTCACCCTCAACCAACCAACATCACAGAATCTCCGACACAAGTTCAACAAATTAGGAAACTGAGAAACAATGGGCGAGAGCCATCCTAATAATCATACCAAAACTGAGCCTTTGTCCCACGTTTACATATCCAAAATAAGCCATCCTTGACAAGCGCAACTCCTTTCTTGAGTGTAGTCCAAATTGTTGAGCCCTTTTCCTCCAGCGGATAGTGAGGGATATCTTTTTGAGGGATACGTTGGAAGTACTTATGGGACAAAATCCTGGCCTAGATCCAATCCTGCTCAATACACCACCGCCAATATAATTTAGTTGCCAAAGCCATACCAGCCAACGATGACTGCCTTAACCCCAAACCACCATATTGCTTTGGGAAGCACACAATATCCCATTTAAAACAAGGCTCCATTTAGAAGACAAGAAGTTTCCATCCCATAAGAATTGTCTTGCTAAGGAGTTTAACTCCCTAACAAAACCCATCAAGGCCACTTGAATCATACATCGATAGATGGGGAGAGCTTGAACCACAGATTTAAGCAACTGAACACGACCCACAAAGGACATCCAATGATTGGTCCAATGAGTAACTTTCACACAAAATTTATCCAGAATAGGCTGCCATGAATTCCTTGGTAACCTGCCCACTGAGATAGGTATCCCAAGGTAAGACAAAGGAAGAGTCCTAATTTGAAACCAAAGAATATGAGCAATTCTCCTCTGAATGGAATCTAAAGTGTTGAAGAAAAAGATGGAAGACTTGTCTTCATTAATTAATTGTCCCGAAGCCACAAGATAAATATCTAGAACCTTACACAAATTCATGACTTCTCGAATAGTGGTCATACCCATCAAAGTTGTGTCATCCACAAATTGCAAATGAGATTGCGGGGGTAAATCTCCTCCCCACCGCCACCCCTGAATGAAGCCCAACTCCACATTTCTTCTCAATAAGCATCCCAAACCTTCAACAAGTAGAAGAAACAAGTAAGGAGAGATAGGGTCACCTTAACTCAATCCACGAGAAGCACCGAAAAGCTCAAAGTGCTCCCCATTAATTAAAACGGAGAATGAGACCGAAGTAACGTAGCTCATGACCCATTGAATCCATTCTTCTCCAAAACCAAAAGTAACCAAAACCTACTAGAGGAAGGACCACCAGACTCTATCATATGCCTTAGCCATATCAAGCTTGATAAACATAGCATTTTCTTTGGAATTGGCCATAGAATGAATGGTCTCCACTGCAATAACAACTCCATCCAGAATCTTCCTACCCTCCATAAAACCACTCTGCTCCTCAGAAATGAGCACCTTAAGCCACTTTTTCAACCTATCAACAATTAGCTTGGAGATAATCTTACAAACAACATTGTAAAGAGTTATGTTATGAAAGCGGCTTAACCTATCCATCCCATCACATTTTGGAATGAGATCTAGTAAAGTAGAATTTAGAGCCTTTAACATTTGTTTATTCCTTTGAGATTCTTGGACCACCGCCAATAAGTCTAGCTTGATAATCTCCCAAAACTCTTGAAAGACTCAATCAAGAAACCATTAGGGCCTGGGGCTTTCCCCTTCTTCATTTGAAACATAGTCCCCTCCAGCTCCTCTAGAGAAATATCTCCCATAAGATGGTCCATCATTTCCCTAGAAACCAAGGAAGGGATACAAGAAAGGGCCTCAACTTCTTCCATAGAGCTACCTTGCGAATCCTCCCTGAATAAGGAAGTAAAATACTACATAGGTTTGTTTGAAATATCATGAAATGAAGAAAGAGTCTCTCCCCTATCATTGACCAAAATAGGAATAGAATTACCATGACACCTAGCCTTCACAAAATTGAAGAAGAAAGCAAAATTTCTATCTCCTTCTTGAAGCCACTCAACACGAGCTTTCTATTTCCAAAAGACTTCCTCCCGCAGCTCCTAATCCTCCAAAGCTTTCAAGGCCCTTGACTCCTCTCGCAACAAATCCCCAGTCACCCCATTCTCCCTAATTATCCTCATAATACCATCCAACTCAACCTATGCAACTGAATTCGCATGGAAAATATTTCCAAAGCATTGTCGATTCCAACGCTTAAGCTGATACTTGACAAACTGAAGAATCTTAGCAAATACATGCATTGCAGTACCATAGGAAGGTCTACCATACCTCCACCATTGAGCAACATAGCCATGGAGATTAGGATCATGCAACCACATAAGCTAAAACTTGAAGGAGGGAGTCTGAGGCATCCGAGCAAAAAAGATAGTAAGCTTTATAGGCCAATGGTTTGAACCCCTCCAGTCCAAAATCTCTGAGCTAGAAGACCACATACCACCAACCCAAAAGCAGGAGACCACAAGTCATTCTAGGAACTTCGCAATGCAATTATCACCAACCCTTCGATTATTCCAAGTGAATTGTTCATTGCCAAGCTTAATATCAACAAGATTAAGGGCTGGGATATTATCCTGAAGTAGCAACACAGAGGGCTCCAGCCTAACAGTACCACCCCGTTTCTCAACAATCTCAGTAATAGAATTGAAGTTAACCCCAATAATCCAAGGATGCTAGGGAACCATGCTACAAACATATTGAATATTGGACCATAGGAGATGCTTGCCCTACAGCTCCACAGGCGCATACATGTTGGAAAAAAGAATAAATTCCCTCGTCTCAAAACAAGAAGCCACCATGGAGAGGGAGGACTTAAAGGACACCCACCATTGGGGGAAAATCTTCTGAGGGTTCCATAAGCAAGCCACACTCCCAGAAGACCCCTAAGAACCAATGCACTGGCATTCATCATTCCTCCATAGCTTAGGTACTAAGCCCGTCATACACTCAACAGAAAGCTTGGTCTCCTGCAAAAAAAGGACATCAGGAGAATGACATCTAACCAATTCTCGAACATCTTTTTGTTGAGGGCCACTGTTCAAGTCCCTAACATTCCATGAAATAACAATCATTTCAAGGGGCTCGAGAAATGAGAATCCAAGGTCTTGACTGACCCTGATTCCACCAAAGTCTCCACTGTCATTTTAATCTTCTCCAAATCTTTCTTCCTACCAAGCTTAGAAGCTTTCTCTGTTCCCCCTTTCTTAAGATCTTTTTGCATAAGAACCAAATGAGGAGACAGATTACTATTCTTACCCACCTCCATGCCCATTCTCCTCGAGGGATGAGACGAATCCTCACCACCCTTCAAAACTTCAACAGTAGGACCTGACTCCTCCTGAGCCACCATCTACAAATCTGTGTCCAAATTCAAAGTCCCATCAACCTGCAGAGCAAGAGGGACCCTAGATTTGAGCCCCTCCTACCTTGAACCTCCCACATCCTGCTCCAAGCACATTAAGCCTGGATTCACCTCTTGTTGGTTAACTTGCATAGATTCCAAAGGAGGCCCAAGTTGTCCAATACCCAAAGTCCCCTGGTCCAAATTTAACAATCCTGGATTCACTTCCTGCTGACTAAGATCATCCAACACCTTGAATCTGTTAAAAGTGTCATCATCTTGTCTTTCCTTTAGAGTCCTTTTCTGCCCCTTATTTTTGTTTCGAGCCCTGACAGGAACAAAACCATCATCACTGGCACCATCACCTGGAATATGATCCTTGCCCTTATCAACCCTAGGTGAATTGCGAGGAGGTTTAGAAGATTGGGCCTCTAAAGGCTTGGCCCTTGGACATCTATGTTGTAAATGGCCATAATCATGGCAAATTCGACATCGAAAAGGTAAGGTCTCATAGTCTAGCTGTTGCACCCATGAATAAGATCCTGCACATACTTCTATAGAATATGGCAGTGGTTTGCTTAAATCAATTTCCACACATAATCGGGCATATGTCATTACCTTTTTGAACTGTGTCTGCTATGAAGAACCAACATGTCTACCAAGCATCGAGGCTAGTAAATTCAAAACATCATCGCATCAGCATTCAACCGAGAACCTTGGAAGTCAAACCCAAACTGTAACCAGACTCAGAAGCTCCTCAGCCAGATTGAAGCATGCATGCCATAGTTTAATAACACAAGCCCACCTAGTTGTAAAAGTAAGGGCCCCCTTTAAACACCTTAATCCTATCTTCCATGTAATCAAATGTAACCATAAAATAGTTATTCGCCAGGAGCCAAATCTCCATCTCCCCCATTGGCATCCATGTCCTCTAAGTCCAGGATTCCAAAAATTGCAACGAGATTCTCAATCCCAAGAACTTGTAGTAAAGGGAATGTCTTGAGTAGTAATCAATATCCTTCGCCAACATCTCCATCAAAATCACCAATTTTGACCTCTCTTTGCACCTTTCTAGGCACCCATTAATCTTCAAAATTTGTGACCCCCCAAACGAACCCATCTCAATCTTCTCCAGATCCAATGAAAAAAGGTTGTTATCGTAAATTTTCTCAACTTGTGATGCAGGTTTCGAGGCAAACGCAGCTCAAAAATCCATCTTGGGGCTCACCCCAGATGACTTCCCTTGCGACATTATTGTAGATGATGACAGGTATGCAAGCCCTCACGCCCATTGAACAAATGAAGATTCAACATAGCGAATACACTAAGATAGCTACACAAAAATCAAAAACAACAACGAATACAATAAGCCTGCACAACACAACCGCAGGCAATAGCAAAGAGCCAAGGCTAAACTACATAACCCCTACATGGAAAAAACCCACCAATCAGAGCCCCCCACGGGCGATAGAGACAAAGGGAGCTGCTAAAAAATGCAAGTGCAACACTAACAACCAAGGACAAAGCCCGCTTAGGAAAGCCAAGCCCGTGACTACCACCTCACCTGTAGACAACAAGAAATCAACTACCACACACAGCAAAGCAGCAAGGAGATAAGCAAGAGCCCATTTAAAATGACCACACATGAAACAAAAAGCTACACCCACGAAACACAGTTAAAAACCCCCCACTTGGAAGCTCTTGAAGGAAAAATAATGATCCACCAATCACCGAAAGCATGCACAGGACATATTCAACATGTAGCCCTGGCCCGAATGGCTGCGGGTGCACGCTCAACCAGCAGAGCAAACTCCATCATCCAACCCGTATATAATTGATAGGTTGTGATATTTATTGATTCATGATTATAGGTGGTGGTGTGGTTTAGTTTTATGAGGTTGTTCTTATCTCCTAGATTCTTGTTTGGTTCCTTGATTACAATTACTCAAATGTGGATTTGTTTGGAAAATTAGATCTATAGGTGATCTGACATTTGAGTCTTGAGATCAACATGTTATATTCTTTGTTATCTCATTTTGAAGGTTGCATTGGTTTGGGATCTTTGAGTTACGGAATTTTTGGGGTTTGACACCCATTGACTATAATGGGATGACTCAAATTTGGACTGTCTATATCCATAGGTATTTTTAGTGTTGATCTAGATTCAATTAATTGGGCTTGTATGTGATCATTTTTGTATTGGTGTGTTGCATTTGGATGAGAGGATGGATGATTACAATGCTTGGATAGTCAGTTATTGGTACTAGTAGCATGTTATTTATCACCTTGTCATGGATAACTTGGTTACACAATTTAGTGAGACCTTTTGAAAGTGATTTTTTGGTGGTGGTTTATCTTCTTGGCTTGGAGATTTTGGTTCTACTTTATTTTATATTTTTTTGGTATTACAATTGAGTGTGAAGAAAATTGGTGACATTATTTCAGGAGATAGTTATCTTCATATTATTGGAGATGTTGGCATCTTGGTTAGCCATGGAGGACTTGTGAATTATTTTATGAGGTATCAATCTAGTACTTATTTGATTTTGATTAAGTATCCTTGGTTGAGAGGATGATTTGGTTTTGTTCCATGGTGAACTCTCACTTATACATTAGAGTATTGGGATGATATAGGTGCTCTTGGGAGTAAGATATGTTCATTGGAGAATATGGTCTCTTAGGAGGATATGTTAGTCATAATGTCATGGTGGGTTCTTGATCCCACGGTTAGAGATTTGACAATGATCTAGATAGTTTTCATGGTATTAAGTAAATTGGTCATGTGTTTGGGAGCTTTATGATAATGTGGTGTTGCATTTTGAGGTTAATAGGATCGTCTGGTTGTGGGTGCTTGTGGATACTTAGAGACATGGGTGAGGCTAAAGCCCTCTTAAGCTTAGAGACATTTGTTGAGACAATTACTCTTTGATAAGGTTTTAGAAAGAAGTCCAATGAGCCTTAACTTGGATATGGACATGAGTTCAAGATAGACCTATAGAGGAGATTTTTCTTGGAGATATTCAATGTAACTTGGTGTATCCTAGAGTAGTAATACCATTCCCCACTCTTGGTCTACCTAGTGGATAATCATTTGATGGGTATTGCCCATATTATTTTTAGGCACATTATATTTTATGATTTTTATTCTTATGGATATAGATCTTGAACTATTCTTGTTAGTTCTAGAGGGTTAATTTGAGGGGTATTTGAGATTTTTATCTCCTTGTGCATTTGATGTTGATTTATGATATCATTTATGGGGAAGTTTAGGAGATGTCATCGGGCCAATTTCCTAGTTTTGGGAATGGATTTGAGTTTGATCTTCCTTGGTTTGCAATGATTACATCCATATTGGTTATATGAGATACACATATTTATTTTATTAAATGGATGGGTGTTGTTAAGGATTTTCAATTGGGGTTGTGGAGGAGATCTAACTTGATATAGCTTAACGATTTGAAGTGTTGGTAGGACATGTTATGTGATATGATGTAAATATTTCTTTTGTTCCATGGTTGCTTCTTGGAGGTTCATGTTTGCGTGGTTGGGTGTGGTGGACTTGGGAGAGCTATGGTGACTTGTTATGAGAGAGTATGAAATGGTTTTTTGTTGCATGCATGGATCATTATGATTATTCTTTGTTACTATATGATTTGTTGAGCCACATTTTGGTATGTGTGTTGATAAGTAGACTTGGAATGCCTTGATCTATTTACAAATTTGGAATTACCCATGTAGTGAGAATCCTTGGATGTGTATGTTCTTCATTGGCAAGTTTTATGTAAATAGCTTGCGATTGTAGTTTATGGATTGGATATGTTGTTTGCTTGAATTATATTAATGGCTTTGGATACCTTTTTAGGTATAGATGATTGTATGTATTATCATTTTTGTGGTTTCTATTTCCTATCATTTATGATATCATTTGATGTTGATTTATGATATCATTTATGGGGAAGTTTAGGAGATGTTATCAGGCCAATATCCTAGTTTTGGGAATAGATTTGAGTTTGATCTTCCTTGGTTTGCAATGATTACATCCATATTGGTTATATGAGATACACATATTTATTTTATTAAATGGATGGGTGTTGTTAAGGATTTTCAATTGGGGTTGTGGAGGAGATCTAACTTGATATAGCTTAACGATTTGAAGTGTTGGTAGTAGGACATGCTATGTGATATGATGTAAATATTTTTTCTTTTTTTTCTATGGTCGCTTCTTGGAGGTTCATATTTGCGTGGTTGGGTGTGGTGGACTTGGGAGAGCTATGGTGACTTGTTATGAGAGAGTATGAAATGGTTTTTTGTTGCATGTGTGGATCATTATGATTTTTCTTTGTTACTATATGGTTTGTTGATGAGCCACATCTTGGTATGTGTGTTGATTAGTAGACTTGGAATGCCTTGATATATTTACAAATTTGACATTACCCATGTAGTGAGAATCCTTGGACGTGTATGTTCTTCATTGACAAGTTTTATGTAAATAGCTTGTGATTATAGTTTATGGATTGGATATGTTGTTTGCATGAATTCTACTAATGGATTTGGATACCTTTTTAGGTATAGATGATTGTATGTATTATCATTTTTGTGGTTTCTATTTCCTATCATTTATGATATCATTTGATGTTGATTTATGATATCATTTATGGGGAAGTTTAGGAGATGTTATCGGGCCAATTTCCTAGTTTTGGGAATGGATTTGAGTTTGATCTTCCTTGGTTTGCAATGATTACATCCATATTGGTTATATGAGATACACATATTTATTTTATTAAATAGATGGGTATTGTTAAGGATTTTCAATTGGGGTTGTGGAGGAGATATAACTTGATATAGCTTAACGATTTGAAGTGTTGGTAGAAGGAAATGTTATGTGATATGATGTAAATTATATTTTTTCTTTTGTTCTATGGTTTCTTCTTGGAGGTTCATGTTTGCGTGGTTGGGTGTGGTGGACTTGGGAGAGCTATGGTGACTTGTTATGAGAGTATGAAAAGGTTTTTTGTTGCATGTGTGGATCATTATGATTGTTCTTTGTTACTCTATGATTTGTTGATGAGCCAAATCTTGGTATGTGTGTTGATTAGTAGACTTGGAATGCCTTGATCTATTTACAAATTTGACATTACCCATGTAGTGAGAATCCTTGGATGTGTATGTTCTTCATTGACAAGTTTTATGTAAATAGCTTGTGATTGTAGTTTATGGACTGGATATGTTGTTTGCATGAATTCAACTAATGGCTTTGGATACCTTTTTAGGTATAGATGATTGTATGTATTATCATTTTTGTGGTTTTTTTGATTTGGTAACAACTTGAATCCTTTTTTATCACTTGGATTTGATTCTTGAGTTTTTTGGATTAATGTATCTTCACCTTGGCTTGTCCCTTTTCTACCATGGGTGACATGTTAAAGGATGAGAAAAATTCTTGCTTGAGATGGTGGTCATATTGAATGTTATTGCATGTATCTTAACAAAGCATAAGAACATGCTAGAGATCCATGTGGTTTCACAGATGGCTATGATGATTTATTTCATTGATTGACCCTTATTCAATGTATACAAAAAGTGGGAGAATACTAGGAAAAGGGTTTTGTACACAGGTTACACAATAAAATAATTATTTTAATTATGTTTAAATACATATTTATTGATGGTGTATATTTAGGAGATGTATTTAACCACATTAAATATTTATTTGAGTCCACTCATAAAATTGTAGGTAACATTGGTTAGATATTTTATGTGTGGGTTGTATATTAGAAAAAATTTAATATTAGAAAAATGTAGTACCAAAAAGTAAATTTTGGGTTCAATATTTATTGTGCACTTGTGGTTTTAAGGCACATGGTTTTACCTTTACCACTTAGTTGTATTGTATGATCTTGAATCTATAAAATAAAGCACATGTTTAGTGGTTGAGGTTGGCTAGTTGAGCGAGTTGTCATTTGTATTGAACTTTCTTGTTAAATGCATATGTGAAGCATGGCATGACACATCTGGTTGCATGGTTACCCATTGTGCTTGGACACATGGAATATGCATTAGAGGAGCTTGATATTTCATAAGTATTCATGGAGACTTTGTAAGTGTATTGTCATGTTTCATTATTGAATAATGCATTGAGTGTGAATTCTTTTAGAGGCTAGGTTTTTTCTCATAAATATTTTCCTAGGGCATATCTTGTGTACACTTGTGATATATATTTGATTTTTCTAGTATGGTTATTACATAATCTTATAAATTATTTCCTCTCATTGAATTATGTAGGAAATGATTTTACAAACCTTGTAATTTCCTAATAGTCAATTCAACTTCAAGCTTTTTAAGGAGAGGGTGTTGATTCAATGGAGCAATAATAGGTATCATGGGAGCCTCCACCAAAAGGATATTAAAGAACATTTTATTATTTCTCCATCACTACCACCTTCACTTATAGGTCTTAGGTACAATACTGGAGTTTATTCTCATGCACTTGGTTGGTACTATGTGTGTCTAATGATGTTGTCCCTAATGGTGTTGTTGCAAATTGTTGAGGTTTTACTTTATAAGTGTCCACTTTTTCATTGGGATAAGGGAATACAGATTGTCACATCCCATTTTATCTATTCAAATTAGATTATTTTTTAATGTTTTAATTTGATTAGTAAAATGTGCACAATTATATTTTTTGATACAATGTATTAATTCAACAACATTACAATTGAATGTTCATGTGGTTCACAATATTTTAAATTTTTTGGATATGATTATATTCAATATTTGAATCATGGACTCATTTCCAAGTGACTATTAGTTATTTCATTGATCAACATGTATTCTAATAATCATTACTATTTTATTGATTATGATTTTCTAGTTAAAATTATTAGAATAAATACTATTGCTGATCATGACATGAATGTAAGATTAGTTTTTCCCTCTCACTTGAAAAGGGAGATATCATCTAGGAGAGTAAAAAATCATGGTAATGTGGTGATTGTACCATGTCCACTAAGAACCCACATACACTTGCACTATTTTGTAGGTCGTAAGTATGATGATGCATTTGAGGTTTCTACTTGAGTGTCATCATGTAAACATTTTATTTGATATCTTTCTTGCTATCAAGTGTTTGCATGGTGTCTAATATCATGTGGTTGTTGCATATATTTGTTTGAATTAAGCATTGGTTCTATGTATATCTTAGTGTGTGGGTGTTACTATCATTTTAGGAAATTAAAAACTCAAATTATTATGTTTTAAATGGCTCATCCATATTCATTTTGTGGATAAAATATAAATCTAGTTTCAATTAGAAAAAAATTGTAAGTTAAAAAGAAGAAAAATGTGAGATTTTGTGAAGGGGGAAAATGGAGTTTCTCATGGAGTTCATGATTTTGAGGCTAACCAATTGCTAGATTTTCACATTCATTTGCTCATCTTTAGGCGCCTCCATGTAGTGGAAGGAGGTTATCTTAGTGTTGTTGAAAAGTGGAATGTATTGTCTTCCGTGAAGAGATTTAGAGCACGATAAGCACTAAAATTGTGGATTTTTGTTACACTTTTGAAAGTATTTATAGAACGAGGGAAAATGCCTTTGGTGGGGTTTTTGGAGAGAAATTTGGTGGTATTGGTAGGGGCTATTGTTGGACACTTATGGAGGAGAAACTAAGGGGGAAACAAAGAATTTTGAGCCACCATTGCATGTGTTTGTGACTAGACTATATTTGTTTTCTTAAAAAGTTTGCCTATCATTTCTTTGTGTACTTCAATATTGAAACTTTTTCTTCACCAACAAAACTAGTTTGTCCAAATATATGTTGTTATTATTAGATATACAAATATATAAAACATGCTTGAAATGTGATTATGACTAGGTTGGGCAAGTCAATAACAGTTATAAATGAATCTTTTTCCTTCTAAAATTTATGAAATAATAGGGAGTTAGCTTGAGTTTATGTGCTAGTCTTATGTCTTGAAGATTCCTTTACTTTTATCATGTTGAAATTGTTGGATATTTCATTATTACCCGTATGCTTTATCCTGTTTAGTGTTTGTTTTATGTTTGTTTGTAAACTTAGCATATTTGACTACTATGCTAATAATTTGTTAAACCCGTAGGTGCCAGATAAAGCACACGGTTGCATTTAAATGCTCATGTATAAATATCCTTCATAATGCAACGTGAAGGCAATCTTTTGGGCTTTGAACTTCTGATATGGTATCAGAGCCAAATGGCTTCTGTGCCTATTATTTAGTGACAATCACTAGAAGCCTCGATCTTGATCTGATCGGTTTTATTTTGCATCCTTTTCTCTTTATCTCTGTTTTCAGTTCCGTCACAACACTTTCATAGGTCTGACAGCTTCTGCAGCATTGAAGCTTTTACGGGTCATATGGCCAATGCGCAATTCGTAGGCCGTTTTCAGACTGTAAAGGAAAACATTGAAGCGCATTATGCAAAGAACCTGTGAATAGCCCTTGACCAGTAATAGTGAAGATGCATTAAATTGGGCGCCGCCGCCATTACACGGAATCCTCTGCCGACAAACAGATCCAAAAACAAATTCTTCTGAATCATCGATCTGGAGATTATTAGCAGGCACGCAGATGGGGGCCATTTGAAGACACTTTCTACGGGCAGGAGCCGTGGAGACCTGGGCTCGCATCCACGCCAGAACATGAATGGCAGTTGAAGATTTTCATGTACCCAATTTCATTGGAGAGATCGTGGAGTGCATGTATATGGTTCCGCGCAAAAGATCTGAGAACAAATTTACGCCAAAACAAAGATTAAGGCGACAAGAGAAGCGGAATGTGTGTGATGATGAGTGGGAAGCTCCCCAAGGAGACCCTGAAATATGCCCCTTAGTTTTTCCTTGGAAATTTCACAACACAATCAGCAATACGCCAAATGGATTAGGGTTAGCTTCAAAGAGGAATAAATTGAAATTGCACTAATGCCAAGAATGTGCACACAAAATCCTTTGAAAAGCGAGGTGCTAACATATGGCAGAAGAAATAGAATTACAACAGGAAGTAAATACAACTGACAACTGAAAGAGGCGGTGAACCAGCCATAAAGATTTCCGCTTAACCACTTAAACATTGGGGGGAATGTTACAACAATTCAAACTAACTCATCCGCTGTGGCAGGTATCCACTCATGAGTGAGAATTCACCACTTTTCAGTGGGCACAAAAGATAGATTAACAATTTTTTTTTCCACACTGGCGGTAAACCATCCAGGGGTTACAATTGTTGTGAATGAAACACAATAAATGTTGAAATAAGAATGACTGGACAATACTACTGTTACCAATATTTACAATGATTTTATTACAATGAATATCATTAGAAATCTGCTCCAAAACAGCTGCAATAACATTACTATATTTCTTATTACAATGATGAACTAAAAAGTTAGAGGAATATAGCAAAGAAAAGACCATACCAGGTCTGATTTTCAAACCATTAAACTGTGATTCTCAACCAACAGCTATGAAAACTTCCAAATGTTAATAACTCCCACAAATCTTCACCAAACTTCAATGAGACAACAACTGACCATCATTAAATTTGCCATATCTTCACCCAAAGAGCTTCTATCTCCTTCAAATGGACTGCACATTAAGTTAGCAACATAGATGCCAAAGAAAGATTGCACGAAATGGAAAGAAATAAGTCTGATATAAATTTCCAACAAACTCTAGTTCAAACCAACAAAAATACTTTCACCAATTTGCTTCTATCTTCATCCAAAATGCTCCAATCACTTCCAAATTGAGTGCACATGAAACTAGAAGCTTAAACACCCATGAAATATAACATAACTTGGAAAGTGCTAAGTTTGATATAAATTTCCAGTGAACCAAAATACAGACCAGCAAGCATTATAACCACCAATATGCTTAATTCTCTTACAAACTCCCACAATACTCTCCAAAATTGAAACACAACGCCTCCTAAAGGCAAGGCGACTAAATAATATGAATTAAGCAATACAAAGCAGCCACAAATGAATGAGCTCGAATACCAATGCAGCTATGGAGATGGTACGGCCCTAGGAAGAGGGCGACCTCTCTTAAAAATTGGAGACTCAAGTATAAAATCTGAAACTTCACCCAAAGGGTCGCCACAAGCATTGAAAATGTTTAGCCAAATACCCACAACCAAATTAAAATCACTCAAAGAGTTGTATTACAACCATGAAATAACCAACACACACAATTCTGATAAAAATCACCAATTCTTTCACTTTGATGCTCAATATGCACTTCTGAATGAAGCACACTCCCAATAGACCATCTAGGGAACCATAGCTTCAGGCCCGAAGAATGGAGTAAATTTTCTAAGCTTTCCCTTAGCCGGATTCCGGATTTCAAACCAGCAGCATAACTTTACATTATTTTCCAAAGATAAGAATGAAGGCTCAAAGCATCAATAAATAAGCTTTAGTTGGGAAAATGAAGCAACTTGTAACTCTAACAAGAAACTGTTTAAATTCCCCGAGGGATGCCACCTCTCACACATTCACTTTATTTTTTGAATTAATAAAATATTTATCATATTCCTTTAAGCGCCCATTTTCAAGTTGCAACAATAAAACATTTATCAAAATATTAAATGCTCAAATAGACCCCTTAATGTCCCCTCTTTAAAAACAACTTGAAGTCATCAAGCCTAGGCGTGGGGCACAACTTAAAAACATGAAATTGATTAAGTATAAAACTTAGTCCAAGGAGATAACCAAAACCAATGCCAAAATTGAAACTGATGGATTGCCAAAAATAGCATGATGACTTGAGTTGAACTGCTGATGATGCCACTACCAAAATTAGACTTACTAAAAATAGCCAATGCCAAAAATAGTAAGTTCACCTCAAAACCAACAGAAAGCTGAACTGAGCTAGAAGCAAGACTTACTGAAAGTGGAAACCCTAAATTTGCACATCTAAGCAGCCTATGGATTTTCGAAAATAGGCTAAATCCAAATGAAGAGCATAGGGCTAAATTGGGGACATTACAAAAGCTCCCCAAGGAGACCCCATAAAGAATTCTGCCACCAATCATGCATATTATGATGGCATCGACTGTTCTTCCAAATACAATGCGTGCAATAACTACCTCTTGAAAACGAAACTGGAAGACATGATCATTCACTAGGTTGTGTAGGCATTTTACTCCATGATTTTTATTATTACTTTTTCTCAATTCTTACTCATGTGTTCTACAAAGTAATCCAATTTTTAAAGTATTTCAGATTCATTTATTGTGTGTTGAATTTGTCATGTCGCTGTATAGAGCTAAGGGGACGAATCAATTTCTTAGCTACCTATAGGCAAGATTACATTTACATGCATTTTTAGATTCATTTTTGTCATATAATCATGTTCAAGAGTCATATTTGAGTAAAAAAGAACTAGCTATTGTAAGATTCCTTTTGAAGTCGGTTTTAGTAGTGATGAGTATGTCTTAAGTGAATAGACAAGTGGGGTGTCATTCTCTTCATCAATTCAATTATGTTTTAATTTTGGTGTTTTTTTCTATATTATCCTCTCTTTTGTGACATTTTTCTTATTTGAGTGATGAGAAATAGGACAAGAAAACACCTTATTTTGCTAACACAATGGCAGTCAATTCTTCGAAATTTCTTCTTCCAAATTCTTAGTTGCTATGCGGGAATAATTATTCCGCATGGAAGACCAAACTTTTCTTCAACTTGAGTTTGCGGAAGTTTGGAATGTGGTCAATGGCACCACAACACGACATCCAAGTGATGCTGATGAGTAGAAGAAATTTGATCAAGCCGATAGAAAGGCCAAATTGATCATCATGTTCAACGTGTTTGATGAAGTTCAGTCTTTCATCCGAGACTCGTCTACATCCAAAGATGCTTGGGACAAGCTACAAACGGTGTATGATGCGAAGAACTCAGAATCAGATCTTGAGTTTGCAAAGTTAGCTACACAACCTGAAGATGAAGAATGGAGAACAGTTAGAATCATTTCTCAAAAGGATTGTTGAGTTGATAGCTTTGCTACAAGAATTGGGAGAAACAATTGAAGATGCAGTTCTCAAGCCTATTGTTTTGCGGGCACTACCATCTAAATACACAGTGTTTGTGACAACTTTGAATGTCACAGAACAAACACCCACTTTTGAGAAGTTGGTGAACCTACTGCAGAAAGAAGAATATCTAAGCCAGGATCATGGTGAGGATGATCATGCAATGACCACACGTCATAAAGGCAAAAGGCCTATGAAGCAATCTAATAGAGCTCCCAAATCTAGTGATTCATCCAGATTTCAGAAAAAAGTGTCCAATTTGTTAAAGGATTGGACATGATGTGAAAAACTGTTGGTACAACTCCTTGGCCAAAGGATCATGTCCAATAACAAATCACATCCAAAGAAGTCATTTCAAAGTGACAATAAATGATGGGGGAAGAAAAACAAACAAAAACAACATGGCAATGTTGTTGAAGAAGAAGACTCTCTAGAAGAGGAATACGTGTTTTCAGCCCACACTTCAGAAGATAGTTCACAATCAACCTCATTTCCATATGTCGACTCAGGTGCTACAAAGCGCATGACTGGACAAAAGGAGTGGTTTCTCACATTGAAACTTCATCATGGTAAAGTCTCTCTTGGAGATGATACCACCTATGACATCCAAGGTACTGGTGACATCTCCTTGCAATTTTGCATTCACCATTGCAGGCTCACTGAAGTTTTATATGTACCAGAACTAACCAAAAATATCCTATCTATTAATCAATTTCTTCATCACAACCTAAGGATAGAGTTTGATAAAAATGATGATAAAAAGGCATGCCTAATCTATGATAAGTCTAAAAGGGAAAATATTGTTGGAAGTGCTACTGAAATTGGTAAAATGTTTAGGCTTGATATAATTGCCAATAATCAAGCTTTAGTGACTAAGGATAGTGATCTTGCTATGTTATGGCATCGTAGACTTGGTCATTTGAGCATTGGCTGTTAACACTTAGTAAGAAAAGCATGGTCAAAGGGCTTCCCTCACTTGATAAGTCGAGTGCTATTTGTTCTAGTTGTATTCTTGGAAAACAATATAGAGCACCCTTCTATCCTAGCGAGTATTGTGCAATCTAACCTTTGCAGTTGGTGCATATCGATCTGTGCGGGGCCATGGCACCTAGTCACAATGGATTCAAGTACTTTCATATTTTTGTTGATGATCACACAAGAAAAATATGGGTATATTACTTGCAGAGTAAAGATGAAGCCTTTTCTTGCTTCAAAGATTTTCACACTCTTGTGGAGAAAGATACAAATCATCATATTCATGTCCTCTACTCAAATTGAGGGGGGGAATACACCAGCATCGAATTCTCCACCTACTTGAAGGAAAATGGGATTCAACATCAACTAGTTGTAGCCTACACACCTCAGCAAAATGGAGTTGTTGAGCGACGAAATCGTATCATCATGGAGATGGTTCGTAGCATGTTGAAGGATTCTCACTTGGGACATGCTTATTGGGTTGAAGTTGTGCATACAATAGTTTATCTTTTGAATTGCATACCAACTGAGGCACTTGATGGCATCACACTAGAAGAAGCATTTATAGGAGTAAAGCCATCTATCTCACATCTTTGTGTTTTGGTTGCACAACATACATGCATATTCCTAAGCAACAAAGAAATAAGCTTGATGATAAATCCATGAAATGTATTCTTCTTGGTTATAGTAGTGAGTCCAAGGAATATTGTCTTATGGATCCTACCACAAAGAAGATATACATCAGTAGAGATGTCATTTTTGATGAGAAGAGTGAATGAAGTTCACCTTCCACATTATCATCTAATCCAAATAGTGCTCTTATATTCAACTTGGATGGGAAAAATAATGGGAATGTTGAGAATCAAACTAACTTAACACCTACAAATATCACAAGACCTTTTCCTAAGTGGTATACTAGTACCATTCACGATGCAAAGCTAGATGAAGTCCCAGAAACTTCCACTTCAGGATCAACGACTCACAACATGGCTCACAATGAGGTAAATCTAGCATTAATGAGTTCAATTGTTGACAAATTCGAACCATCTAATGTTCATGAAGCACTAGAATCAAAGCCTTGGAAAGAGGCTATGGATGTAGAGTATCAATCTCTAATGAAAAATAAGACTTGGTAGCCTGTTGATCTACCACTTGGTAAGAAATCCATTGGATGTAAATGGATATTCAAAACTAAATATAAGGCAGATGGTAGTATAGATAAGTATAAGGATAGACATGTAGCTAAGGGATATGCTTAGAAAGAAGGGATTGACTATGAAGAAACATTTTCTCCCACAACAAAGATTAAAACCATTAGAATGATTTTTTCTTTAGTTGCACAATTTGGATGGAAATTGTATCAAATGGACGTAAAAGGTGCATTTCACAATGGAGATCTTAAGGAGGAGGTCTAT
This sequence comes from Sequoia sempervirens, assembly GCA_007258455.2. NCBI lineage: Eukaryota > Viridiplantae > Streptophyta > Pinopsida > Cupressales > Cupressaceae > Sequoia > Sequoia sempervirens. The sequence continues at coordinate 229,645,433 of VDFB02270651.1, read as the reverse complement.
ATGACCCAACCAAAGGGATACATTGCACTTGGTAAAAAAGAAAAAGTATGCAAAGTTGTTAAGTCCCTATATGGTCTCAAACAGGCTTCAAGAGCTTGGTATATTAAAATTGATGAACATTTGTTGAAACATGGTTTTCTAGTATACATCCATATGATCCAAATCTCTACCTCAAGGAACAAGGGGGAAGATTGTGTTAATCAATGTATATGTTGATGACTTAGTTATCACATGCAACTAAAAAAAAATGGTTCAAACAATCAAAAAGATCTTAAGAAGACATTTGATATGAAAGATCTCGGGCTATTGCACTATTGTCTAGGCTTAGAGGTATGGGAAACAAATCACCACATCTTTGTATTGCAAAGAAAATATGCCAAGACACTGCTCGATAAATTCAAAATGATGGATTCTAAAACCATGTCTACACCTATAAATCAAGTTTGTAGTTATCTATGTCTAATCCATCTCCTTAGGTAAATGCAACTCTCTGTCGACAAATGATTGGAGGTTTGATTTACTTGACTTACACTAGCCTAGATATTAGTTTTGTTGTTAATTATCTTTCAAGATTCATGCAAGAACCAAAGATGTGTCATTAGAAAGTAGCAAAAAGGGTCTTAAGGTATATACATGGTACAATGAATCATGGTTTGGAATATAAAAAGAATGGTCAATTCTTCTTGATAGGATATATAGAAGCAAATCATGCAGGTTCAATTGATGATAGGAAATCCACATCTAGATTTGTGTTCTTCTTAGGTTCAAGAACTATTTCTTGGGGAAGTAAGAAGCGAGCCAAAGTTGCTCATTCCTCAACATAAATAGAATATCGTGCAACAAGTGCAATAGTTTGTGAAGCAATTTGGCTAAGTCACATACTCGAAGGATTGGGTGTACCTCAAAATCAACCCACAATCCCTTATTGTGACAATCAGAGTGATCTCAAGCTTGTTCCTAATCTAGTATTTCATGAACGAACCAAACATATTGAATTTGACTACCACTTCATACGAGAACATGTTCAACAAAACAACATTCAACTCCAATTCTACTCAACACAGGAACAACATGCTGATATCTTCACCAAGCCTCTTACACATGTGAAGTTTGAAACTTTTCAAGATTCTCTTGTTAGTACTTTAAAGCAATCATGTAATAAGGGGGGAATGTTGGATATTTCATCATTACCCGTATGCTTTGTATTGTTTAGTGTTTTTTTTATGATTGTTATTGTTTGTAAACTTAGCATACTTGACTACTATGCTAGTAATTTGTTAAACCCATAGGTGCCAGATAAAGCACATGGTTGCATTCAAATACTCATGTATAAATATCCTTCATAATGCAACATGAAGGCAATATTTTGGGCTTTGAATTTCTAATAGAAATCTACCTATGTGTGGGATTTTTGACAAGGTTGGGCATGAAAGTAACATTAATAGTTTTTTTAACAACACTCATAAGCTATGCAAATAGTTTCCATACTTTGGTAATGTGTTCCTATGTATTTGGTCGACCCTATAAGTTGTATAAACATCTAGTTGGGTGTAGATGAAGGTGGGAGGAATTGTATAGAGTTGAAAGTATTTGAACAGAGGTTGTATGCTACCAATTTGACAAAATGACTGTGTCAGTGTTAAAAAAAGAGGTGAAGCTAGTTCATTTTCAACCATGAGTCATTATTAATCATCTATATATGCATACATAGTTATGTGTGTAAGTTTACATATATATATGAGTTTGCATTTCAAGTGTTCATTGAAATGTTGATAGATTAAACCAATTATTAGTGTTCATATATATATATATATGTATGTATGTATGTATGTATGTAGGTAGCCTAGAGATTCCTTTGGAAACTTCTAGCAAAGGAAAATGATGAAACAAAGAGTGGGGCAAGGCCCATGATAGACCATGCTATCTTTAGAGAAACCATTTGTGTTATTAGATTTTATGATAAAAAGAGTAAGATTTTGATGCATTGATTCAATAGAAGGCTAAACAATATTGTTGACAAGGGTGAAGTTCAAACAAGGGAACTTTGGCCTTACATTTCTTGCATGGACTATGAACAAAGAGTTATACCAATACTAAAATGTTTCCATCAAAGCTCAAAAGAGGATCTCAGAGGGATGTGGAGATTCATCAAATGAAAATGCAAAGCATCCTAATTAAATTGAAGGAAGAGCCAACTTGGAGAAAACACAATGGAGTTGGCATGCCAACTATATTTATCAAAGAATATAACACATCTAGATTGTAAGTTCATTTAGTGTCAATCACAATGTGATGTGAATTTGAATGAAGTGGGTTGGAATTCAAATGGAAATTCATTGTTCAAGAAATCATTATCAAAGATTTGCATCCATTATAAATTCAATGTGCCATATATCAATTAAAATACCTTCCTTTTTATGATTTGATATAAAAAATTGTGTTAGATGATTATATGAACTAGATTATTGCTAAAAAGTTTTCCTTTCCAAATCCATATTAAACTTGGTTAGTTGAATGTATCTTTCTATATTTGATTCAAATTAGAAATCTAGAATGTCTTAAAACATCATTTAAGATAATTGAAACAACATTATTTTTTATTAAAAATATCTATAAGATAGTGTTGTGTGAACAAGTAATTGAACTTTTTCAATCTATTTTTTAGCTTCTTACTTATGAATTTTTTCAAACATAACTTTCAATTTATTGTTTCAATATGTTTTTTTTCATAAATTTGATTGCTTTGAAATAAAAAAGTTTATGTTATGTAGTAAAGAATGAAATTATAATATAGTTATTTTGTTGAAAATGTGAACTATATTTATAATTATTCGGTATTAAAACTATAAAAAATATTAAGCATTGCATGTTATTGTTTAATGTCATACCAAATTAGTTATTTACATAATAATTTTTAAAATTAATCAATGTTGTGTGGGATTCCCTATCACGATGGACATGGTGGGATTTCCTTTATGAGAATTATATTGACTATTTTCATACTTGTAGACTATTCAATAGAATTAGAGGTAACAAAAAATAAAAAAATTTGATTTTTCAATTTAATTGAATTATTATTTGTTTTTTATTATGGTAAAATTAGGTTTTGATGGGACCTAAAACCCATTACAAACAGGTTTTTAAGGGACCCAAAACCCTATCATAATAGGAAATGCTACTAAAGAAATAATTCATAGACCATCATCAACCAAACAATAGCAACCACCAAAAAAGTAGCAATACAAACTCAGGCTGCAACAAACAAGTTTTGAAGGGGTCTTGAACCCTATACAACCAAGTTTTAATAGGGACCTAGAACCCTTAACAGATAATGATCACAACCTATGTCAGCTAGGCCACAACTAACCATCTACTTAAGACAACAAGAACTAAGCCAAAGAAAAAGATCAATATAATAGTGTAAAATACCAAAATATCCATGATTTTCAATAGTTTCCACACATCCAAACATCCCACCTCAAAAGGGGAATTAGAGAACACATCAGAACCTTGGGGATCATTAGCCTTCTTGCAACACCATCTCATCGAAATTGCCAACCCACACTCCACTCTATAGTGGAGGATGAGAAGAGAATCCTTACTACCAAATCCACCACTCTCCAACACACACAAGCTCCAACTCAATAAGAACAAGCGAAGGCAGAGAGCTCTTCCAACCAAGCCATCAACATCCAACTCCACCTCAAGAGGAGAGGGCTCCATCTCAATAGAAGTAGTCTCCACCTCAATAAAAGACACCAAATAAAAAACCAAGTAGAAAGAAACTCCATTAGAAAGGGCACACCCAACATCCTTTGGCAATAGGAGCACCAGATACTTGAAGGAAGATAAAGAAGACACCCCAATTATCAGCAGAAAAAATAGACACACTTGAGCCTTCAGAATAGGTGATTGGAATAACTGAACCCATAGAAGGACAACCCCACTCTGCGTTAAGATCTTTAGATCCCAAAAGGGTTTGAACACAACACAAGAATTACAATATTGGGTCTTGAGAAAAGAGCAACAATACAACCTAGACAAAAGTAGCAAAAAAATAGAATAAGGGACAAACAACACTCCCTTAGACAAACATAAGAGCGGTCAGGTCAACAAAAAAGACCTTAAGAACAACCCAACCTTCAAATAAACCAAGAAATCCAAAACTTGGAACAACCCAAGCATCATCATCTCCAAGGGGAGATAAACCCTGAGCAACAAAAAAAGAAAAAAATACCAAAGGGGGACCAAGACAACATTGACACACATTAGCAATCGCAAAAAATTCAAGCAAAGAACAAGAGGGATACCTTCCTCCACCAGATGAACATCCACACCAATAACATGGAGGGAAAACCACCTCTCCATAATAGTCTTAAAAGTAAAAAAATCATTAAGCACCACTCTCTTAAGACTCTCCCCCATCAACCAAGGGAACTAATTGGATATTGCTCCATGGAAAAAAGGCACCAACCCACCTCCAACACAAGAACCCAAAGAGCTAGCAATGGTCGGAAAATGATATGAAACAACCCCAAAACTGGCTCTAACAATGAAGAGTGCAACACACAAGAGAGGCCAAAGCTTTCTACGCATCAACCAACCTGCATCCATGATTCTTCCCCAACAACACTCAGCAACAGGGGAAATCAACAAAGAAAGAGCCAAAAACCAAGCCGCAAAAGCAGCAACCTCCATCCCATCACCACCAAGAAGCAATACCATCACATCCTAGTAGGATGACAACAACCTTCCCCACAACACCTCTTCCCAACTAGCAAATGGCAACAACCAACACCAAACCACCACATCTCAATAGCTCAACAACAACAACCTGTCCAACAACAAGTCACCTCTCGACAAAAATCCATCTACCTCCTCCCAACAACAATCCATCCGCCTGCTCCCAGCAACAGTCTATCTGCCTCCTCTAAATCTTCTCCTTCACCTCTTGCATATCCCCTGAATTCAAATTCCCCCCCTTGCTCCTCTTCCCTCTCCCTCTCCTCTCCATTCTCTTACTTTAGACTCAAGAAGGCTAATGAATTAGTTACAAAAAAAATTGAATAATGTACAAGTTCAAGAGCAACCAATATTTAATATAGAGGTTATGGTGTATTAGTTTCATAAATACTATTTTCATGAATATGTCAAAGAAATTCTTAAAATCTTTCACTCACATTTGAGTCTGGTTAACAATTAAAGATAAGCATTTACAACTATTATTTTAAACTATGGACTCCTTGCACTTAGATTTTATCTTCATTTAGTACATCAATAATTATATCTTTTGCTAAAAATTTGAAGACTTTGAATAACACAATATGTAAAGGATCTTTTGTATACAACTTCTTATTATTACTTACAAATTACTTTAAAATATATATTTAAAAATAAATTGTATACTCATTAAATACATGAAAAGGGAAAATTGCATTCAAAATTAAAAAAAAAAATCAATTAAAAAAAATTCTTCCAAATATTATTTGAAATTTATATAATTTCATTTTCAACTCTTTTCTTTGCATTTAAGATATTAATTATTGCTAAAGATACCAAAATACCAATTTGATTTGTAAGTGAAGTTGAAAATAGTTGAACAACACTCTTTTAAAACACAACAAATTCAATAACAAAATATTGGAACTTTTGCTTTTGGAAGAAGATACTAAGCTAATTACTTACATCAAAATTATTACAAGCATAAGTGTAACAAAGCTAAGAAGAATCATCCACATCATTAGAAATGAAGTTATGGGAAAGATCAACATAATTATTAACAAATTAAATTGCAATATGTGTTAGTCTACAAATAACTACATTTTAATTATTTATTTTTAAGAAGGGCATTGTATTGGAAAAAAGATTAGTGCAATTATACCCACAAAATTATTTTAAGAATTTTTGAAAAATTCGGCCACATAAGCATTCAATGGATTATTCTATTGCAATGAGATGATCTAATTAGAATTGTCCAGTCCTACCATTATTAGATGGCCATGTTTTATATATATATATATATATTGCGTTAAATTAAATTGAGTGTAGGATAAAGTGTTGCTACATTTTGTAAGTTCTAGGTAGATAAAGATTTAACATTGATTATTTTTTAGTCTTGATGTTATATTTATGATTTTTATAGGACATTTTTCATTTTATTAAAAAATATAAATTGTTTATATATTGAATAAAATATATATAATTTAAATACTTTCTAAAACTTTAATTAGAAATTGAATCTTTTTTTTCAAATAATAGAATTGGTTCAATTTTTAAATTTTAATTAGAAATTGAATCCATTTTTTTTTTTCAAATTATAGAATTGATTCAATTTGTTTTGAAAAATCATATCTTTTAAATGTTAGATTATTTTTATTATGTCTTGTGAAATAGTAATAAATCCAAATTATTTAGAATAATAGAGTTATTTCATTTTCTTTTGAAAAAATATAATTTATTTGAAGTGAATTAAATTAATTTCACATAGATTTTATATATGTACAAATAGTTTAAATCTTATTTATTTAAAATAATAGAATTGATGTAATTTATTTCCAATAAATCCAACATTATTTAAGATAAATTAATTTAAATTCACATTATTTGTTTATTTATGCAACTAATTTAAATATAGTTTATTTGAGAAAATATGAATGGTTTAATTTCTTTCAAATCAACAGACAATTATTTGTAATTAATTAATTTAATTTCATATATTTTATACTACACATGCAATTTAAGACCAACATTATTTGTATTTGATTAAATTAATTTTACACAATTTTTATATCTCCATAAATAATTTAAGTATAATCAATTGAAATAATAGGATCACATCAATTTAATAATCTAATTTTACATAATTGTTATACTTGCACAAATAATTTAAATTTAATTTTAAATAATAATATTGATCCACTTTTTCAAACATATTCAGCTCATTTGAAATAAGTACAATTTATTTTCTCAAGGTTCTAACCCTATTTGTTGGAAAAAATAAAAAAATAGTTTGTTTCTATTATTCTTTTCTATTGCTAAAGTTGAATACAAAAGTGTAAAGGAAGCACATGGCTTCAAACTCTTCTTTGACAGCTTGGATTTCCTCAAACATTGGTTTACATCGTTCACAGGGACAATCTTGATTTGTATTCCTATTCATAATAAATGAAACACATTGAAATCCATATGCACTATGTGCAGAAATTATTTCAAGATGGCAAGTGGATTTGCAATGTATTTTCTCCACTAAGCAACTAGCATACATCTTCACAAAATCTTCTTAATGCTGCATTCCCTAAACTTTATACTCACATTAGACTTCAAGGTCTTCCAGCACAGTAGGATGATTCAAAGTGAGGTGACAACAATAGATTGATGGTCAACCTTAAGAGGGTAATGGTGTGCATAATGTTGACTTTGGTCCTCAGAGAAACCTATCTTTAAGTTCTTATTTGGATTCAAATGGCCCTACATACATCGTGCATTGTGGAATCTATATTGGGTCTTGTCAGCCTCTTCCATATTCTAATGACTTGATGTGTATATATACTTAGATCACTGTTTGTATCTCATTCCATTTACTATATTTGAAGTAATTCCTTTAGCTTCAGGGCACCAATTCAACATCTTGTCTCTTATTCTTGTGTGCCCTTGCTTGCAGTTATTTCTTTTTATTCTCAATTTATGTTGTATTCACTCCTAAAATAATCTGCATAATTTCCACTGTAATTTTGAAACCCCTAGTTTATAAATGCAGTCATGCTAATTGGTCTTAAGGATTCTGGCTATTCCTTGTTTACATGACTCTAATTTGGCATGATGCTTATCCTATATACATGATTCAATGTGATATTAGTTGCATTATCAATAGTGCTGAGTTGATCTGACATTATGTATAGTCTTTGTATAATTTTTTTCTATGCTTTTTTAGTGTTGAATCTGAAAAGGTGCGTCAGTTGCTAAATGCAGTTAAGCATCTAGGACAATGAATGTTTCAATAGAAGACAGGACTGTCAAATAAGTGGTATCCATGTCCCACAATAACCTTGGAAGTAGAGCTCCAAATTTTAAACTACCTATATACAAGATCTAAGAATATTTTATAAATATGATGTACAAACATAGATAGATCAAATTGGGCAGTACTTCACCTTAAGATATACCCAACAATAAAAATGTTCTTATTGTTGCACTGCAAATGGATTCCCAGACCTATAAATGGAGTGAGACGGGTACCAGCTATAAAATTTCAATGCACGTAATTGACTTCAAAACCTTGCGTTGGTTAATCATAAGTATGAAGTTGGCACTGAATGGCTGTACAAAGAAACGAGAAAGATGAAACTTGGAATGAAAAGCTTAGCATCTAATCTCAAATTTTCCCACTATTTGTACTTGATTCTTGAAAAGCTGGCCAATTATTTATTCAGATATCAAGGAACTGAAGTTATGTTCAGGTACCCAGGATCTAAGGTACAATGAAAATGTAACGGAAAAATTATTATTTTTGTGAGAATGGGTATGACCGTATGTGTAAGAATTTCAATAAGTCAAGTAAATCAAACTTGAGTTATAAAGGAAATAAATTAGATAGTTAGGTTTTCTTGGACAAAGGCTGGTGTCCCTAATGTCCCAAGGATGTTTCCTCCAATGTCAGGAAAGGTCTCGCTTCCAGGTAATGGCTTCACTTTACCACTTGGTTCTACCATCACCGGGTATTTCATGAGATGACCCTTCATTTCAGTCACCTGCTCGGAACTGAATTGCTTCCAATAGCTTTCAGAGATATCCTCCACTCTCCTCACACATTCTAAGCTTTCTGGATAATGAAAGCAATCCTCAATCATTCCAAGGTGTTCTGCCCAAAGAGACATTCTATAGCCATATACCTGCAACAGTAAAATGTGAAGAGTAATGATGAAAATTTTTGTTACACAATAATTGGAAATAACATTTGTTATAAAATGAGACCATAAACATCTTTGCCATTCATGAGGAAGGCTGTTTAATGTGATTCACTGTGGCACAGGGACAATGTTAAAAATAGCATAGTACCAAAGGAAGGACTTCAGAAATGAAACCCGAAATAGTGTCCTATCATGAAAGCATATGGAGGGAAAAAACTGGAAGCAAAATTGCCTCCCTGAAGGAAAAGTCAAACTGATTTGAATTTTCTTGATTGAAAAGACCAAATGCCCAGGGAAGTGGACTTGTTTTCTACTTCCCAAAAACATCAAACTATATTGCAATTTTAGTTTATGACAAGGAACACTTAAGGCGCTTCAGACTCTTAGAGTATGTCCATATATATGTGATAATAAATGGGAATGCGGCAAATCAAATGACAAAAATAATGAACTCTAATAAAATCGATTACCTGACCATGTGGATGATCTCGCTTTTTAGCCCATGTATATTGGGGTTGATATGCACCCATAGCAATCTCTGTGTCTCTTGAACCATCCAAGGAGCGTTGATTAATGTTTGCTGACCCCAGAATGACATACTCATCATCTACAATCATACCCTTTGAATGAACATAAATCATGAAACGGCGATTCTTCAGAGCTCGAGCCTGTCACATAATTCATGCCATTAAACAATTCGTAAATGAAAGTGCAACATCTAGATGGATGGCAAGAGATTAGCACAAGTGCTCGTTAGAAAAGCAACTTCAAATTTGTGCCGACTCTAAGTTAAATTTGAATATAATTTATGCAAACGGAAAAAGAAATGTGTCATTCTACTACCAGCAGAATCACTATATCACCAGTTAAGACTTCAGTTGAAAAGGTACAAAGTTACTCAACACAAACATATCAACTTTAATTCAGCCGTTCCACAACAGAAGGTGACACAACATTTAAGTGTACAATGTATGGAAGGATTAACAAAAACATTAAAGCAACTTACATGAGGTGTGTTTTCTTGAGGTGTACTTTTAAATGATGCTTCATTCCAGTCCTTTACTTCACGATTCCCAAGGCAAAAGAAGTTCAAATAATCTTGTGGATGATGTGTAGATTCAAGACCAACTTCTTTCAAAGCCTTGGAAATAGTCTCATACATCATCTGCATTGTCTGTCCCTGAAATGCCGAAAAATGTAGTGAAGAGATAAATCATTAAAATCTTTTACGGAAAAATAATAGGATCCCAGTAAGGACGAGGGATCATTCTAAGCATCTTTTATAGCCTCAAATTATACTTTTCCTCATCTACATTCAAACTAATCAAAAATATGAGACAGATGCATGTACCAGAATAATCTACGCGAAGTTTTTAAGCAGGCAATCTTAGTGTTTGAAATCCATACCAAATATAAAAAGAAACAATAGATATGCTGAAAATAATATATGTCTCAGACTCATAGACACATATCTGGAAATCCACATAATCATTCATGTATATTTACCTTAGGAAGAGAAAATAAATACAAGCTTTCGACTTGATTGTCACAAAACTGGCTGTTGCTAAACAAGTAGACAGACTTCTATTACTATAAGGGAAACCAATAAAACATTGAATTTGCTATACAAGTACAGATAGGCTTTTATTTATAAAGGGAGATAACATTCAAATATTGTTAGGTCTAGCTCCACTTCATGGGACCTCATTCTGCCTAAATTGTTTAAACAATCTTTCCAGGGTAATAAATCCATCCTACTCATGCAATGCATCAGAGACACAATCAAGCACATAAAACGCCTTTCATTCACATTTTCATAAATTCTCCTCCTCAGTTGAAACTTTTATATAACATGAAGCCCAAAGAATTTACATTTCAGCTTCCTAATTTAGAATCCACAATGTTCAAACTTAAAAGACAGAAAACAGGATCTAGAAGAAGAAACTAACGTGATTTTTTTTCAGCTTATTAACCAAACACTTTAGCCTTCATAGTTATTTCCATAGTTTTCCCTGAAGCTATACATCTCAACTTCGGATACTCTTAAATAAATTCCAAAATTGTTCTGAAACCATAGGTGATTAAGTTATATTTCTTTAAGTTTACCTGCCAGTAAAGAATCCGCTGCATTGCCATACTTGTTGGATTACCTTCTGGCCACATTGGCACCAGAACATAAACTGCAAATCTCTTATCCGCTCTAATTTTTTCTACTATCTTCAGAGAAAGTTCAATGGGAATCATATTGTTGGCACCTTGCATATAAATTTTTTTGTCAATCTTCATATATTACGTAATCAACAAAACTAGCATAAATTACAAAAGAATATGGTCTGCTCGAAGGGAATTATTTTGACCATAATAGTAGCATTACACTCAAAATATCCGTGATAAATCCCAATTAACGACAACCTGTCACATTTCCTCACCCTCCTCCAACTTTTTCATAAGATAGTTTTGATTTCTTTATTCTGTATCTTTTTTGCCTCATTTTTATACTTAAAGAGACTAGACTACAGCGCAAAGGCAGATTTAATATTTTTAGCATGGGATTAGGGTATTTTAAAATTTTTCTGTAACTTATAATTTCAGTTTTCACTGAATCTCTTTTAGAAGTTGAACCATAAGAAGGTTTTTCTTTTAATTTATATCCTAATCAGAGTGTAAGAAAGGCAGGACTGCTCCTAAGATACTAGGTCATGCTTCATAAGAGAAAATCCTATTGTTTTAGGGCCAGAAATACGCTTCTTGTATAAATTCTCCTAGGTGAAAGTAAAATAGACTTTTTTCTAAGTGCTATTCAGGTTTTTGTAATCAACATTTTTATAATGTATAACATCTGCTTTTATCTATGCACGCTATATTCGAAATGAAATAAAAAAAAGGCGTTTTTCTCTACTTTTACATTAGTCCCAATTTTTTGCCGTGTTTTTCCCAATTTGAACCCAGGTAATTGGATTCTACTAAAAAAATTAGAAAGCCATTTCAATGATGTGTAAATGCAATGCGACTGTGATTTTGATCATGAAGCATTATTGTTAAGGGGGAAGTGTACAACCTACTAAGTATAGAAAAAGCAAATTTAGGGGATAAAACTGAACAGTTTAATTCCAAATATAAAAAAGTTAACAGTGACAACTAGTCAAGAATTAGCTTTGTTCATCAAAATTACATCTGAGATTTTATCTCCATTTGTTATCAGAAGCAGCACGCTCCTTGGTCTTTTGTAGTTCAAGGCCTAAAAATTCATACGATGTAATCAGCTGCTTTACTAATACATTGTAATGTCCCCCATTTTGGCCATACACTCTTCATTTTAGTTTTAGCCTATTTTAGAATCGTGAGCTACTCGGATGTGCAATTTAGGATTTCCACATTCAATAAGTCTTCCTTCGACTCAGTGCACTTTCTATTGGTTTTGCTTGATGAACTTACTATTTTTGGCATTGGCTACTTTTAGTAAGTCTAGTTTTGGCAGTGGTCCAGTTGGCAGCACTTCAATGAGTTCTTTTGTTGGAGTAGTTGACTTATTCTGGTTTTGGCTTTAGAAGAGTAATTTTGGAGAAATAGTATATTTCAAGGCATTAATGTTTTAATTTCAAGTTGACCCCTTGGCCTAGTGCATTAACTTAAGTTGTTTTAAAAGGTGGACATGAAGGGGGGACGCTTCATGAAGTAAATATTTTATATTTTCTAATGTTTTTTTTATGCCTTGAAGTGGGACGCCATATTGAGGAGAAATATAATGTTTTTCAAAACTAAAATATTTCAAAAGTGAAAAGGGGCGTCCATTTTGGGAGGTGAAAAGATGGAAGCTGAAAAGTCACCTCCAAAAGTTATCAAAGCAAGCTTTGCTCCAGCATTTGATCATCTTTGGAAATATTGTAAAGTTATGTTGCTGGTTTGAAATCCAGAATCCGGCTAAGGGAAAGCTTAGCAATTCCACTCCACTCTTCGGGCCTGAAACTATGGTTCCCTAGATGGTGGATTGAGAGTGTGCTTCATTCAGAAGTGCACATTGAGCATCATTGTTGGAGTTTTGGTGAGATATTTCTAGTTTTTCATGTTGCTGGTTATTATATGGTTGAATGAGATTTTCAAAAACAGCTTCTTGTATGATTTTAATTTTGTTGTGGGTATTCAACAATCTCATTCCTAAGCTTATGGCGACCCTTCCTAGCAATTTTCAGATTTTATTTTGAAGTGTGTGATTTATTCTTGCAAAATCGCCCTTGCTAAGGGTCGTACCATGTTGGGAGCATTGGGAATTGTGTAATTAAATTAATGGTTGCTTTTTGAAGTTGTTTCATCATCATGACATGGGTGCCTATCCTCCAGAGGTTCATTGCAATTGATTTCACTCAATTTAGAGGTAAATTGATAAAGTTATGTGCATTTCATTAATTCACAGGTTGCTGGTTTACAGTTTCAGTTTGTTGGTTTTTAATATTAGACTTCAAAGAATCAGATTTATGCTTAATTTTCAGAGTTTTGAGAGCTTTGTAATTTGAGAGAATCATTCTTCACATATTGGCATTGTTCTATCATTGTAATACTAGTAAATTGCAGAGTATCTTGATTGTAAGGTTGTGCATTAGTAGTACTAATCCAACCAATTTGTTATTGCTGCATTTACTTGTAATTTCTAAGCAAACATTAATTACCCTTGGATGGTTTACCGCCAGTGTGGAGAATAAACTTGTAACTCTCATTGTACCCACTAAAAAGTGGAGAATCCCCACTCTTAAGTGGATGCCCGCCGCAGCGGATGAATTAGTTGAATTGTTTGTTATATTCCCCCCACTGTTTAAGTGGTTGAGCGGAAATTTTTATGGCTGGTTCACCGCCTAAGTTCTTTCAGTTTTGTAATACTTACTCCGCCATATGTTAGCACCTCGCCTTCAAGGGGATCTTGTGTGCACATTCTTGGCGTTGAGTTTATTGTGTACTTCCAGTTGTAATCATCCTATAGTTGTTGAGTTATTAGATCCTAGGGATCCTCTGACCATATGCCCGCCCCTCTTCCTTAAGTGGTTTTAGGGTGCATTCTTGGTTAGAGTTCTTTTCCGCATCGTTTTGGTTTGGAGCTAACCTTAACAGGTGCATGTGCATTGTAATTGATATTGAAAATCAAGAGAAAAATTATAAGCATATTTCTATACATCAAGGAAGTAACCTGCTGAATCTTATTTGAGAACATCTTGTTTTGCCATTCCAAAATACTAGAACTAAGTAGCATAAAATTAAGGGATATAGAACAAGCTCCATATTATCATCTGCAGCAAGCTTAAGGATGAACATGAAAGATTTTCAATTTTCCATTCCAGCTTCTTTTCAAGAATTTTGATTAGTTGAGAAAATAATGAACAAATTCAACACACTATATGTGTACATGATAATCAAGCACCCATAGTTAATTACTTGGTTTTGCAAGTACTTGGGTAAGTTCAAAAAACTTGGTTCAACTTATAAAAACTCTGAACTTAAAAATTTCTTAAACTTCAATTAAAAACGATTTTTTTGCAAAATTCAAAGATAAGATGCATCCAATGAGTCACTAAAATGAGTACATAAAAGAAACAAGCCGCAGTCTAGTTGTATTTGATTGATTTGAAAGCAAATTGGGTACAAAATGGCATCCTCATGTGGAATGCGCTGATGTTGATATTCTAAAACAAAATGAAAATAGCAAATTGTTTTTGTAAAAATGAAATTAAATACTACATTAATATATTTTACAAATTTACAACTTCCTCTTTCCCATGTCTAGTGAAAACTAGGGGAGAGGTAGAACTAGACAATATTATAGATGAAGACTTGTAGGAAAATTTGGAAACTTGGACTTAGAGAGTACCTAGAAAATCAAATGAATTCAATGGGAGTTTGAGGGCAATGCCCCTAGCAGGGTCGAGGGGCAGCGCCCCTCGTGGGGGTCTAGGGGCAACGCCCCCAGCGGGGTCGAGGGGCAGTGCCCCTTGCGGGGGTCTAGGGGCAATGCCCCCAACGAGGTCGAGGGGCAGCGCCCCTCGCGGGGTCCGGGGGCAACACCCCTGGCGCGCTCCTTGTCGCAGTACAGGGTGGGGTCGAGGGGCAGCGCCCCCGCCGCCAGCACCAATTTAAGGCTTTCAAAAACATACAAAACTCCATGGCGCACCTCATTTTCATGATTTTTTGAGTGGCAAAAAATAATGCTGAAAAAGCCCAAATTAAGACCTTGAAAACCACACAAACAGCAAAAAATGAATCGAAATTGCCTTCATTCCGCCTGCAGGTTTCTTTTTGCTAAGAGGCCAGGTTTTTTTGAAAAACTTGCCAAAAACTCGGCGAGTTTTTCAGAAAAAACTGTGAGTTTTTCCAGGCGAGTAATTGCACCAAAAACTCGTTTTGAAAAAAAAGTCGTGAGTTTTTGGCAAGTCTGCCATCTATGCTGCTACCGCTATTATTTTTCACTTTTTAATATCTATTGGCTATTCCATATGAAAATATATGTATTCAAACTAACCACTACATATATTTATATAAAAGGACAATCAAATATGCCCCAGCCAATTTTTCAATTTTCAAATTACAATCAGCAATGCATCACACAGTCGTTAGGGTTAGCTCTAAACCAAAACGATGCTGAAGCAACTCTAACCAGAATGTACACCAAGATCCCGATGTGGGCAAGGTGTGAGCATTGGTCAGAGGATCTTAAAGGAAATGCTGAAACAAGAACTCTAACCAAGAAATGCGTCGGCGAACGACGAGCATATGGTCAGAGGATCCCTATCTATTGCAATACTGAAAACAACTCAACACCAAGTATGTGCTACTCAATCCAGGAAGGAGATGAGGCGACCATATGGCGGAGACATAAGATATTACAATGCAATTCAAGTCAACAGGCGGCAAGCCAGCCTCTTCCACTTATTCAGTGGGCAATTACCAGCATGAAAAACAAGATTTAGAAGAGATGCTGACAGTACTACTGTGCAGCTTACAATGTATTGAAGAATGCCTGCAAGATCAAGTAATTAGAGCTCTTTAACCATAGCAATAGCAAATGTGTCTTCCTCAATGTTTTTCAAGACTTTCTAACACCAACTCAACTCAAAAGACAGCCTAAATGCAAACTGATATGACTGTATCAAGGTCTAAAACTGATAACCAGCAACACAAAATCCAATTGAAATGATCACAACTCCCTCAATTCTCAACCAAACGACCCCAAATGAAATGCATTAACTCTCTAAGACCAAGGCGCCCAAGTAAGAACCAAAAACTAGTCCCAAACTGCAGTATATAATTTAACACAAATCCCAAGGCAAGTACAAAAGGTACGGCTTTATGAGAAGGGCGATTTTCTTCTTAAAATTCAAAGCTTTGTCTAAAAATTCTGAAACTTAACAGAGAAGGGCGCTCTACCTAAACAAACTAAAATATGAAGTACCCAGAATGAAATCTTTTTGTATTTTTGAAATATGAATGAAAACTACAATCTACTATGTTCTCAGCAACTCTAGAAAACAACATGAAAATGCAAATAACTGAACTACAAATGCATTAACTCACAACAAAGCAATCCTCACTACAAATTCACTCAAAAACTAGCAAACCTCTCCACTAGGTGCTGTCTCACAAGCACGAAGTTGAGCCAAGCTAGGAGGCATTCATTCCTCGAAGCAATCCACTCACCATTTCAGCAGCATAACTTTACTCAAGATGTCAGATGATGCAAATGAAGACCAAGACCTCCTTTTATAAACTTGTGATGACTTTCCAGAAGCTTCTAGAAACCCTAACTTTCAAATTTGAATTTTCACCTTTCCCTCCAAAGATGGCGTCCCTTTTGTCTTGATGCAATTTTGACTTTAAATTAAAATAATCTTTCACCAAAGATGGGCGTCCCTTTTCAAGCAATTGATTTTGAACCTTAAGGAAATATAAAAATACCTTCATGAGGCGCCACCCCTCAAAGTCCCCCTTTTAAGAACAACTTAAGTTGTTTTCACTAGACCAAGGGGTCACAATATTAATATATAACTTTAAAATATAATATTTTAAATCAACTGGACAATCTCACCAAAAATGCTTCCCAAGCTCAAGATTGATCAAACCAACTGAAATGACTGAAGATGAGAGCCAACCGTGCCGAAGCCAACAGGACCACTGCCAGAAATAGAATTTACTAAAAATAGTAAATTCATGAAAGTGCTCAGAATGCCAAGAAAAACACATCACTGCGAAGCTCACGAAAAACCCAGAAGGAATCCGTAGTTCAATCACCAATCCGCGAGCAATAGAAACCTCCAACCAAGAAACCCTAATTTCACCCCCGAGAAGCCTACGGGTCTCTAGAATAGGCCAACGGTCAACAAAAAAAGTCATGCTCGAGAAGGGGACATTACATAAAGTATGAGCGCAGTCGAAAAAAAATACTAAGCCCCAAGCTATCCACCTGACCTCCTAAATGCCCCTGATGACCGGGCAGAGAGTTAAAAGTTTAAGTGTTGAAATAACCACCACCCTCAAAAATGCTTCATGCATGGTGGAGATGTTAAGAAAAATTTCGCGCTTAGGTCTATCCTACTCACCACCTCAAATGCCCACTTCAAGATGGAGGTTGTGTTGATGTGGATTTTATGACCGCACTCAATCAGCAAAACAAAAGTTTCCCAACGGATACCTTATCCTCTCTCTTGAACAAAGTATTCAGCATGCTAAGATTGCGAGTAAGATCATGCTTTCAACTCCAAGGTTCTTTTAATGCGAATAGACCCAGTTTGGTTGATGTGTATTTGCTGTGTTCTTACGAGGGGACTTACACAATTGTTCAGGATACGTGCAGTAACAACCAATATATGCTTTTGAAAGGGATTTTCGTGTGAATGATTTGGCTTTGAAGTGCAAGTTTCCTAAAATTAACCAAAAGTATGCGGAATTTGAATGGCTGCAAAGATTTCTAAATTCTAAATTCTAACCTAAATGCAAAGGGTGTTATGCTCGATTTCAATGAACTTCTAACAAACGTTGTCTAGCCTCCAATTGGACAGCCTCGACAAAGTAAGTGCAATCTTCAAAGGGTAAAATGGATGTTCAAATCACGATTCAATAATGCAACCACCATCACAACGATGCATAACTACACATGAATCTTGATTGAAGTTAAGTATGAAATGTTCCAGTTGACCACGCAAGACAAGCTTACCATCAGTAAGAATGTTAGTGGTATGGATAAAAGAAGCTCACTTACATCAAGCATAAGCATCCATATTTAACTATTAGCATGAAATTAAGTCCTAGTTGAAGTCAAAGGAAGAAGAAACCTCACGAACTACTCACAACAAAGTTTGAATTCACCATCAATGAAATGCTTTATTATGATTAGCCTTTGTGACAATCTCTTACAAAATTCTCAAAGGGAGAATTCCCCTTCTTCAACAATGCAATGAAAACTACTCTAACTCAAAAGTATCTACTCTCTATTCTACTTCACTAGTTGCCGACTACTCTCTGATTCTGACTATTAGATTACAAATGAGGGGGACTCCCCCTTATATAGCTGGCCAAGTCCAATGGACGGTCCAGATTGAATTACAACGGAGGGCTCAGATCGAGCCACCTCAGCCCTAGACGAGTTTGCCCTAAAAACTGCCAGAAGGTGGAGGAGTGGTGTCATAAATGCTCCCAAAAATAGCAGATTCCTCCTTGACCATCATGAGCAATTAATGCCCACTACCCTTCTAGAAAATTCTCGTCCATGACTCGGATTCCTTTGCTCTTCTCTTTGACCGCGTACGCTACGAATCGTGCCAGCACCTCGTCAACCTCCTCCTCAGAAATTGATGGAGTAAGATTTAGCTGATATTCTAGGATGGCCACCATCTGCTCATGCTTATCACAGGACTTTCTCCAAGCTTCCATAGAGTCCTGCGTACTTTGAATGATTGCTGAAAATGCCGTCATGTTCTCAAAGTCCAACCGAGAGAACCTCTTCATCTCGGAGAAGAAAGGTTGCAACCTTGCCTTCAATCCGTTAATTTCAATCTCCTCAGCGGTCATCCTTTTGGCGAACACTGCCTCCAATGTGTTGAGGATACCCTCGTGGATATTCCTCATTGCTTTCTTGATCCTAGCGGACTCCATAGCCGCTGTGTCGAAAAAACTCTTCCCTGTGAATGCCGCTGAATGCCACCCACGAAAATCATACCTGTCACCTGCTTGGATTACTCCTTCATTCACCAAAGTTTGCGTGGGCACACGCATCAAAACAGCAAGGCGAGGAATAGTTTTGTCTTGAAAAATATGGGTGTCTCCCCAAGCTTGCTCGACATTATCTAGGCGTGAAAGGATATTAGATGCATTCTGAAATGATGAGACAAGATCAACCATGAATTTTTTTGCCTCAGTATGGACACCATTTATCCACTTGTCCCCTTCTCGCACGGCTCTTTTCATCTCTTCAAGCCCACTGATTGGCTCTCGTGGTAGCTCAGGCGGAAGCCCTACCACTGGGCTCTCCTGAGCAACTGGATGTGCCAAATGTTGCACATACTCAACCAAAGCCTTGTACTCCCTTTTCAATCTTTTGTACTTTCCTTCCTTCTTCACCAACCTGTCCTTCAATGCCTGGAATGAGCTTTCAGCCTCCTCGACCACTTGCACTCCGGAAGGGCGTCCTAATTCAACTGTGGTGACTGTATGGCATTGCATCGCTTAAACTATAATCTTCTTCTTGAACAAGAATGTGAAGGTTTGAACCCGCTTCTTATTAGTTTTCCATCCTCAGATTCTCTTTCTCCCCTTCTGGCTAATTTTTACTTGTTCTTCATAGTTTTCCATTGGACGTGGCTAACAATTGCTATCTCCTGATCTCCTCGATGGTCTGTGAAAAGTTAACACTATGTCAATATCATAAATAACGAGGTTGCCCTCGCCTCCACTTCACGCAATCCTCCCAGCAACATTCACCGAGGCTCACTATTTCAACATTTTGACGCTTCCCCTTCCCCGAAGCTCAACGCTCTTTCCCTCCGCGAAAATCGGTAGACCGTTTCGCTTTCTCCTTCATCTGGTTTGTTGGCGCCTTCAGGATCATTGACACTCTGAGTATCTAATTCTCTGGGCATTGGTTGGTTAACTTCCCCAACCTCTGGCACTTCATTTTTTTGAGCCTTCTGATCTGCAAACAATGAGACTTCACGCACACTGGAAGAATGAGTCACCAGCTGAGTAGATGTTGTGTCCTTTGACCCTTGAGGTTTCGGCTGAATGGGTTCCTCTTGCTGTGGTGGCTCCACGACTTGGGCAATCTGTTTCTTTCTCTTCGCCGACACTGGTGGCCTTTTATCACCCATGAGGTCGTATGTGAAAGCAACTGACCTCCTCCTTAGTCTGTGAACACGCTCTTCTACCCAAGCCCTTGTGAAGGTCAAGACAGGAATAGACAAGGTGTCCAAATCAGTGATCTCTGGTTCGGCCCAATCTACTGGTGGCATTGGTGTGTTCTTTACTGCTTCATAATCCGGATGGATCAACCTGGTATCTTCTTCAACTTGATCTGGCCCTTGGATCACCTCACATTCTCTAATCATCTTAAGTGGCAACCTTGAAAACGTTCTTTTCCTAATCTCAGCCTCACTTCCAGCATTCGCCCAAAAATCTTCTAAGTGAACTTTGTGTCTGTACTCCACACTTTGCACCGTTCCGATCTTTCCCCGAGGATCAAAATCCTGTCGGCCGGTATGAAGAGTCAACTTGTAGAACTTCAGTTCATCTTCAGCCTCCTTGGCTGCCTGCAACGTGGGGCATTCCTCAAGTGAGTTTCCCAACACAATGGGAAAATGCAAGCCTCCCTTCTTCTTTCTCCTTATGATTTTGTCGTAGGCCACCAATTGCCTAGACAACTCTAGTATCATCCTGTTGGTAGGGTACCTAGGTAATTTGTAGACGTATGAATCATACCCTGGCAGCCTCAGATAAGTAAACTTCGGGAATTGGACGAACCAACACCCATACTCTTCTATTAGCATCTGAGCCTCCTCGGATATCCTCTGTTGTAACCTCTGCTGAAGGGTTCTTGTGATATACATAGTGAAAGCGTCATTAACTCTCTTGGAGTCACCTGTGTGCGTGAGGTGCAACTGTCTGCAGGACTCGTGAATCTTGAACTGATTGTATCCACAGCCAATTGGTTCCTGGTATGCCAACCCTCTATACTTGGTCATCCGAGCAAGCATGTAGATAACATACGAGCTCATGTAGAATGTTCTCGTTCTCTTGAGACTCCGGAACTGTTCGTCAATATTATCACTTATCATCTGCGCCCAGTTTACTTGCTCCTTCCCTTCGAGCACCACGCTGATGTAAAAGAACATCCATGGCTCGAACACAAATGATTGTGGGCTGCCGTTAACCCTGCTGAGCAGCATAATGATATCGCAATACTCCTGCTTTAGCTCTTCTGAAATTATCTGCTTGGGCAGCCTGGCAGCAGGAGGCTTCGGCTTACGCATCCAAGTGGTGTTTATCCTCTTCATGCATTTTTCAAAGGA
>VDFB02270651.1:229539361-229623891 GCA_007258455.2 Sequoia sempervirens | reverse complement strand
GCAATAAGGTTTCAGACTTGTACACAAGCTTATGGAGGTTAGTATACAACCTCTACTTTCAAATTTATACTCAGAAACCTATATCAGACTGAAATACATTCAAATAGATGCTAATAGTGAGCAGGAAATAACATTAAACACTTCGGATAAGCTACAACACTTTATTTTGAGCATTATACAAGGCAGAAACAATACATAGGACGCCTAAACTTACTACAGCTATGGGATTTCAGAAATTTCAGTGCTCAGTAAATTATATCAGAATATTTCAGTCTCAAAAAATGGAAGCAACTTACAATATACCTCCAGCCTTTAGAAATCAGACTTATGAGAGGGCAACCAGACCTATAGTTGTCACGCCATGGCTGGAAACAACGAACAACAACAATAGAAATGTGGATAACCAGATTTATTCTCCAATAATGATAACCGAGCACTGTAGCACGGGTATTATAGCGTGGCACTGTTCACGCCACTGTAGCAGCAGAGCAATAGCCTTTGACTTTCAATATTTTGATGAATCCTTTCAAACCCTTTTGATATGGAATTCTCTCCAATAAAGCACTATGTGACTTATGAGATAAAGCCACCTCATTAGCAAACCTCAAACGATCTTTCACACACTCGGAAAGCTCGAAACAAAGAGAAGCTATGCTCTCCAAGATCAAATTTGCAACAAAACCCTAGGTCTCACCTCCAAATGCCAAAGCATCCAAAAACCCAAGTGTTGAAATGATCAAAGATAATGAATTTGCTTTTCAAAAAGCCTTTATATAACCTTCTCCAAATGGCTCGATTCCCAATGAGGCATTTTTACATTAAAATATTATAAATAACTTTTACTTTATATTTGCTTTTGTTATTTAATGCCATCTCATAAAGTGGGCATCCAATATCATAACTTCATTATTTGACTTTAAAATCATTAATGACCCCTTTATAACATAGTTGCCGTGAGACTGGTACCAGTACCGGTATGGCATTTTTTTGAAAATAGGAGACGGGGGGTACTTGGAGATGCCAATTTTTTTTAATATAAAAATTAATAATATATAGAAAATCTGAAAATATAATGACATTGAACTTTCAAAACAATAGCAGTAGTAAAGTTTAAAAATGAACATTAACTTTAAATACACAAAATTCAAATCCAAATGTCATTGTCACATTGTGTCAAAGAGTCAAAGAGTTCAATGGTTCATACTTCAAATTGCAATTCCATAATCATAGTTTTAACTTCTAAGTTCACATTTGACATTACATATTCGATTAGATATTGAAAATCAAAAATATTGATAGTTTGATTGGCTTATATGCAAACAAAAAACAAAAATCAGAAATCTATCTGATATCTCATATCATCTACACCACATCAGTATCATCCATGTCAAGGTCCTTAGCTATGAGGCTCTCCAAATACTCATCACTCTCTAACTCAAGTTCCTCTGCTGGTAGTAGAACTGGGGGTAAATCAATAAGGCCATCTGGTTCAATCGCTTCATCCATGTAATGTCCCCTTCTCATCAGTGATCTGTTCTGACACTCATCAGCCTATTCCGGAAGCCTGTAGGCGTGTGTGATAAAATTAGGGTTTCCAGTTCTGTGGTTTTGAGGTTTTTCGGGGAGTTTACTATTTATAGTAAATTCTTTTTTATGGCAGTATGCAGTTATCTTTCTTCAAGGTCTTCTTTTTCAGTTGGAGCATTTAATGCAATTCAAGTTTGACTTCTAATGGTTTAATTTTGGAGAATCAAGGCATTAATGTTATAATTTGCAGTTGACCCCTTGGCCTAGGAGAACAATTTTATGTTGTGTTTAAAAGAGGGACTTGGAAGGGGGACGCCTTCATGAAGAATTAAATATATTTTATTTAATGCCTTTTGCCTTGGGAAAAAAGTGGACGCCACTTTTAAAAGAAATACTTTTTAAATAAAATGAAATTCATAATATGCAAAAAGGACTCCATCTTGAGAAGTTGATTGTTTTTTGGAAATTTGAAAAGACTCCTATGTCTTTTGGTGTGCTTTCTCAAGAATCTGAAGAGTTTTGTAAGCTTCTATTTAATGAAGGTTTTTGCTCTAGCTTTGTATCCATTCATGTTATCATACTGTTATGCTGTCGGAATGACAAATGAAATCTTGCTTCGAGGATGCTACCTCCTAGCCAATTATCCAATTTCGTGTTTGAAATACAACACCTAGTTGGAATTCGCTGCTTCTCATCCAGACTAGCAGATTGAGCTCGATTGTGAAGAAATTTTGAAGATTTATCAATTTTGGTTTTGCTATTTCAACTACAACTGAAGGTGATTTTAATTTATAACTTTATTTTCAGTTGGAATTTGGCTATGAGCATTTCATCATTCTAATTGCTGACCAAGGGCGACTCTTCATGCCAATTTTGAGATTTTATGATTGAGGATTTGATTTTTAAAGAGAAATCGCCCCTTCAAGGAGGGTCGTACTTTTTTGGAAGTGCTTTGGGATTCGTGTAAAATTCACAGGAGTTCTTTGAAGCTGTTTTGTCATCTCAGCTTGGTCGCCTACCTTCTAGCAATTCATTGCACTTGATCTCATTCTATTTGGAGGTGAAATGAGTGAGTTATGAATATTTCTTTGGTTTCACAGTCTACTGATTAAGAATTCCAAAACTCTGTTTTTATATCAGATTCATATGTTTTTTGTTTGATCATAATTCTATCATTGGGAAAGTCAAGGAACATTATAGAGCTCATTCTTCTCTTCTAGTCTTATTTTTCTATCATTGTAATATATGTTTTTGCAGTCTTTTGAATTGTAAGGTTTTGATTAGTAGTACTAATCCAACCTATGTTATTGCTGCAACTACTTGTTTCATTTCCTATTAATTACCCCTGGACGGTTTACCACCAGTGCGGAGAAAGAACTTGTTTATCATTGTACCCACTTTCAAGTGGTGAATCCCCACTATTCTGTGGATGCCCGCCGCAGTGGATGAATTAGTTTGTAATAGCTTCATGGCTGATTATCCGCCTATTAATTTCTAGTTTTCAATTAAACACTCCGTCATATGTTAGCACCTCGCCCTCAGTGGGATCTTGAGTGCACATTCTTGACATTGAGTAGTTTCTTTCAAGTACAGTTCTTTAATTTCTCCGCCATATGACAACACCTTTCCATCATTTGGATTGAGTGTACATTCTTGGCGTCGAGTTCCTTTAAGCTTGGTTTTCAGTTTGATGCTAACGCTAATCTAGTTGGCTATTGCTGGTTTATGTTGTGAAATTCCTTCAAAAAAATTGGTTAGCATATTTCAGTGGTATCAAAGCAGAAGACCCTGCCATCCTGTGGCAATTTGCAGTTGGTTGTCAGATGAGTGAAAGAGACACTAGACCATTCACCAGAAGTCAGGCCAGAACTCAGCATCAGTTCCCACCTGTTCCAGAGGCAGAGACTTTTTCAGAAGTCTTGAGGGATCTTGGCAAAACAGTGGAAGGTACAGAAAAGACAGTTGAAATAATGTCAAACAGTGTAAGGCAAGCTAATGAAGAGAGGGACAGAGTTGAGAAGAAGTTTGATGGGATGATAGACATGATGTCTCGTCTATTGTCCAAGTTGGACCAGCAAGCAGCTCAGAATATCATTCAGCCCCAAAATAACTCAACTGGAGAAAGCAGTGGAGTTAATGGGAATAACACTAATGGCAGTCCTGAGGTGAATACCAGAAACAGAGTTGTGGGTCAGCATGCCGCAATTCCTAGTGGGTCATCCTCTAGACCTCTTTTTCCCGTCTTCACACCAAAGGAAGAGCAACAACCGGTTGAAGTTGCACCAACCTTTGCTGATGATGCACGTCAAGCTTACATGGAGTACGTTTCTTTACCTCTTGACTTGAGAGGTACTTGGACCTTTGATCAATTCATGAATCAAAGGAGTCGGAGAAATGAAGGAATGAACAACGTCCTCCTATGGTGCCTAGAAATGATTTCTACCAAGTTTTGGGAAAGATAACTATGGAACATTTTGATGGTAGTAATAAGTGCACAGCCAGATCATGGGTGCAGAAGCTGGATAATTATCTCTCTCTCAGACCCATGCCAGAAGGAGATGCTATCAAATTTGCTACTTTGCATTTGGATGGGATAGCTCACGAATGGTGGACTCACGGTTTGGTCACTCTTGGCCATAACCTCATTCGTACCTATGACGAGTTTACCAACAAGCTGATTAAGACATTTGATACCAAGGATCCAGAATTCAAATTCAGAGAATTGGCACAATTGAAACAGCAAGGATCTTTAGAAAATTATGTTGCTGATTTCCAGAGGTTATCAGTAATGGTGCCTAACATCACTGAAAGAAGACTTGTGGTTCTTTTTGCTAAAGGTTTAATGGAGCCTTTGAAAGGATGGGTCAAAGCCTTTGATCCACCAACTCTAGATGAAGCCATCAAGAAAGCTAGGAGCATGGAGTTGGCAGCCCCAAGGCCTAAATTTCATTCAAAACCATTCAGCCATAAGAAAGATAAAAAACATTTTTCAAATCTGCCTAAGAAGTTTCCACCAAAGTTATCTGAAGAGGTCAGAGAACAGCTGAGGAAAGATGGAGTTTGCATCACTTGTCGTGAACCTTGGGTTAAGGGTCAAGGTTGCTATGGAAGAGGCAAAGCAAACTTAATGGAGGGCTATTCTGATTATGGAGCTGAATCTGATTCGTCTAATCAGCAATACGAATCAGCAAGCAGTGAAGGTGAGGAAGCCCTTGAAGAGAAGCCTGATGAGGTGGTAGATGGTAGTGCTTTTGCACAACTATCAAGTTTTCAGAAAAATGAATCCTTTCGGGTTCATGGAGTAGTTAATTCCCAAAGGATTGTTGCTTTAATTGACACTGGAGCAACTCATAATTTTATTGATGAAGGATTGGTTGCTAAAAAGGGTTTGAAGACTGAGGAATTTGATGGTTTCAAAGTAATGGTTGCAGATGGTTTTACTATGTCTTGCACGAGGAAGATTCCTAACCTCTCTATGCAATTGGGAAATTATGAGATTAAAGATGATTTTTATGTGGTGGGAATTGGAGACGCCGATGCTGTGCTAGGCATACAATGGCTGCGATCTCTTGGTGATATCACATTGAATTTGCAAACTATGGAGCTTAAATTTCAGTCTAATGGAAAGAAGGTTGTTCTAAGAGGGATGTCAAATGGGGGCCCTCGAATTGTGTCTTTGAAGAGGATGGAAAGGCTGATCCGTCATGAGCAGGTTGAATGGGCTGCTGAATGTTTGGTTCTACCAGCTGATCCAGTGGAAGAGAAAAGGCAATATCATCCAGATATTCAAGCCTTACTTTCAAAGAAGAGCAAAGTCTTTGGAAGCCTACCTCCTGGAAGACCTCCTGAAAGAGGTTTTGAGCATGTCATTGAATTAGAAGGAGCAAATCCTGTCATGACTACACCCTACCGTTATCCAAAGAAGCAGAAAGATGAGATTGAAAAAGCCATCAAAGAGCTTGTGGAGAGTGGTTCATTAGACCAAGCAAGAGTCCTTTTGCTTCTGCAGTGGTGCTGGTCAAAAAGAAAGATGGCACAATGCGTATGTGTGTTGACTACCGTGCATTGAATCAAAAGACAATCAAGAATAGATATCCTATTCCTAGGATAGATGAGCTTATTGATGAGCTCCATGGAGCTATGTTTTTCTCAAAGATTGATCTTCGTTTGGGTTACCATCAAATCAAAATGAGGGAGACAAACATAGAAAAAACAGCATTCAGATGTCACTTTGGGCATTTTGAATTTCTTGTCACGCCTTTCGGTTTGACAAAAGCTCCAGCAACATTTCAATCTTGTATGAACAAGATTTTTAGACAACAGTTGAGGAAGTTTGTGCTCATCTTCTTTGACGACATTCTCATTTTCAGTAAGTCATGGGAAGAGCACTTTAAGCATTTGGAAGAAGTGCTTAGTATTTTGGAGGCAGAATGTTTATTCGCCAAAGAATCAAAGTGTGAGTTCGGCATGACAGAACTCTTATATCTTGGCCACATTATCAGTTCAATGGGTGTGAAAGTTGATCCTGAGAAGATAAGAGCCATTCTTGATTGGCCAACTCCAAAGAATGTTTCTCATTTGAGAGGATTTTTGGGGTTATGTGGATTCTATAGAAGATTTGTGAAAGGATATTCTCATCAAGTTGCCCCTCTCATAGATCTTACGAAGAAAGGAGTTTTTCTTTGGACCAAGAAGGCACAAGAAGTTTTTGATAAATTTAAGCAAATCATAAGTACATGCCCTGTGTTGGCTCTTCCGGATTTTACAAAATCATTTGAATTACAGTGTGGTGCTTCAGGTGAAGGTGTTGGAGCTGTTCTAATGCAAGACAAACATCACATTGTCTTCGAAAGCCGGAAGTTGAGAGAAGCAGAAAAAACTTACTCCATTTATGACAAAGAGATGCTTGCCATCATGCATGCTTTGTCTAAATTCCGTCAATACTTGGTGGGAAGTAGATTTGTTGTTAAGACTGACCACAATAGTCTTAAGCATTTTATGCGCCAAAATGATTTGAATGAAAGGCAGCAAAAGTGGGTAAGTAAGCTCCAGGCTTATGACTTTGACATTGAATATGTCAAAGGGAAAAATAACGTAGTGGCTGATGCTCTTTCAAGAAGGCCTCATTTGCAGTCACTTTGTAAGTTATCAGCAAATTGGAAGGAGTTAATTGCTGCTGATTATGCTAAAAATCAGTTTGCAACCAACTTGCTAGAAGGTCATTTGGTTGATGAAAGGTATAAGTTGGTTGATGGGATAATTTACTATAAAGATAGAATCTTTTTAGTGCATGAATCTAAGCTTAAAAAGAAGATTCTACAATCTTTTCATGATGTTCCCCTTGCTGGTCATCAAGGGATTTTCAAGACTTATAAGTAGATTCGTGAAAGATTCACTTGGAGAGGGTTGAAAGAAGAAGTCTTGAACTACATTAGAGAGTGTCCGATTTGTCAAAGGAATAAAAATGAACACTCTTATCCAGCTCGTCTGTTACAGCCCTTGCCCATTCCGAATCAGAAATGGGAAAGCATTGCAATGGATTTTATCATGGGGTTGCCCAAGGTGCAAGGACGAGATTGTATTTTTGTTGTGGTTGATAGACTAACAAAATTTGCTCATTTATTTGTTGTCACCACTTCATTTACAGCAGCTCAAGTGGATGAGTTGTTTTTTAGAGAGGTAATTCGTTTGCACGAATTACCTAAAACTATTGTTAGTGATAGGGACAGCAAGTTCCTAAGTGTTTTTTGGCAAGAGATCTTCAGATTGAGTGGGACAGTGCTTACTCCAAGCACTAGTTATCACCTACAAACAAATGGGTAATCAAAAATTGTTAACAAATGGTTAGAAGGCTACCTAAGGAACTATGTTTCAGGACAGCAAAGAGCTTGGA
This sequence comes from Sequoia sempervirens, assembly GCA_007258455.2. Classification (NCBI taxonomy): domain Eukaryota; kingdom Viridiplantae; phylum Streptophyta; class Pinopsida; order Cupressales; family Cupressaceae; genus Sequoia; species Sequoia sempervirens. The sequence goes on along the minus strand of VDFB02270651.1, from coordinate 229,616,471 downwards.
TTAAATGGCTTCATTTAGGAGAGTATTGTTATAACTCGTCTTATCATATGTCAATTAAGATGTCGCCTTTCATGGCTCTATATGGTTATGAAGCTACTAATTTTGTTGATTTAGTGTTTGGTGATAGTAGAGCTCCACAAGCACAAGATATGTTACAACAAAGCCAAGACATCTTGAAATCTCTCAAGGAAAATCTGCAACAAGCTCAAAATCAGCAGAAGTTATACGCTGATCAGCAGTGTGTTGAAAGGTCTTTTGAAGTTGGGGACATGGTCTACTTGAGGCTTCAGCCCTATAGACAATCTTCTCTCAAGAAAAGTGGTGCAGAAAAGTTGAAGCCATGTTTTTATGGTCCTTTCAAAGTCACCAAGAGGATTGGTGAAGTTGCTTATGAGTTGGAACTTCCAGCTGAAAGCAAAGTGCATAACGTCTTTCATGTGTCACGCCTCAAGAAGGCACTTGGACACAACATTGTGGCTACTTCAGAATTGCCTCCATTGGATGAGGAAGGTCAGTTGGTGTTGATTCCTGAAGAAATTCTTGATACTAGAGAGCGTTCCTTGAGGAGAAGGACAATCAAAGAATACTTGGTTAGATGGAGGAATTTGCCTATTGAAGATGCCACGTGGGAAGGAGAACAAATTTTGTTGCATCCATCTTTTCAGTTGCTTGAGGACAAGCAATCTTGAGGAGGGCGGACTGTAATGTCCCCTTCTCATCAGTGATTTGTTCTGACACTCATCAGCCTATTCCAGAAGCCTGTAGGCGTGTGTGAGATAAAATTAGGGTTTCCAGTTCTGTGGTTTTGAGGTTTTTCGGGGAGTTTACTATTTATAGTAAATTCTTTTTTATGGCAGTATGCAGTTATCTTTCTTCAAGGTCTTCTTTTTCAGTTGGAGCATTTAATGCAATTCAAGTTTGGCTTCTAATGGTTTAATTTTGGAGAATCAAGGCATTAATGTTATAATTTGCAGTTGACCCCTTGGCCTAGGAGAACAACTTTATGTTGTGTTTAAAAGAGGGACTTGGAAGGGGGACATGGAAGGGGGACACCTTCATGAAGAATTAAATATATTTTATTTAATGCCTTTTGCCTTGGGAAAAAAGTGGACGCCACTTTTAAAAGAAATACTTTTTAAATAAAGTGAAATTTATAATATGCAAAAAGGACGCCATCTTGAGAAGTTGATTGTTTTTTGGAAATTTGAAAAGACTCCTATGTCTTTTGGTGTGCTTTCTCAAGAATCTGAAGAGTTTTGTAAGCTTCTATTTAATGAAGGTTTTTGCTCCAGCTTTGTATCCATTCATGTTATCATACTGTTATGCTGTCGAAATGGCAAATGAAATCTTGCTTCGAGGATGCTACCTCCTAGCCAATTATCCAATTTCATGTTTGAAATACAGCACCTAGTTGGAATTCGCTGCTTCTCATCCAAACTAGCAGATTGAGCTCGATTGTGAAAAAATTTTGAAGATTTATCAATTTTGGTTTTGCTATTTCAACTACAGCTGAAGGTGATTTTAATTTATAACTTTATTTTCAGTTGGAATTTGGTTCTGGGCATTTCATCATTCTAATTGCTGACCAAGGGTGACTCTTCATGCCAATTTTGAGATTTTATGATTGAGGATTTGATTTTTAAAGAGAAATCGCCCCTTCAAGGAGGGTCGTACTTTTTTGGAAGTGCTTTGGGATTCGTGTAAAATTCACAGGAGTTCTTTGAAGCTGTTTTGTCATCTCAGCTTGGTCGCCTACCTTCTAGCAATTCATTGCACTTGATCTCATTCGATTTGGAGGTGAAATGAGTGAGTTATGAATATTTCTTTGGTTTCACAGTCTACTGATTAAGAATTCCAGAACTCTGTTTTTATATCAGATTCATATGTTTTCTATTTTGGTCATAATTCTATCATTGGGAAAGTTAAGGAACATTATAGAGCTCATTCTTCTCTTCTAGTCTTATTTCTCTATCATTGTAATATATGTTTTTGCAGTCTTTTGAATTGTAAGGTTTTGATTAGTAGTACTAATCCAACCTATGTTATTGCTGCAACTACTTGTTTCATTTCCTATTAATTACCCCTGGACGGTTTACCACCAGTGCGGAGAAAGAACTTGTTTATCATTGTACCCACTTTCAAGTGGTGAATCCCCACTATTCTGTGGATGCCCGCCGCAATGGATGAATTAGTTTGTAATAGCTTCATGGTTGGTTATCCGCCTATTAATTTCTAGTTTTCAATTAAACACTCCGTCATATGTTAGCACCTCGCCCTCAGTGGGATCTTGAGTGCACATTCTTGACGTTGAGTAGTTTCTTTCAAGTACAGTTCTTTAATTTCTCTGCCATATGACAACACCTTTCCATCATTTGGATTGAGTGTGCATTCTTGGCGTCGAGTTCCTTTAAGCTTGGTTTTCAGTTTGATGCTAACGCTAATCCAGTTGGCTATTGCTGGTTTATGTTGTGTAATTCCTTCAAAAAAATTGGTTAGCATATTTCAATCCACTATGGCTGCAACATCTTCATCAGGTGAAATTTGGTCCCATTTTGCTGAAGGACCCTCATTGTATGCAGGATCTACACGAGAGAGAAAGCGAAGTGAGCTATGAATGTACACCAGGTTCTCTACTTTCTTTGACCCCAATCGATTCCTCTTTGACCCCAATCGATTCCTCTTTAGTGAATAAATAAAACCATAAGTACTCCAATTTCTCTCACAAGATGAAGAGCTAGCTACTTGTGAAAGTAATCTTATAGCAAATGATTGCAATTCAGGTGTTTCACCTCCATGGTTCCACCACCACTTTATAGGGTCTTTCTTTGCTCACATATCATATAAAGCTTCCACGGAAGAAAAGTCACCATGCCCACATGAAAAATTATTCCATTGACTCCTTATAACTGATGCTTCCTCACTTCGGCCATATATCTTTTTTATTGTAGCCCAAAACCCCTTCATTACCTCTATATCCTCATATGGAGCCCTCTTATTGGTCTCTTGTATATTATGCCATTTAGGATTTAAGGCATAGGCAGCACAATGAAGAGGTGTGTTAAGTTTGTTCCATCTTCCATGTAACTTTTCTTCTATCAAAGGATATAGTGAAGGATCTTTTGCATTTGTTATTTGCTTAATTCTTTCACACATGGAACCTATCTTTTCATAAATTTCCCCCAAATATGGCTTGTCTGAATCTACAAATTTGATCACCTCACATATGGGTTGAATAAAGTCCACAACAAATTTAACATCAGCCCAAAAACAGTCATCAAGGATCATACCTCTCACCTCAATTGCATCATTTGATGTAGATTGCCTCCAAGTTGCCCATGCATCACTAACAACCGTGGAACTCAAAGCACCTTTCACCTCACAAAGACGGTGAAGAAGAATAAAATAAGAAGCAAACCTTGTATCAGCTGGTTTGAGAAGCTCCACCTTGGCAAATTTTCGATAAATAGCTTGTGTTTGGTGATGGTTGCATATAAACATTTGAATTTTTCTGCCCTTTTCTATGAGAGCTGAAACCCACTCAAACTTGCCAATATCTTTGAGTGCATTATTCAACGAATGCACACAACATGGTGTCCAAAATATATGCTTGTATTTCTTGTGCACCAACATGCCTGTTGCTTTACAAACAAGGGCAGCATCTATAACAATTTGGACTACATGTGATGCCCCTACCTCCTCAATGCCATCACATAGCTAGTTAAAAAGATACTTTGCATTTTTTTCTTGCCCCGAACAATCTAATGCCTTCAAAAAATAAGGCCCTTTGCTGCATGTTACCATGATATTAAGTAGTGGACGGTTTCTAGTATCCGTCCACCCATCCATCACAATGCTGCATCCTTCTGAAGCCCACACTCTTTTCAATGGTGCTGTTTGTTGCTCTAATCAAATTTTTTATTTATCAATTAGAGTAGTGCCAAGCTTTTCATACATAGGTGGTCTATATCCAATTGGTGCACTACTGATTGCTTGGACCATCTCTGTATAGAAAGGTGATCGAGCAACATTAAACTGTATTCCATTGGCATAAAAGAAGCGTGCAATTGCTACATCAACTGCTTCTCGACCTTGCACATCAAATAATCTGCCAATGGGGTTTGAGCTACCAATGTGTGGCCTCTTGTGAGACTAAGAATTTTCTCTTGCTACATCTCTTGAAGACACATCCACCTCTGTCTCTCTAATTTGAGTTCGATTTGCAGCAGTTTCCCCTATTGCCCCTGTTGTTGAAGCATGAGAGCTCATATTAGAAACTTTACCATCAGCCCTTTCTTGATCCCTCACAGCGTCGTATCGTTCCACCTTATTTATACAAGGATCAACACCTTTTCCAAGTATGTGAAGGAAATGAGCCCTCACCCTCATGTAAGTACCTTGCCATGAAATTGGGCATAATTTGTATGAGATCATGGTTGTTCCATCTGAACCCTTTGGCCCCTTAACACGATCAATGAAATATACCAAACCAATTTTTTTCTTTTTTGCAAATTACAAACAACATGCGCCCGTTAGGGTTAGCACTAAAAGCCAAGCGAAGCAAAATTCAACTCTAACCAAGGATGTACACCATGATCCCGAAATGGGCAAGGTGTTAGCATATGGTCAGAGGATCTCAATGCAATGCCTAAACTGAATAACTCTAACCAAGAATGCGCCAGATGACGGCGTGCATATGGTTAGAAGATCCCTATCAACTACAATGCTGAAAGTAAACTCAACACCAAGTATGTGCTACCCAATCCAGAATGGAAATGAGGCGACCATATGGTGGAGATATAAAGAGATACAAATGCAACTTCAGAATATAAAATAGGCGGCAAGCCAGCCTCTTCCACTTATTCAGTGGGCATTACAAAACATGAAGAGCAAGATTAGAAGAAATGCTGACAGTACTACTGTTCAGCTTACAATATGATGAAGAATGCCTGCAAGAACAAGAATTAGAATGCTCATCAATGGCTGCAACACTGAAGGTGACCTCCATAAGGCTTAATATGACTTCTAATCACCTACCCTTCACCAACAAGCAAATTACTCCAATCTGATATGACAGACCAGCAGTTTAAATATGCAAACTAGCACCCCATAGACTCACTAAAATGCACTTTTCTCACTTAATACTAACTCTATTGACATGAAATCAAATGCATAGCACCCTTAAGAAGATGGCGACCAAGTTTAGACAACAAAGCCTCACCAAAAACCTTTATCTTTTTTCTTGCACAATTCCCAAGGAGACCCAAATGGTACAACCCTCTAAGAAGGGCGATTTCCTTCTTAAAATTCAAAGCTTTGTCTACAAAATCTGAAACTTATCAAAATGGGGCGCCCTTGCCAAGGAAACACATTGAAACAATACCCATAACCAGCATATTTTTATTTTTAAATATATGAGTGAAAACTACAATTCAGCTATGATATCAGTAACTCCAAAAAATGACATGGAATGCAATAAACTTGAACTACAAATGACAAAACAGCACTACAATTCAAACCTCACTACAAAACCTCTCACAAGCAAACTAAATTCCCCACTAGATGCTATCTCTCAAGCATGAAGTCGAGCCAAGGCTAGGAGGCATTCATTCCTCGAAGCAATCCCAGCACCATTCCGACAACATAACAATATTCAGACATAAGATAATCAAATGAAGACCCAAGACCTCCTTTTATAATATTGTGAAGACCCTCCAGAAGCTTCTAGAAACCCTAATTTTCAAATTTGAATCCAAACTTTTCCCTCCAAGAAATGGCGTCACTTTTCTTCAAGGCTTCAATTTTGACTTTTAATGAAATTCATCTCTTCAAGATAGGCGTCCACCCTAAAGCTTCAATTTTGACCTTAATAAATATTAAATTACCTCAATGAGGCGCCACCCCTTGAAGACCACCTTTTTAAAACATTAAGTTATGAGACTAGGCCAAGGGGGTATTATAACATTAAAATATATCATTATTTAAATAAAATGAACTTATCTCTCCAAAATGCATCCCAAGGCCAAAATTGAACAAACCAACTGAATCGACTAAAGAGGAAAGCCAACAGTGCTGAGAATGACAGGACCACTGCCAGAAATAGAAATTTACTAAAAATAGTAAATTCCAGAAGGTGCCCGGAAAGCCAAGAAAAACACACCACTGCAAAGCTCTCTAAAAACCCAAAAAGAATCCGCCAGTCAATCATCAATTCACGAGTAACAACAACCTCCAAAACATGAAACTCTAATTTCACCTTCCGAGTAGCCTACGGGTCTCCGGTTTAGGCCAACGGTCAACACAAAAGATCGTGCTCGAGAAGGGGACATTACAATCAACATACTTCCACAATGGATACAAGCCTTGTTTGTTTCCCCCACTCGACATTCTTGATTCAATGATTCAAATTCTACACAAAAAACAAAAAACAAAAACACATTATGATTAGAAATCAAATGGCTGAAGCTAAAGTTATGAAAAAGGAAACAGAAAAAATAAATAAAAATTTGAAATAGCTGTAGCTAAAGTTATGAAAAAATAAAAATAAAAAAAGAAACAAAAAATCGGAAAAAGACATGTCTTTGAGGAAGTTATTTAAATGAATCATATTAAGCTACAACATTTTGATTTTGATTTCAACATGAGACTCTGTTTTTGAAGTACTGAATATTTATTTGTCTTTGTATTCTTTAATATTAATTGCATTGACATTTTTCTGCTATCTCATATCTAGGGTTCCTGGAAAATTGATGTTCACTGTATCTGTATTCAACATGAGACTCTGTTTTGTACCTCATGAGCTACTTGTAAGTGGTATCTGTATTCAACATGAGTATTTGTATGCCGCACTTGTGTATGATATTAAATTAAAAAAAAAAACTTATCATTTATTACAAATACTTGTAACCTAAATTTTCTTTCTAAATAACTACATTTAAAAAATTGGTTAAATATATTAATTTTAAAAGATAACAAGACCAATCTGCTTTAGCTTATAGATTCACCTATGTATGTTATGTTTCGAACCATCAGAAAAAGGAGACTGAAGGATTAGTAATTTAGTCTGTTTCCATGGTTGTTTACATCCTAGGTTGAGAACTTTTTTTAATTTATATTTTCCTTCTCTACGCATTTGAAGGAGACGAATTATTTCACATCTGTGACTGTGGCATTCAAGCATACCAGTAATTTGTTTTACTTTTCATGTTCTATAGTTTGAACTTTCTAATAATGATGTAGTATGCACACAAACACATCTGAAAATTAATTAAAAATTTACATACCTAATGAGTGATGGCTGATATGGGAGATGGTCCAGACTTTAAAATTTTTGATGCCTCACACTTTTGAACTTTTCTTTGTTGTCGCCCTCTTCAGTCGCGTACGGCAGCTAAAAGCATATGAAGTATGTTTAAAATTTTATTTTTTTTACTTTTTGCCTTTAAAACACGGGAGACGCGGGAGACTTCGCAGGAGACTTCACGGGAGACGTGATTTTAGGGTTTTGGAGACGTGGGAGATGGTGGGAGATGTCGAAGAAGTTTCCAAGTTAGAAATGCAGTCTCCGGGTACTAGTGTAGTGCCGGAGACACGTCTCAGAGGGGGGAGACGCGTCACCTGGCTACTATGCTTTATAATATAAAGTCAAATAATCATTATTATATGCACTTTTGATATTTAATTATTATTATTAAAGTACAACTTTAATAATAATAAAAATGCCTTCCAGTTGCCGACTCTGCGGACCACCTCCAAAGAGTAGTCTCACCTCCCCACTCCCCTCTAGGTGACATTGGGCTGGGGGTTATGGGGATACCTTGGGTTACCAAAAAATAATAATAATAAAAATGCCATAACTCCTACAATAATGAATATAAATCATTTTCGTCTGCACCAGGAGGTAACCCACTAAATCTTCTGCTCACCCAGGTGCCTTACCAAGGATAGTAAGGTTGGCCTCTATCACTCAATTGACTTTCTATAAATAGTAAGTGCATCAAAACGAAGCCAAAAACCTCTGAATTACAAAGCCTCAGATTACGCCAAGGATCTGGAGAGATAAACACTGCAATAGGCCACCTAGAGAACTCAATAACACCCAAACTAAACCCTCTAATCCACAACACTAGCTTACAAGGGTCAAATGATAGGCTAATCCTCCAAACTCTAATGCTCATGAAAAAGGGGACATTACAACTAAAATGATCTGATATTTGTACAGCCCAATGGCAAGTACAAAGCAAATATTTGTTTTCATAATTCACTCCCTATTTCAAGACTACCAAACTCAAAAATAAATCTATAAATTGATTTTATATTTTGTTTAACAATATATCCAAAAGAAATAAGAAAAAGGAATTAAAGTATTCTGTGTTAGGTATATATTATACTTATGCAGTCTCTTGTTTTTGTGCTTTCACTAAGTGATCTTTCTAGACCGATCTCTCATGTCTCTACTATTTTATTCCAAACATGCTCTCTTCCAAGCCTCAGGCATGACATTGTGCTTGGTTTTTGTAAATAAGTTCATTCCTATAATAGATATTCTAGGACAGTATTTCAAAAGAAGGCATTAACTTAATGGGAAAGTATATAAAAGATGATCTCCAGAAAGTAAAAAATTACATCCATCTTTTTTCGTAAAAATATTCTATTTATCTTCACCTTTCATGATCCTAATTAATGTGTTTTAAAACTTCTTACTGTCAGGAAACTATGTTTCTTACCAATCTTTACTAATATTATTGTTTACTGTTAATCATGCCACATAAACATGATCACAGCATCTTCAGTTATTAGATCATAGGCCTAATAGAGAAATTTGTCTGAATGAATGTCGACTAGTTTATTCATTCACATTATTTGCTATTTTCTATAGCTTGATTGCCAGTGCAGGGTAAATATGCATTTTTACATTCATGGAGCTCACTCAGGACTTGTTTAGTAGAAATATTTTGAAATGGCAAAATAACTTTATATGTTGTTTATCTTTTGAGTCGGTAACCTGTCTATAAATAATAACAGAGAAGATGCAAAGGCACTGTAACTTATTCAAAATTAAATATTACAACCATCTACTACAAGAATTAAAAATATACCATAAAAGTTTACAACTCTACCGTAAAAGTTGGATTATGATAATCATCCTTATGGTCAGTTTGCAGAGTTTGAAATAGATTGTGTTCTGGGGTATCATAACGTCCATCACAAAGATCAAATCCTCCAAGGAAAGCTGTAATCTTTCTTCTCCTGTCTACAGCCGCTGAATCCAGAAGTATCGACTTTTGATGATGTGTGAAGATGGCGCCCACTTCCTGAAAATAAAATAAGAAATATGATTCCATTCACTTCGTAATATTAAATATTATTAAATTCTAGACCATATAAGCAAATGAGGATGGGTAACTGCAGTAGTATCTTCCCAAAGTAAAAAATTCCCTTAAAATGGCTTGTACATGCTTCTTTTTAATTATAATCTGGATTGCTTAGAAGATTAGAATATTTTTCATAGGTCGCTTAGAAATTTAATTGACATTTCCATATGATGATTTTGGTATACTACTTTGTGCACACTTTTTATGCCATGTTACAGTGATTTGTAGTTGAACAAAGCAATGCATCCTTCCTCTTTTCATGTAAACATCAATTTTACCAACAGGAAAAATCTGGTAATCATAGGAATGTAGACCTACTTTGTTCAATAAATAACAAAATGTTGGTTATAGATTCGAACATTATTCCAAAGAGTTATCTTGGAAAATGATGCCTTCTTGAAAGAATTTATCTAATGTGCATGATACATGTACAATGGAAATTGCACATACTTATGTTACCTTAAGTTCATTATTTCTGGTAAAATGATTGCACAACTTGAGGATGCCCCAAAAATTAGACAATTTGTTTGTACAGTTAAATGGCCCAATGAAAGAATTCATCTAATGTGCATGATACATGTACAATGGAAATTGCACGTACTTATATTACCTTAAGTTCATTATTTCTGATAAAATGATTGCACAACTTGACGATGCCCCAAAAATTAGACAATTTGTTTGTACAGTTAAATGGCCCAATGAAAGAATTTATCTAATGTGTGTGATACATGTACAATGGAAATCGCATGTACTTATATTACCTTAAGTTCATTATTTCTGATAAAATGATTGCACAACTTGACAATGCCCCAAAAATTGGACAATTTGTTTGTACAGTTAAATGGCCCAATGAAAAAATTTATTTAATGTGCATGATACAGGTACAATGGAAATTGCACGTACATATATTACCTTAAGTTCATTATTTCTGATAAAATGATTGCACAACTTGACGATGCCCCAAAATTTGGACAATTTGTTTGTACAGTTAAATTGCCCAAAAAAAATGGCCTACAAACCCCTTTGACGCTTCTTAGCCTTGTTGGTAAATGGATATGCTTGTGGTGAGGTCAACTCTTAAGTAGATATGCTGCTAAAAACTTTTATATATGCTGTTAATGGTGACAGCATATATATAAGAAAGATGAATGGTCAACTTAAATTTGAAACTTTCTTATATATGCTGTTAAAAGCTTTTATATAAAAGTTCTTCACATATGATAACATGGATGGTAAAATGGGACGGAAACATTTTGTTGAAGAGGATGAGTTTAGGGAAAAAAATCAAATTAATTTGGTTTTCCTAATTTCAATAGAGAAGATTTAAAAGGAAAATTCAGATCCATAAGTCTTCTCTGAATCTCAAAATTGGTGTATAATGACATAATTCTAAAAAATTTGGATGAAATTGGTGTATGATGGTATAAGTCTCTTCTGTCAAACTCAGCTGAGACTGTAAAAAGACAGAAAATCAAATTGAAATCTTCAATAAAAATATTTTTTCATATATTATATATAGTTTTTCAATTGCCAAGTTTTGGCCTAGCTTTCCACCAAATCCTAGTCTGTGTCATAAAAGAGCTTGCCGAGTTTGAGTCTCAACACTATGGATATTTCCCAAATCCATACAGATGTACTTGTTCCAACCATTTTGACCTCAAATATACACATCTAGGCTACAGTGGTGATTGGCAACCATAAGAATCATCAATAACTGAAGAATCAATGGAGCAAAGAAATCATTGGATATCCTAGGGTCATGTGAGGTACATTTCACTAACAAAGTGCCAAAGGCCAAGTAGCCTGTGCCTTGCATATCTAAATAGAGCTGACCACGCCTGTCGGAAGAAGCAATTGACACTTTTGCCACACAGCCTGTCATTCCATTTGATCCTGTGGTCATGGTCCATACCCAATGAATCAAGAGTACCGTACCATAAGGAATGTAAATTCATGGATTGGGAGCTCCACTCTATCTTAAGCTCATGACCCTCCTTCCATATCCTCCACATGTAGAGATTACTGTCATCCCCCTCAAAAAAACGAGTCTCTTGCAATAAAATGGTATCAGCTCCTCAATGTCCTCCATCATTGTCCAAGGGCCTTTCGTTGTTACCCTCCTCTTGAGGATAACCTTTATCTCTTAACATTGATCCCCACGCATGGGTTTCATATGCAAATTCCTTTATTTTCCCGTCCAGCCTATTGATTGGGTCTCCTCTCCATCTTCCTCTCCAGGCTGTCATTTTTTCCTTTGAGAAAGGTGCTTTAGGCTAAGTTTCTCAAATGTTGAGAGATATTTAATGAAGTAATTTTCCAGGTATTTCCACCCTCCTGATCACAAATATCATGCATCTAATCCATCCATCAAGGGTAGTCAAAACTTAAAACCCAAATAACTACAAGACTACCATGATTGGGCATACATTTGTCAAAATTTTAGGCAATAATGTTGGACATGGAATTTTCCTAAGTACTTGAAGAGTGGTAATATTAGAGTGCGGGGAGATGCAAGCTTCAAGAGAGACTTTCTAACTACAAACAATATTTTTATGCTTGAGCTATCATTGAAGATGATCTTTATCAGTCTTGCCAAATTCTTTTGTCATTTTGTATACTTTAGGAAGGCCTTTGACTCTATTTGAAACATCTACATTTACAAAATCTGTTTTACACGGTTATCTTAGATTTTTTTTGTTACTAATATCATGAAACTCTATGAGATGGTTATTGGTTGATTCCAAATTTCCCATGACCTCTATTACACTATTAAGAATTTAAGAGTATTAATGGAGTCAAACAAGGGTGTCCTCGCCAATTCTTTGTGATATTTGTATCAATTAGTGTCAACCCTTTCTTCAGCAACATACTCATGAAAAGGATTCTTAATGCATCATGTTATAAATGCTATACTATATTTTTTTGATGCTCCTCTCTCTCTCTCCCAAAGGTTTAAAAAAGAACATACCTTTGCCTTTTTTTGTCAGCTTCACCAATTTGTGGTAAACCTTAGTAAAACTAACCTCATAGTCTTCTAAAATCTAAAGATTCTTTCTAGGTTTCAGCTTTTTTTAACTACAGAAAGCTTGTGGAGATTATAACAAGATTATACATGATTGGGAATTCAGTGCATTGGGCCATTCTTTAGTATGAAGGAAACCACTAAATCTTGTCTTTACAAGGTATATGCCCCACTTTTATATTGGAGCCCTCAAGTTTTGAGATACATTTCCAAGATATCACTTTGAAGATATGACATTTCAATGAAATCGCTTAACCTGCTAATCTTGTCATGTTTGGCACTGCATTTTACATATAGGGTTGCCTCTTTCAGTTCCACTGGATGCTAACATTATTGATTTTCTAAAGCCAATTTGCAAGTTCAATCTATCAACATTTGCATTGATTAACTTCATTTTGATTCTTTGCATTACCCTCCTTGGCATCTTCCCTCAAAAGAGTCCTTACAACTTTAAGAGAGAATATACACCAAGAATAAAATTTAGGTCACTTGCCCTTATTGTTAGAGTTTTTACCTTGACTTGCTCGGCTAGCATTCTCACAGTGATGGCACGGAGATGAAATTGATGAAATCAGCAAATGCAGACTTATTCACAGCAGAGAGATCAGCATGGGGTGAAATCAGACTTGTCTTCTGTAACAACCACCCCTGATTTTTTTTGGTTTGTTTGTTGAGTGTAATGTGGATTGCAGGTTTGTTTTTGCATTCAAGTGTTTTCAACATAATATAGCATTCATAGGAAACATAGCAAAGAAGGAAATAGACCATGAAATTGCATTATCTTCACATTGAATCATTACATATCATATTGGTGATGATAACAAATGAAATCAGACTTAATGAAAGATGTTTCAGACCTAGAAACAATGATTATCAAACCTGATAACAGTCATACATGGGCAGCAAATTGCATTCAACTTGCACCACAAGATAGCTACAATAGTAGATAACCAACCACCGCGATCTCACACCAAAGAACAGCTGCACAAATTCTGAGATGAGCAGATTTCATGCCTATACATCAGTAGACCTGCCTGTGCACTAACGCCCAAATGGCATGGCTCCCTAGGAGGGGTGATTTGCTCCTAAAAATATATGCTTCACCAAAAAATGCAAATGAGTACTTCAAAATGTGGCACTCAGATGTGAGGAATCATTTGAAACAATGCCTAGAATGAAGCTTCAGTCACCAACGAACCTACATGCAAATTAACACTTCCAACCACTATGTAAAAGTGAATTTCCAAAATTCTGGAAATGCATATCAGACCTCTGAAAATAAGTTTAAACACCTCCAAACACACACCAAAATAAGGCAAAGCATCGAACACACCAAAACCTCCGATCCTACATCAAAATATAGAGAAAATCTTCATTCTAAACCTCCAAAATAGTGAAAATCAGAAAACTCTGTAAGTGCAAAGGTGACCCCTGAAGTAGAATCACTCCTTCTGGCTAGGGTGGATCTCTCACCATTGAAACCAACAACCAAAGATGAGGGTTTTGTCATGTCCCCAATATCGTAACCTATTGAGATACAAACACTTAATAAAATAGATATCAAAATTATAAAATTTCAATTTAAATATTATTATTATAATATTATATCATTGATATTATTAATAAAAACAAAATACATATTAAAATTATAAATATTAGTAATTAATTATAACTCTCACAAGATAATATTATAACTAAATTATCAAATGCAATATTATAAATATTAAAATATAAAACAATTTAAATAATGTAATCATAGTAATAAAATTAATATAAAATACTATGAAATAAATAAACAAATATAAAATATAAAATATAATAAATAACAAAATGTAAAAATAAAATAAACAAATATAAAGCAGCCCCTATAAACGGAAAACCATTCACAAGAGATGCAACGATTATAGTGAAAAGACAAGATGGAACCTTAGACAGCTATTTTCATGAAGGTGTCCCTAGTCAAAGGTCAGCATGACTGTTGATTGGTCTATAAAGGAGAAGACCAAGCCAAACAAGGAGGGCATGGGATAAAAAGAAAGGCATTCAGAAATAAATAACAGAATTGAATAAAGGGAAGATATTCTCCAAAAAAAATCTGATCATCGTTGGCTGGGGAAATAAGAGGTTTCTGCAGATCGAAGATATAAGTATTATCATATGTGAATAAAGGTTTGTAATTTGCTTATATAATTGGAAGGTAAGAATACTGGATATCAAATATATTATTAATTTAAATTTCAGTTGATACTTATAAATATATTTAAATATATTATGAGGGATAAATATATTTAGAAATTGAATGACATGTTAATAATTGATAATTATATATTTAGATATATATATATTGTGATGATTGACAAATACAATGCATATATATATATGATTATCCAATAATGATGCTTGCAGCAATTATGATTCTTTAATATATAAATGAATAGATTTATGTATATCTTTATCCTATGACCAATCAAATGTGAGATTGAAGGAAGGCAATTAAGGAATAAAGAGTCATGGAAAGACACAACAGATCAGATAAACTCATCACTTAGTCTTACTACCTTGTTTCCTTTAAAATCAGATCCATTGATAATGCAGTAAATGTATGTCGATCTGTATATTGTATGAATTCCATGATGTTTTCATGAACACTGCTGATAAACGCCTTCGACCTGTACATTTTGTTCTTCTCCCATGCACAATGATCTGCCTACGCTGACCCTGTGCTATGATTAATTCCTAAAGTCAATTCCCCATAATCCGATAACCTCTGGGCAGTGATGACTATAAATTCCGCATTACACTATGGGCTGGGTATTTCCTAAGGCAGCGTGATAAATATCTCCATTCAATCGATATGATTCTATGCCTTCTTACATCGACCACACCCCCATGAGGGATTCAAAAAGCTTTACACTGTATTAATGTCTGATTGATGATGAACTCTTTATGACTGCATTCGTATTTCTTGGACTCCTCGGATTGCATTTATATTTTTATGCTGGGTTCTTTATATGGCATTCATATTTGATTGATGTTAGATGACATAATAATGAACCTCACATATTGTGGATAGAATATAATAAGGACTAACATGAATATATTATGGCTGTACTTGACTAACATGAATATATTATGGCTGTACTTACTCTTGCATTGAAATACATTTCCATGAGGTAATTTGGTTATATGCTTATGCAACTATTTCAAGACATAATGGATGAATATAAATGAATCATTAAAAATTGCATTTACATGTGACTGTACAAAGATTGTCTTCTCCATGCTTGTTACTCTATTAGGGAGGGCGAACCATTGGTAGAGTGGTGCCTAAAAACCCCACTTATGATTCCACTGCGGCCATGGAGGGGTGGTAGGCCTCGGCCACTTTGGCTTTATGGTTCCTTTCCCCTAATAGGACAAATGTCTTCCGAGGTGCTGCCATGAGTAGAGAATGCAAGTACTAAGCCGCTAAGAAAGAAGGATTGTGATGGACAACCTCCTGTGCTTGGCATGAGGGCTTCAAGGCAGATCCACCCATGGCACTCCTCTTGCTTGTTAAATTGTAATTATGATTGTGCCTGATTTTGATCCTAGATATTAAGGCTAACATATAGATATGTGGACATATGTGCATATTATGGATGCAGGTATTTACTCAAGGTTTCCCTAACACAAGGCCCTTGGGTGGGAATAGAGAGCCCGAATCCTCTAACCTTCAAGCAGCCCTAGAACCAGATAGGTAAGGGACATTACAGCAAGGGACACGACAGTTCAACCTGTCTGTCCCTTGGTAAGGAACACATCTTGTTTACCCTAATCGCTGCTATTGTTTGTTATTTTTAATTGCTTTACCAAAAGGGAATCGCTGCCTTATTAAAAGAATCGCTGCCTTGTAAAATCGCTTCTTTTTATTTTTGTTTTATTCTTTATTTTTGTCTTTTTTTACATTTGTCTTTTTCTGATTATTCTTTTGTCTTCTTGCTGCATAATATAAAATATTTGTAAATCTAATTCTTGTTGTAACCTGGCCAGGGTATGACAACAAATCAGTCAAATTAGTTAACTCTAAATCAATCTCTAGTTCTAAACTTGATGAAATCAATCTCAGCCATTCATTCTTTCACCCAAAAAAACTATAAATTCACCCTTCTTCCTCAACTCCAAAGACCATGAAATTACAATAAAATCATCTTGATCACAAATTCATCTATGCTGGAAATTATCAACATGCTGCAGAAAAACTTGTAAATTCATTGAGCATCCACAGTCTATCAAGAGAATGAGAAAATCGCACTCAATCTGAGGTTTGCATCATTTTTAGGATAGAAGTTGAATATTTGTTTTGATTTCATTTATTATTCTGAATTTGATTGCTCACAATTTACAAAGACAAAACTCACAAGAAATTTGAAGTAAGATATGATAAACAATGTGGCAGAAGATCATTTCACCTGCTGTTTAAACCAACTATGTTTTTTCCCAGCGATTCGAGGACAAAGTAAGACTTGAACAGATGAGTGTTTGAAGAACCTTCGGGTTTCTTCATCATGTGTTCCCATGAGACCTTCCTGTAGGCATTGCACAAAAGGTATGAAAATGATGTGTAATAACACAAATTCTATATAATGTTGGAAGATCTCTTCATGAAAAGTGCAACTAAATATATGTTCTTTTCAAGATGGCAAGGTTAGCACTTGTAGCAAGCTTACAGTCTTTAACCCAAGGATGTCCTTTGATGTAGGATCATCCCACAGAAGTAACAGCACCCGCAAGCCTTCTTGCGATTTTAACTTGAGAAGATCCCCTAATGTGGAGTCTGAATGAAGCGAATTTGAATTTCCACTTCCATGCACCAGCTTAATCTTGTGATATACGGACCATCCAGTAATGTATATAAACCTCTGAGCTTGTAGAATAGCCTCACAAATATCCTGCCAACATTTTCCATTTTTATACAACACTTGACGATCAAGTTCAACAGGAGGAAGAAGATTATCAGGCGTATGAGCATCCTGATACAAAGTTATTTTCCCACCTTTTCTGAGAGGAAAGTATGTGTTGGGCACACCAGCATAGTCTGGTCCGGCGCCAATTCCAAATCTGTACATCACTTGATTTTCTATTGGGAAAAATTGCATTGAGAGCTTAAGTGCAGCTCCCACCTTGCAGACCTTCCCATTGGCGCCTGACACAGGAAACCAACCCTCTATTGTCTGACAAGACATGAGTTTCTCTGCAGGTATTGCAACATCACCAATAAGATTTGCACGGATAAAGTCACTGTCCTTGACATAAAAAAGCACCTCGGCAACATTGTGTGCAACAGGAATAGAGAAATGTTGATTCCATACAGGATTCTGGCTATTGCTAATCACACGGGACCTCGCAACTATTGCACTAGAGAGACAAATTGTCACATATGGATCACTCGTTATTATTTTTTGGGATAAATGCTCTTCTATTTTTGCCGAAGTTTTACCAGAAGTTTTCGTTGTAAATATCTTCTGAACATTTTCTGAGAAAGAATCCATGTTGGGCAGTTCTTTTGCTTCATAAACCCAAACATCCAGTGTCCCATGTAACAGTACAAACCTCAGAGATGTATCTGAAGGTTCATATGGCACAATCTGAAGTTTGTCATAATCTTGTGAGCCAAATTGTCCCGGTGACAAATCTGAAGATAAATTGCTGTCATAAGAATTCAGTAAATGTTGTCCATAATGGAATGAATGGCCTGAAACTGATCCATTATTGCTTGCAAAAGATTGACTGGAATAGTCAATGTTCTGTGAAGTGTAATGTGGCATTGAAATGGGCTTCTGAAAGGAGCCTGCTCGGGGTGAGGATTCAGCAGGTTGAGGGCGGTCTGACAAGTGCATTGACGACATTGAATCAGTCAATGGGTACGGTGGTACAGATGGATAAGACGTGCTAGGGGCAACTGTCTCCAGATTGGAAGTTGGTGCATGATAGGCTGGGGGGATACTGGTTCGATGGTCAATATGGGAATGTGGAATGGAGGATGAAGGTCCGTATTGGTTATAAGAATTGGAAGTTTGTTGAGGGTGGTATGAGCCATCGGGATAAAAACTTCCCTGATGGTGGTATGAGCCATCATGAGGAAAGCTTTCCTGATGGTAGTACGAGCTCTCAGGATGTTGTAAACTTCCCTGATGGTGATATGAGTTATCAGAATGCTGAATACTTCCCTGGTGGCTGTAAGGATACGGATGGTTTTGAAAGAAAGAAGCTGAGGGTGTTGACCATTGCACCGAGGGTGGCTGAGGGGGACCATAATTTGGAGAAGGGGATTGATGAGGTGGGGATTGCCAATAAGGATCAGGTCCATATCCCTCATATCCATATGGATTTGGTGGTGGTGGTCCTGGTGGATAAGCTGAATGGGGAGGAGGAGCATACGGGGGATTGGGGTAATGATTGGATCCAGAATGCCCAAAACCCCCATTGTCATATTTCCTGAAAGGATCCATTTGAAATTTTATCTTTTTGTGATTGTATGATGCCCTTATCCTTCTTGACTCCGTAACAGAACCTCAAGCAATCAAATACGACTGTAGGGTTGTATTGATAGGTCCAAAGCATAAACGACCTGAATGAACCTATCTCCGTGCTGCTATCTGCATACTCATAAGAGAGTACAAACGAGTTTAGTACTTCTATACCTACAATCCTAATATCCTATTATTTGTAAAACCAGCATCCTAATTCCCAGTTTTTTGTATACCCTGTATCCTGATTCCCAATTGTTAGTTCATCCAATAACCTATCTTACATTTTTTAGAATACCTCGAATCCTACTTACCATTTTTTTGTATACCCATAATCCTATCTCCCATTTATTTGCATATCAATTACCTGAATTCCCAAATTTAAGAACACCCAATATCTCGATCCTCAATCAGATTAGAAAACATCGTTTCTGAACTATACCCAATTCAACGCAGAGGAACTCCAAGTACTCAACCTAATTTTCTAACCCCTGAATCAATCGAAAACTTACAGTCCAGCCCTGTAAATTGAAATCCCAGCTAAGTGCTCCTGACTTGATTAAATTTAATGAAAGAAAACGAACAACTTACGTAATTGTCTGTGAAAGGGTTATAGAATTGATCAATATGACTGTTGTGCGATATTAGCCCAGTTCAAAGGCGGCCAAATAGAAGGTTTTGCGATGTTTCTCTTGAACTAAGATTCATTTCTTCGAAGCAGAGATGCTACTTGCGTCTTCGTGAAAGCATGGGCTAGTGACTTAGGCGGCTAACGAGAATCAATGTGATTGGAAGAGCGGACTGACTGGTAGGCGACATGGGAGCTACTTGAATTAGTGGTGTCAGGAGGTTGAATTACCGGGGATATTCCTGTTTTTATTACGCCGAAGGCGTTCCCTCTATGAAATAACCGAGCTGAGTTTTACTATCAACGGCATGTCGTGCGGGATAAGAGATGCAAGACGATGAGAGTAATCTCATCCATCCATTCATCAAGGAAATAAAAGTTTAGTTACCGTCAACCAATTTGTCCACGCTGACGTTGCGCATTGATTTCATTTTCAAAGTGGTCTTTCTCTGCAATCTTCCACAGCTCCCCGTCGACATTGTTTCAACCAGTTCGTTTGCAGGATTTGCAGTTATGAATATCTCTGATTCTACCGGGCCGTTGGAGCCTGAAAGCATTGGTTGCATATATCTTTGAACCATTGCAGAAATCTGAGACGATTTCTCGAGAATTTGAAAGCAGAGCCGACTCTGGGATAGAATTTATGGGAATAGCCAGAGCATTTCGAACTATAATATCTGACAAAGATCCTCCTTCCATTATGCTTTGATGGATTTCCGTACGCTGTTTTCAAAGCTCTAATTTTAGTACAGGCAGGGAGGATGCTGGCAAAGGTTGTGGAATTCGGTTGAAAAATTTCTAAATTTTTTTCATCAAATTAATTTTGTCCATATCCCGCAATAATTGAAGTCCATGAGAAAAAATATCTTTGAGGCAATTGTGTCAAACAGTTCATGTGCCTCGTTTATGCTTCCACATTTTGCATACATGTCTACGAGGGCAATTGCAGCTACAACATTTGATGAAATTTTTGTATCCTTTATGCTATGATGGATCTCCATACTCTTTTCCAAAGCTTCGATTTTGGCACAGACCAGGAGTACGTTGGCAAATGTAAACTGATATGGTTGAAAACCTGTTTGTTGCATTTAGTGAAACAGAGTGTGACTGCCTCCTGAGGATACGCATGTCTTCTCTACGCTGCAATAATCATATTCCGTGAGACTGATGTCACGTTCTTTCATATGGTCAACCACGTTACGATAATTCACCAAACTTTTGCAGTAAATAAGCTTATTATGTAAAGCTGTGCGTGTAGCAAATGCAAATCGCCTGTGAGCGATGAAAGACTATACGTTCTTCCCTTGTGAAATCGACTCCTTGAGAATGCAGATCTGCAATACTTGAAAGATACTTAGAGGAGTTTTCGAGGGATTGTGAGTAGTAAGCGGAATGAGTAACACCTCCTTCCACTATTCACTACTGTCCCTCTCTATATGAGATTGAAATGAAATGAAATGAAATATTTTAATAATTTTCACGAGGTCAAGTCTATGGTGTACCCAAGAACAGCACAAGACGTCAGTGAAGAGAAAAGACCCTAAACAGTTTGAGATTTTTACTTGAGGTCAGCTCTACCACAGTGGATTTTGATGATGTAATTTGTCGATTTGACCACCTTTCCTCCTCAAATAAGGTATTTAAGTTACCAACTTGTAAAGTTTCCTCATAACTGACCCAAATATCTTTATACACTAAGCACTCCATATCAAAGTGTCATTCTGTCTCCACCAATCCCATGTCGCAAAATCTGCATATTTTTGTTTCCCACTCTTCTTTAAAAACCATCCATCTGCCCATTTCACATCTAAGACGATGTGAGCTAGTATGAAGTTGGGCTATCAACATCTTTGCTCTTCATCTAATATTCGCTCCTATATAGGCTTTTTCTTCATGGTCCCCTTTTGGATTAAATTTTTTGATACAGTAATCTTTTTTTTGCCCTGATTGTTTTGTCCATATAGCATTTTTGAATTTTTGCTTCACATATTTTTTTTATTTCTTCATTTGTACTTGGACAATCATGCATATTCACACCCCACTTTTCCATCCATTTTTTGTTTTGTTTCATCCATGTATTTTTTTTTCTATCCAACTCTTCTTCTACAATTAGCTTAGGCCAATGATGGTTCTCCATATTTTGGACCTTCTATAGGTAACTTAGTAACTGAATCATCGTTGAAGCTTCCAAGGGGAAGGTACCTGTCTCCGCCAATAAAATCTTATAAGGTATTGCAGTTTTAAGTTTAAGGTTGCTAACAATTAGATGCTTTTGAATTTTTTCCACTTGCTTCCATTTCTGATCTAATATGTTGCTACCCCAAATTTCACACCCATATAAAACCACTGGGGTCACAAGTAAGCCAAACAACGTTCTCTTGGTTTTCCAATCTCAAAATTCAGCATTTTTACATCTATTTTGAGATGGGTAGTGAATAACAATGGAATTTTATGATTGTAATTGGAGTGAGAAAACTATGAGGTTACCCTTTAATATATCATTTCCTCTTTGGAGCTTTCATAATGGTAAAAAAAATGAAATGCAATGCACAGCTGGTAATTGATAAAGAGTTAATTAATGTCTTACCCTTTTAATGCTCAATTAGACAAGGTTGCCCTTTGTCCCCATTCCTATATGTTCTGGTTATTGATGCTTTGGGATATTTGCTGCAAAAATATAATCAACTGAACTTGATTAAGGGTATTTCTATCCCCCATAATGTAGTGGTGATTAACTCCCATTTCACTGATGACAACTGAACTTGATTAAGGGTATTTCTATCCCCCATAATGCAATGGTGATTAACTCCCATTTCACTAATGACATTATGCTTTTCCTACAAAATTTTGAGTTGGAGATTAACAATGTTTTGGGAGTTCTTAATCTTTATTGTGAAGTGTCAGGCTCAAAGTCAGCTCACCATAAAATAGAATTTTTAATGGTTCAATCAGATACACCTCCAAGGTGGATTCCTAAAGAGTGGAAACTAATCAAACATGGTTAGATTACTCGGTATCTTAGCATCCCCTTTGGGTTGGGAGTGTCCCTTTTAGAGATGTGGAATTGGTATTTAAATAAATAAATAAATAGATTGTGTTTTTGGGGAAATAAATTTTTTTCTTTAGCTGGAAAAATTCAAGTTGTGAATAGAATTTTTTTGGCTTCTCATGTTTATTACTCATTTTGTTGGATGCCATCAAAAAAAGGATACGAAGATCTCATCATAATTGTTCAAAACTTGTTATGGGCCAATTGGGATGGTAAGGTAGGTTTTAAATCCACTGCTTGGTTACATTGCATCCAACCCAAAACCAAAGGTGGTTTGGATTTATTGGACCCTAAAACACAAGGGGCTTGCTTGGTGGTGAAATTGATTGTTAGAACAGTTAACGAAGATGAACCATGGAAAAATTTGGTTCGTTTTCAAATTCTCTAGGCTACAGCTAAAGGGAAATGGCAATCTATCAGTTGGGAAGAAAAAATTCTTTTGGCTTCGTTCTTTAGTCTTAAAGCCTTCCCTCCTTTACTTTTAGTTTGGAAGGCATGGCAACAAGTATGTAATTTTTTAGATTGGAAAAGTCCTCTACAACACGGGTTCAATTTTGGATCCTCGTCAATATGGTGGAATAGAATTGTTCAATATCAGGGTCAACCATTTGTTGTTGCTTTTCCTAGACAAGCATATTCCTTCCCTCTGTTACTTTTAGTTTGGAAGGCATTGCAACAAGTATGTAATTTTTTAGATTGTAAAAGTCCTCTACAACACGGGTTCAATTTTGGATCCTCGTCAATATGGTGGAATAGAATTGTTCAATATCAGGGTCAACCATTTGTTGTTGCTTTTCCTAGACAAGCATATTATTAATTTAGAAAAGGAGTGTGGCAATTTAAGGACTTGTGGGATTTTAAATCTCAAGATTAGGTTGATTGGAAAATTCTTAAGAGTAACATTGGTCTTCCTTATAGATATAAAGTGTTTTTTTATCTTTGTTAAGTCACTAGTTCCCTTTGAGCTGGCTATGAAAATATGTACTCCCCTACATTGTAATCCTTTTAAGGATTGGTGGTGGTTGTCCAAGTGTCAATTCATGTGTTTCCCTCTTAAAAAGGTCTACTTGAATTTGCTTTCACACTTGCCCCTAAATCCTGGGTTGAATTAGAAATGGCATTGCAAATTTAAAAAAAAAAACTAGGAGCAAATTGAGTGCTCAAGTCTAGCGATCTAAAATTGAAGCTAACATGCAAATTTTGGCTTGGAAAATCTTACATTACAAGTTGCCTATTGGTGGCAGGGTGGGATATATGAGGATCCAATCAGTCAAATGTCCATTTTGTAAGCACGTTGAAAGTTTGAAACATATATTTTGGGACTATGCATTAACAAAAAGAAAATGGAAAGATGTTTTTGCTTATATTTTGGCTATTTTTTACAATCTTTTAGGGTGGAAAGAGGCCATTTTTGGGTTGGGCCTACATAACAATATTGTTGTTGATTCTATGAGATAGATCATTTTGTTTAATATATGGAAGAGTAAATGCATCACAGTTTTTTCAAACCATAATGTTCATCTAGAAACATAAATGCTAAGGTTTTACTCTAACATCATTTTGCAAATTGTTTTTCTATGTTTTCAATTGCAAGGAGTTCCCAAAGAAAATGCTAAAATCAGCAAGCACTTGGACAAGATTAAATGGTAGATCTTACAACTTTGCAAAGATGATATAATTTGCTCCAAACAGCTACAACATATGTTTAATTTTAGAGTTTGATGAGACATTTCTCTATGTGATGTAATTGGTTCGGTACAACCTTGACTTCAATCTTGGTTTTGTTGTTGTTATTGCTTAGTTTTTTAGGTCTAGTGGTTGTAATTTGTGGTACTGCTATAGTTTTTATCCTTCCTGGAAGCCTTCTGGTTGCTTTCTATTTGTAATTATTCTTTGTTTTGATTCAATAAAAAAATGAAATGCCACTGACGATAGACATGTAACGTGGCAAGTATTGTAAGTGAGATAGCATTGACAATGGTTGACATGGAAAATAATCTTGGCATAGTAGAACTTTTAACATGGGATACACATCACGAAATGGCAATATCGAGTGTGGTGGCATGATGAGCAACAAGTTGATAGTATATTGAGAACATGGCAGATTAAATATCATTAATGTCATCCATGCACACAATTATTATCATTGAAAAATGGGCGAAGCTTTTTGGAGATATTTGGAATAAATTTATTTCATTTACATTATGTTTTAGCTTTTATATTCCAGTCATTTATGAGCTCTTTTAAAAATATTGTTGTCATTCTTTGGAGTAAAATTATTGAATGTTTATCTTTGTTCATCATTCAAAATTTTAATTCTTCAATTCACTTAGAGTGAGAACATTCATATGGAACAGGGATTCTTAAAATTGCAAATTCTTTCAAAGTTACCATTCTTGAACAACTCACTAGTTTGTATAGTTTGTATAGGGATCTCATTGATTCCTTCATTTATCATCTTCCCCTTCCTAGTCTATCCTCATGAGTTTCATGACATTTATCTTTTTGTGCTTGGTAGCAACCATCCTAGTGAGTGTAAGCTTAAATATATTTAAAGCTTGTATATTCCTCTCAATCCCCCCTTTTACACATCATTGATCTCTCCCACTTTGCATGTTATAAATCAATAGATATGAAGAAGATTATCTCCTAGTAAGGACCACTTCTTCTCACCTTTGGTGCTACACTTCTAACAATGTTTTGCATTCTTCCACCTATGTCTACACATCATCACACTATGCATATTTTATACTAGATTCTTATATATTGTTATAGTTATTTTCTTTCGTATGTAGACTACTTGCTTGCAATGGGCTCTTAGTCTTGTAAATGTCACATACTCTTTCTCTGTTCACTTGCATATAGAGTAAGCTATTTTTTTTTATAAACATGTCATTACTTGCAATGGCAGCTAAATTATTGATGAAATTGTATAAGAGAGAATTTGTACCCCTCTTGCAAATTCCCCTTTTGCATCCCTCCACCTTAGAAAATCAAACCTGAATGTGAAAGTCCACATCACCCATCCACAATGCATCCACTTGGTGTTTGTCCTATGTGTCAATGGAGGAATTTTTGTTAGGGACGCGAATGCGGTGCACTGTCGTCCCTGTCAGATTCCTGCCTCTGGATTCAACAAGGACGTTACGCTTTCCATTGGGCATGAAGCATAACACCTCGATGTCAACCAACCAACCCAAAAATGGCTCTTTCCCTCCTAATCTCCCTTCAAATGCATAATTTTCACTATCACTCCATCTTCTTCACAATTCTGGACATTCACTTGAGCTCTTTTGCACCCATTGAGCATTACACAATAGCTTGTTGCTCCATAAACTTCACTTAGAACGTGTTGTGCTACCATATAAGTTGCTCCAACCTCCTCTCAATCTCTCCCTCTTTCTCCCATCCAAAAGTATCTCCCTCTGTTGGAAATGGTTGTGATGGACACTCTGATGGCCGAGCAGGCACCTTCTGTTCCATCCTAGCTTCCGACCTCTAGCTCTTGGAGTCATAGGAATCGCCTTGCACGTGAGCGCAAGCGTCAACGAAAGGCTTTGGCTGCTAAGCAGACCAATTTGTAGAGGAAGGGGAGTCAACCACCCCTGTTTCAAGGCTTGTTGTTGTGTCCTCCTCTCCCATCCCCTCTACTTCAGTTCAATCAACCTCAATGTTGCTTTCAGCCCTTGCTGCTAGTGTAAACACCCCTAACCCTAAAAAGGTGTGGGTGTTTATTGCTCCTTCAGTTGAGCCACCCCTTTTGATGTCCCTCCCAGACATCCTGTCGTTCTCAAAGCCCATGGACATGCCGAACACCTCGGTGGTGTCTGTTGCAGTCTTTTCCTCTTCCTTCACACCTTTTTCCTTGTCTGTGGGGATCTCGCATCCTTTAGCGAAGTGAAAGATGGAGGATGGCCCCGCTAGCAATGGGGGTTGAAAGAGGATTCCATCCTCTCCAAAGGGTGGTTTTGCATTAGCATGTGTTGTCCTTATGACAAAAGAAGTTTTGGAATCCCTAGAGTTCATCACTACCTTTGAGTCACTCGGTGAGCCTAGCAGTGAATCTTGGGCATTGCTTCCCTCATTTGATGAGGTGACACATGGCACTCCTATGAATTCCATGTTAAATTCTTTGGACAAGGTCCCAACCCTTTCAGTGATCTTCACGAAGTCGCTAACCTTTTCCCCATAGGAATTGAGCGGAGGAGACCTCAAAGAGTCTCCTTCCTTGGCTCTTGTTGTGGGGGGGTCGGAGGGTTCCCCCTTGACATTCTACCCTTGCAAGCTCATCTGCCTTCCCTGTATAATGAATTACATTGGGAGGTTGATTACCTCTTGATTGATGAGTGTTAGGGGGCACCTTTTCTTTATCTGTAGTGTAGATTGTGTGTGTGTGTTTGTGTTCCCCTGCGCTTGTGTTATATGTTCCTAGATGACCCTTGCACCCTCATAGGTGCTTGGATATAGGAGTGATTGTGTGTCATAAAACTTCCTCTATTTGTGGAATCATTCTTCCTCTGCTATGTGTATTGATTTTTGATAATTGGGGACGATGCAAAGTGTTGGGGAATTTAGGCTTCCCTTCCATGTTAACCCAATTTTTCATTTTTATTTTGTCTTCTTGTGCATTCTTCACATGATCTGATATAGTAGGGAGCTGATGAATTTTTTTTAATATACTATTATTATACTTATGTATATTTATGAGCGGTTCTAACCCTGAAATATCGGATCACCCCTGTGCCCCTTGTTTGTGATGTCATTATCTCTTTTTATAGTGTTGTTATCTTTCTCTCTTATTTGCTTGTTTCGTGATGTTGTGGTGCTCATGTGTTTTCCATTGTGTGTGTGACAACATTACCATGGTGACATCTCACTAGGTTTCGCAGGCCACAACATCACTTTTTCATTCTTTCTTTTCTCTCTTTAAGATGCCACGTGCCTTATGTTCGACACACACCATCCTAAGGGGGGGCTATCATGTTACTTTAATTTTCGAAAAACACATTTCGTGGCCAATGAATCTTTTTTCGAAAATATTTTCAAAACTTTTTCCAAAATTGCATTCTCAACTTGGACCCCTAGCAAAACGTGTTTTATTCGTCATGGGATCATAAAGAAAGAACTTAAAGAACTTTCCTCCGAGGAGGAAGCAACATTTTCCATGGGATAAGCCTTGACCTTCCCCTCGTGAGGGGGCATTTTCTTCCTTTCGAATTCCTTGATGAAGTGAACATCTTTCGAAAGGATTCCTTGATGTTGAATCGGTTTGCAAAAAAGAATTTTGCACTTTCAAATAATGTGTCCCTTGAGTGGACCCCTTTTATTTTGAAGTGTTCCCAAGGGACCC
The DNA here is from genome assembly GCA_007258455.2 of Sequoia sempervirens. Classification (NCBI taxonomy): domain Eukaryota; kingdom Viridiplantae; phylum Streptophyta; class Pinopsida; order Cupressales; family Cupressaceae; genus Sequoia; species Sequoia sempervirens. Next base: position 229,588,542 of record VDFB02270651.1, on the reverse strand, counting down.
CTTTGAAATCTCTTCCTTCAATTTTTTGACTATCTGTGTGACTTTCTGCTTGTTTGTTTGCATGGTTTCTTTTTGTTTTCTAACATGTTTTATTTGCGGATTAACATGTTGCTTTGTAGGTGCGCCTGTGAAGCTTCTTTCTAGTCTGAATCTATGGAGTCCCCTTACATTGGGCTTCCTTCAGGAGTACCTAGGGGGCACCTTCTTTGTAGGTTTGAGGGCTTGTGAAGCGCTTGCATCCTATGAGATTTGTCCATCATTGGTCTGCGGGACTTCAGTGTACTTTGTTCAACTTTGTAGTTTTGAGGATCTATGGAGTACTTTGTTTGAACCTTCTCAGGAGAGAGTACCTATGGAGTTATTTTTCTACCTTGTGCTTTCAAGCTCGCCAATCAAGTATACATTTATAAAAAAAATTATCTACTTTACCAAACATTGATTGACACTCATGCTCACTAAAGTGGGGGCAAAATGTATAGGAGCGAATTTGCACCCCTCTTGTAAATTCCCCGTTTGCATCTCTCCACCTTAGAAAATTAAACCTAAATGTGAAATTCCACATCACCCATCTGTAATGCATCCACTTAGCATTTGTCTTGTGTGTCAGTGGGGGAATTTTTGTTTGGGACGCAAGCATGGCGCACTATCGTCCCTGACAGATTCCTGCCTTTGGAATCCATAGGGATGTCACGCTCTCCATTGGGCATGAAGTGTAACACCTCGATGTCGACCAACCAACCCAAAAATGGATCTTTCCCTCCTAATCTCCCTTCAAATGCATAATTTTCACTATCACTACATCTTCTTCACAATTCTAGACATTCACTTGAGCTCTTTTGCATCCATTGAGCATTACATAGCAGCTTGTTTCTACATCAACTTCACTTAGAATGTGTTGTGCTACCAGAGAGATGCCAGTGCGTCACACTGTTGTCCTTGACCCACATTGTCATCCTCAGGTAGAGAGTTTCTTGAGGTGCATTTTGGATTCTGGAAACCGGCTTGTCTAGTCCCATTCAAGTACTCAAATAAGTAAAGTGACAAAGGTGCTTGAGAGTGCTCTTCATTCTCTATCCTTGACCTAAACCTCCGCTTAGCTTGAGGTAAGATAGAGTAGCCTTCTACTCTTGGCTCTTTGTGACTTGGAGCCTTGGTGTGGTTGGTCCCCCTACCTTACAAAAATAATCCACATCGTTGCATATGACAATTAAAGGGTGTGAAGATGGCAGTTCTAAAGAGTTTATGCTAGCTTTAGTGGCATATCGTCCTCTACATAAACAAAAGCTCTATTTTTGGCAATGGGTTTTTCTGTAGATTCATTGGCAAGGGGTTATATTTTTGTTTGCATGTTGCATACAACCAAGTGCCACGGATGACAAGAATGTGGAGAGAATTTAGGTCCATTATAAAAGCAAGATATTACAAAACATAGGAAAAGTGCCTCCATCACCACACTCCACTAACTACTTCTTTGTTATGGACCCTAACATTTCTATCATTTATATAGGGAGAGGGTAGGGGAGAGGACCCAATGCTTGAGCACCCTCACTTTGCACTTCCCAAAATTCTACTTGGAAATTTTAAATGACTCCCAATTTTTTTCAGCAACTTACTTGGCAAGTCCCCTACTTAGAAGTAGGGTTTCATGGCCATGTCATCAAATATGATACCACAATCTCATTTTTAGGTGTCTAAAAAGAGCCAAAAAAATTAGGCCGATAGTTGTTCACTAAGCTATGTTTTATTAGTGCTTTGATGTGGCATCACATGATTTGATGCTTTTTAGATCTAAGGAATACATTTCATCTAGTTATGGGTACTCAAATATTGGGCATTAAATCAACAAATACTATAACAACTATTGGAACATGCTCAACTACTGGGTCTTTTTTGGTATAATTTTCTTTTAAATTTTTTGATGATTTTGTGAGCTTCGTGACTCATTTCTACTAATATCTCCTAACTTTGGATTACAGTCGCACAATTCCCTCCTTCAATCTTATAAATTATTTAGTACTCAAATGAGTATATATGATATTAATTTGTATTGTGACAAAAATAAGTGGGATTGGTTTTTATTTTTATTTTTGCTATTTAAAGATGAGTAAGTTTGAAATTTTATTGTTGTACATAGATTTATTCAAGAATCTTTGTTGGAAAATATAATGTGAATTTAGGAAAATATTATTATACAAAAGGGAAAAAATGAATAAATTTTAAATTTTTTATATAATTATAATTGTGTTATATTAAAAATAAATATCATTTTTCAATAAGATATATCATTTTTTATATAATTATAATTGTGTTCTATAATTTTTTTTTGATAAGTAGAGTCAATCACAAAATTGTATCAATATCAACTTAAAATGTATAATACAACATAGCTTACCACTAAAAATGCTTTGGGAAAATTAATTCTATGCTATATGGTATCCATCATATCTACATATCGGCCTACACTAAGGTCCTTGTCAATGCATTGACTAGAAAGAACTTCACCCATCATTTTTTGGGTAAGAAGTATTGAATCATTATACTTGGAGACCAATCAAACAATCCACATTGTCAACTTGATCCTTATGTGAAGTGAACCAACCGAATTCATACATCTATGGTGCAGATTATGTAAAATGGGATGCAAGATGATTAAAACCATTTGAACTGTTGAATTTTCATTATTTTTCATTCATTGGTTTTTTATGATTGATGTTGACACTATTGACACAACCCCCAACAATAATAACTTTGCAGTTACATGGGTGGTGGAATCAACTTCATCCAACATATATGCTCTAGTTGAATGTTGGATGTTTGTTTCAACCCTAAACTGCCAAAACTCAAAGTGATCAAATTTTGTGGGAGAAAATTATTTTGTATAATTTCATAAAGATGTGTTTTCATGGCTTTCTACACTCGTAGTATATGCACAAAATGGATTTGTTGAAAAGTCCTTGTAAACTTTCAAGAAAATGCAATCGGCATGTGTAAAGTCAATCTCAAAAAACCTTTGCCTACCTTCTCCTTAATTGTGCCAAAATAGGATCTCTATAATAGGTTATGACATCTATCACAACATAATAGAAGGGGATTTTGTTAGATGTTATAGATGAAATTTTCACTATTAATCTCTCTTCTCTCAATATCTATTTCCTTTAATCACCCTCTCCCTCTACCTCCTAGTCTCTCTCTCTCTCTCAATATGTGTGTGTGTGTGTCTTACCTGTTTGTATATCCCTCTCTTTCTCAAGTCCTCTCTCTTTGTTCTTTGTGTCTCACTTTATTTTTCCTCTATCTCCTTACCCCCCTCTCTCTCGCTCTTCCCCCTTTATCTCTCCCTCTTTCTATACCTATCTCTCCCCTCTTCCTTTCTCTCTCTCTCTATTGCAAACATAACATGAGCCTATTGGTAATGGAATCTAATTATCTTCCTCATTCAAACTTTTTGTTTCATTTATGTTTTGATCCCTATAAGAGGATGCATAGTTGATTTGCAATTGTCAATCCTCCATTGAGACCTTTGTTGCACAAACAACATCATTTGCTAAATGGCCTACAAATTAACCTCATGTACAACACAAATATATGCAAAAAAAGACCATTTTTTTTCAAACTGACCTTCCACACCTCTTCAATGTACCCATTGCACACCAATGTGTGATTGCTAGTAGTTTAGCTTTTTCCCCCAATTTTGAGTTGATGATGTCTGTGGTTGAAATAGTTGGATCGGTTTTTAAAATATCTCGATTTAATTTTTAACTACATTGAAGCTTTTTAAGTTTAGGATTTATGAAACTTTAAATGAGATAAAGGAAAAATCCAAAATTGTAAGGAAAATATATAGATCAATTAATTAACAAAATATGCAATGAAATTAAAATTAAAACAACTGAGGAATAAATGAATATGAAAATAGAATGAAATAATAAAAATAATTGTGCATGTTAATATTGATGAAAGGGGGATAAGTTGGATTAGGACAAGTGATTGTTATTTAGAATTAGATGTTAGAATTGATATAAAAATTTGAAAAAAATATGATTTATAAGTTTTATGATTATGCATCAATTTGGATCACTTTTGTGTTATGTAAATGATCATTGCACCCATATATTTGATCTCTAACTTATTGAAATGATGTTTGACAATGAATTCAACCCCAATTTTTGTGAACCTTCAACACTTGCAAAAAAATATTTCCCTCCCATGTTTAAATCTGTAATGAAAACTCTTTTGACCTCGTATACACTAAGACTAATGGGTCAAACATTAAAACCATGCATATTGGCTTATCAATCCATGAGGAACAACAACAACCTTGAAGGGAAATCTCACCTAAAGTGTAGAACAAATTTGAAAAGCTAATGTCAATTTCTACTATGGAGATACATATAAACTTGTAAAATTCAAATTATCATTTATGGATTTGATTGTGTATGAGATTTTTGCATCAACATTTCAGATCACATTCTATGATCCATCATCAAGATAAAAAAGAGAGATAGAGGAGAGAGATGAAACAATGGCTCTCTTACACAATCACTCTTTAAAAATGGTGTTTACTATTAAAAACTAGAGATTGCATTTCTTCTCCTCTAGCTCTCTTTTTTATCCTGATGATGGATCACAGAGTGTGATTTGAAACATTGATGCAAAAATCTCATACACAATCAAATCCAAAAATGATAATTTGAATTAGCTCTATATGGATTGTGTAAACTTGATATTATTAACTTGTAAAATAATAGCATGTATGGAACCAACCACAAACTTAGAAATCCACACAATTCTTGAAGTTTTTTAGTAACATCACGACAATGGTTATATACACATGGCATCCCTTATGAGCAAGAGATGGTAGTTGAAACTTTCCCATTGCCTTTATTTTCTCATTTAAACCTGTTATGATTATGGGTTAATTTCTCACAACTCTTTATATGTATTCATATGCATAAGAGGCATGCTTTTTATAGAAGAAAACTCCTAGTTTTAAAATAATATTTTTTTTATAAGTATGTACAAGAAAGTTGTGCATATGATTTTTCTTAAACATAATCCTCCTAAACATGGGACTTTATGTTTAACTAGTATTTGCACCATTAAGAGGTGCAATGGGTGCACCAATAAGGAGATTTAGAGTCCATCTTGTTAGAAAATGAGGGCATTTGGTTATATTGAGAAAGGTATCAAGTTCTATTTTCCTAAGTGAGAATTTGGGATAGTGGTGTCAAAAACTTAACAGAGTAACATAAAAATGAAGAGAGATGGAGACAGTGTAGAGAATTACAAAATAATTTTGATGCGCATAACAAATAAATGTCCAAGCGAGCGTGAATAAGGGTCCAATAATTGTGAGTGTATAGAAAATGGTGTAAATAAGGAGGACATGGGTGTGAATAGGAATTGAGCCATGAGTCAAGCTTAATAGAAGAGTATTAGCCTTGTTGATATATTATTGGGTCAAAGCATTCTCATCAATATGGACACAAAACTAAATTAAAAATGACACACATACACTTATTTCACCATTATGATAATAATTAAACCCCAAACATTAAAATAAAAAATTATAAGACATTGTAATTTAGATTTATTTTTTAAAACTAAAAAAATTAACTATTTAAAAAATTATATACAAATATCCAACACCAAAAATTTAAGATGAAAGATAAAGAATTTAAAAGATAAAATCACTATTTTTAGACCACTTTTTAGAAAGTGTGATGACTAGTTAATTAAATGATAATAACTTTATTTTACTCAAAAAATACTTATTTACTACTAACTGAAAACAATCATGGAAAGTGTATTAAAATATTTTTAATATTAAAATAAGTGAAAAATAATTTTATAAAACTTTCATTTTATTCATGGGAATTGAATAAAATTATTCAATTTCACATAAGTCGTCTTAATTTTTCTATTGATATTTGAAGGTCAAAGACTTGAGGAAGAACATATTGATCAACAAATGCACAAATTCATATCCATGTTAAAAAATACACAAATCCCTCTCAACAAAAGACCAACATAGCAAGTTGTAAGAAGCATGAACAAGCAAGCACAACCAACAAGCAAGTTGATCTAAATTGGATGGTTACAATTGGTGTTTAATAAATGAGTCTAGAATCCAAATCCTTATTATTTTTATATAATCCCCTACAAAAACAAATACAATGCTTACTGTAGACAATTATGACTTAGTATTTAACAAACATTTGTAATTTCCAATAGGCAAACTACTCAAGCTCCTTGAATTTTTATAATATTTCTTGAATTTTTAAAACATCCAATTGCACATCATTAATATTGATTAATCAATGTTTCCTTCAAAATTAGGATAGAGCACACCATATTACATAATTTATCTTTGAATATCTCGTCCAAAACCATGTTATCTTTAAGTGGATGTTAGAGGCATGGTAGAGTACATTCTACAACTAAAAAAAACTAGTGATAAACCTACATTGTTATAGAAATCGCTAAGCTTTAATCAAAAACTTTCTAAGATACTTTGGGGGAAAAGAACTAGGAAGCAATAATAAAAACAAGAGTAATAGTGCAACCAAGTTCCTACCAAAGACTACAAAGATGGTTTTCATATTGCTTTGTGACCTTATGTTGATAACTATTATGAGGTTTTTATTTGTAAGAATGCATTAGAGGCCTCATGTCTAGTGCATTAAATATTTGATGTCTAGTGAACCCAAATATTTATTTAATCACACCTAGTGGTGTTTTCAAATATGGGCTTTAAAGTTTTCAAGTTTGGAGGCTTATGTGTAGGAAACCCCAAATTTTAAATTCAATGGAGTTAAGTAAAAAAAATGACTTTTTCTTAAGGAAGAATTTTTCCACAACCTCATGTCCAAACTTTAGTCCTTTTCACATCTAACAAACCCAAATTGTCTTATGCAAGTTACAATTCATAAAGTTATTTTAGGTCTAAGTGCTTAATGCTTGAAGTATAATGGTCTCACATGTGGCAAACCTAAGTTTCTTATGTGCCTAAACTTAGGACAATTCTTAGTCATAAATCTATGCTACTTTGAATCCAATAACGCCTGTATAATCTCTAACCAAGCAATATATGCAAGAAGTCTATTAAATGTGATTAATTTGCACCCTTACATCCAAATTTAAAATCTTAATGAACTCTTAATAATTGTTTGAACATGAGAATTGATTAAACATGTTATACTTGGGAGCTCATATTTAAACTTTAAATTTATGTTAAACCTAAGGGTGCAAAAGACCTATCAATTTTTTTTTAGGATAATTAATTTGGAGTGTCGCGTATGTAAGTGGGAGTATTTTAAATTCAACAAACCCTGAAATATTTTTAAATAGGAAATCATGATTTGAGCTTTAATTAAGGTATTAAGTTTTGAAATTTGACACTTGAAAATCAAGAAGTTAGGAAAATCAAATGGAAAAGGTATGAACAATCATATCAAAATTAATGGTCCAAGAAAGGGTACACATGAAAAGATAGTCTAGACAAGGCTTGTGATGTGAAAGGTTGAAATAAATGAATGCTACATTCTTTTAAGTTTAAATATTATCTTATCAATCTAAAGTGAATTCTTAAAATAAATATATGATGATATTTTTAGAATCTCTAGCTTGAAAATTTATTAATTATTCCTTTTATCATTACTAAGCTACTCTTGAATAATTATTTTTTCTAAGTAATTGGAGATACTTGTTCTTAAGGAGTTGCAAAGTTTATAATCTTCTAGAAGATTTGAAGTTAGAGAAGTTTTCAAAGATCATAAGTCATTACAAATGAAGGCATGGTAGCTAGAACTCTAGAATAGATGTATACTCTAGTACATACAAAAAACCTTGGGGTTTAATGTAATAGATAACTTATTCAAGAAATTCATATAGGATAAAGATAATTCCATGGTTCCAAGTATAATAAAGACATCATATCTAAATAAAGTTGCAAATAAATTTAATATTTTCACATATATAGATCTACTAGTAGATATCATTACTTGTTGCACCATCAATGATAATTATATTAGAAATATAGATGGGGAGGTGATCATTAAAATCACTAGAGCACTAGATTCATGTACCATGACAAGTTAAACCTACCTTAGCCCATATTTAGATATGTTGTCTCAATAGCCAATGAGTGATTGTAGGAAAATGGCATTCACAATGTGCTAGACGATTGGATTAGTGATTCAATTGTATCCAAGAAGAGAAAAATTTCAAATTATATTATTAATAATTTCCTAAAGAACATCAAAGAGGCTATGATACTAAAATGAGAATTATTTGGGAAAATGGACTAAATGAATACCTAGATGGCATCGACTACACATAATTCTCAAGATGGAGATAATACCCAACTATGGGGAATTTACCTCATCAACTTTGAGGAACAATTTCAAGAAGCATAGGAAAGAGATAATTTTTACATGGCCTTGTATCTCATAGATGTTATTTGTGCGACCATGGAATTTTCTCTTTCATTCATATGGAGATCAAGTTCCAAAATTATGCTCCATGTGATTTTCAAGCAACTTCATGATGATAGGTATGAAGATGATATTAATGCTAAAGTGATTATTTTTGTTCAATTATTTATGAGAAGATAACAAGAATTTGATATGTGACATGTGTTGGCCCAATTGTTTAAAGGGAAGAAGCTAGTGACATGATAGTTGTATTTGTGACATTCCATCATGTAGTGTAGAGGTGATAGGCCCCTATCTCTTAGAAAAATATACATTTCCTAATATTATTTATTATAAAATATGCTACTATTGTATAAATATATTACCTCGGGCATGAATAAAAGGAATCTAGGCAAAATTCCATCCACTCTATTTACAGTTATGGGAAACCTACAATCTCCCCTCAATCCTCAAGATTAATGACCTGATAAAATATTTTGGCTTTAATTAAGCACCTCACAAATGTTATGATTGAGAGGAGAGAATTAGGAAATTTGTAGTACAAAAGAAGATTAAATTTTTAACTTAAAGGCATGTTGAGATTAAATTTTTAACTTAAAGGCATGTTGAGATTTCAATGAAAAACAAATAGGATATATTTACTATGTTTTATGAAGAGATGAGAAAGATTAGGGAAAATGAATTAATGGAATTTATGAACATTCCTAAAGAACAAAATACCATTGATAAAAAAAAATTATTGGATCAAACTAAAGCCCAATTGCCTTCTAGATATGCAAAAAGGTTGGCTCAAGATTGGTTAGCATTTAAGGCCATCCTTACAATCCAATATAATGATCGATTACACATAGGGAGTAATGATGACATGTATTATGAGGTCCTTCTAGAATAGGTAGAAGTTGAAATAACTAAGGTAACAAAGACTTCCTTGCAAGTAAAATTAACCCCAAGGCCCTAGAAGTATATAATCTACAACTACTTAGATGAAAACACCAACTCTAAGTACCATTGTTATAAGGTTGAATATGCGTGTTATTACTACCTCAATTGTTTCTTGTTTATGCTTCTAGTTTTATTAAGTGCTCCTATCCCTAGGCTTTTTACAAGTATAAATGCTTCAAGTTTGATGTAATCAATGACTATTTTGGATTACATTATACCTTTTCTTTTAACTATTGTTAAGATTGTGCATCATGTGTCAAGTGTTCCTTTATTTATTTAAATTATTTTCATAATTATTTGTATTATCTAGCCCATTGATCTAAGGTGGATTTCAAACCTTTCAAAATGCCATTTCTCTTGGTTTCATTGTATGTTCCAATTGAAGCCATGAATGTGAACTCCACCATCCATATATACTATGTTGATAAGGCAATGAAGGTTTGAGCTCAATAGTGTCGAGTGTGCTTTTTTTTATTATTTCAAAACCCACCATGTCAACTCGCCTTGGCCCTACACAAGATGTGCTTAAAGATGATTTTTTTCAAAAACCCATGTTTACTCAAACGTGTCTATTGTATATGTTCAACTATATGTAGAGCTTTCTTATATGGAAACAACCAATAGTGTTTAAGAAAATATTGTAACCATTATTCAAGAAATAATAATACCAAGAACCTTGGACACAACTTGGATGGCTAAGATGGCTATAGAATCTAATCTATAATAGAACCAACAAATGAAACATGAAGAGATGCATGTTGAAGTAGACTATGAATTAAGCATAAGTAGAGTTAAAAATATCACTTGAAAGGAAGGGAAAGTCATCTAGCCTTGATGTAATTTTTGAGGCATAGTAAGAACTATTAAGGATTTCCAAGAAGAAAAAAAGAGTAAAGGATACATTTTTATGATCAAAGCCCCATCTAACATAGTATTTGATCAATTCTAGTATTTAATTAGGGGAATAAATAATTGAGATACAAAGAAATTTTTGATGTGCCTAATGATCCAATCGATGACATTATTGAGTTAATAAATTATATCTATATCTTAAGTATGCCAAGTAAGTACAAGCATATGTTAATAAAACTCCACAAAAATGCATGGGTAGGGAGAAGAAAAAAAATGTTAGATAAAATATTTATTAAATAGGTGAAGGTGAGTGGAGGACCAATATCATGCCCACAATTATAACACATGGAAATAATAAAACCCTCATTTTTTTTAATTTACAACCTTGTCTAACATTATGCTTCTCATTGTGTGTATTGTGCGCACTTGAGGATGTCACATGTGCAATTTCACAACGAACGCATTGCCCAAAAGGTAGTGTAGACACATAAAATGTACTGATTGACATTACACATTTGATCTTGATTACTAACACCGTTTCAACCTGAATCATCCTCTTAGCTTGTCATCACTCTTCGTCCCTTAATTAAATAAATAATCATTTATCTGATTAAGTCATTCTCTCTTATTAATTAAATCAATCAATCTGATCTAATTAACCCTATGTCTCTATTTAATTAAATAATTTATTTTATTTGATTAAATCTTTAAAGTCACTCTATTAAATTAAATAAATTAAACCTTGTTTGATTTAATCTAACATCACCCCCTTTAATTAAATAAATCAAAATAATTTATTTAATTAGATCTAAATCACATTCTTCTCATCTTTTGATTTAAATCAACCCATAAATCCAAATCAATTGGTCACATCATTTAATCCCTCATTAAATTAATTAACCCTTGATTAATTTAATTCTAATCCATGTCCCATCCTCTAACTTTTTCCACTTGCACATGAAAATACATTTAATTCATTTATTAAATCTCTATTTTCTCTCAACTTGGCATCTTTTAGAGAATATTCCTTCAAATTTGAAATCCATCCAAGTGGATTTGTCCTTCCAATAAGACATTCATCCCTCTTACATGTCCTTGTGCATTGAGCCAAGTGGCATTTAATTCATTCTTTTTCCCTCTTACATGTCATTTCACTATTTTCAAATTCCACCTAATTGCATTTATGGGCACATTCATCAAAATGTGCACATCCTTTGCCCATTCACATCTTGACAAGTGGCATTTGGCCATTGGTTGAAAGTTAGTCCCACATTGCTTCATTTTGGACATTTCTCCATCTTGTCTTTCTATAAATAAGAGGTTTCTCTCCTCATTTGATTATCCACAAATTGAATAAACTTACTATACTCAATTTCATCTTCATGCATAGCTATTCTCATCAATTTTATCAAAGTCTTAGCTAGGTTATGCAGATTTTTCATCATGGAGCATATTTGAATCTTCAACAAAGTGGATCATTCTTCATTACTCATCAACATTGCATCATTGGAGTTGGGAAAGGGCCAATTTTCACATCAAATTGGCACCAATTCCCCCATGAGATCAAGAGTTTGCTTGCTTAATTAGGATTTCATTGCTTTCTTATTTTGTTCTTCATTTTATTCCCTAGTTTTACCATTGCTAATGTATTTCATGGGAATCTTGATTCTCACTTGTATTTGATCTATGTGTTTATTTATTGTGTTTTGCAAGTGCTAGGATCTTGGTTCTACATTTTGGCGCTAGAAGGAGGGTGAATCTCAAGTTTAAATCACATTTTTTATCAAAAAAATTGTGTTTTTTTCTATTTTTGTGTGTCTGCAGGGAATTGCACCGCTATCAGTCCAGCATTGCAATACAAAACCGCTAGCATTCTAGCATCACCATACAACACTACTTCAAACTTCAAACTGCAACGCTTGATCTCTCCCACCCAGAATTCAAAAGTTCTAACTCCACCATTGGGTCAATTCGGGGTCATTGACTTTTTTAAACTCCAAACTGCACTAGTGGTTAAAACTCTGATGCAATCACTCTCTCTATTTTGCTGCAAAGCGACACTTGCAGAATTAGTGTCACCATATAGCACCGTTGGATCCCTCAAACTGCACCGCTTGTGTAGACTCCACTGCTGGAGTGAAGTAAAGAGTGAAAATTTCAATTTTTATGACATGTGCTTTTTTAAATTTTGATCATCTACATTAAAATTGCTTTCCTAACCTCTTTTTTGCAGTTCTAACTGGTTTTTTGTAGGTTGGTCTAATCAAAGTGAAGCAGAAAAACAAGGTTGAAAGAAGCATAATGACATCATTCTCTCATGATACCAAGTGTTTTTGAACACTTTAGTGTTTGTTTAACACTCTTAGAGAATTCACAATCTCTCTTAAAAAATTGTTATCTTTTATGTGCTTAGGACCTACTAAATTTCTTTTGGGCTCTAAAAAGAACAATGCAATTTTTTTTTATTTTTTGCTACAAAAGGCTTAAAAAGAACTTTAGGACAAACTCACTAGATTTGGTTGAGGATTAACAATTAAACAAGGAAATTCCATATTTCATTTTGGTGCACTAAAAAGAATCAAATCATTGCTCTGTGGACTTAAAATGAACATGTACTTCTTTGTTTTGTAATTACTTACTCAAAGTAATATCATTAAAAGGATGTATGCGCTTCCCTCATGCCTCACGATGATCTTGAGAATCAAAAGGCCTTTTGGTGATATTAAGTTGCATAAATAATTACCCATACACTTCAATTTGGATTTTAAAATTGAACAAATCTTGTGAGTGTGAGTGGAGCATATTGCATACATTATCTCTCTTTGGTTCACAACAAAGATTGATCAAGTTACAGATATGTTTGCTTGCTTTTGTTTATCTTAGAGGGTTTTCCTTGTGGGAAAAAGTAATCACCCAAGGGAACGACCCAATCGGGAACATGCTAAAGCCAAGCGACTTCCACCCGAGATATAAGTGTGGATATTGGAACAAAGGCCAATATCACGAGGATTATTCCAATGAGAAGGGAAAAAATGGTCTCTCGCCACATGGATGGTCCCCCACAAATAGAATTCTTGCATTAAAACCCTTGTTTAGAAAAGGCCAAAATATTTTATCTATTTGGTTGTGCAAGAACGGTAGTTCTGAAGCCGCCCCACACTTTTACGACTTTTAGTAGAAATGGAAAGTATGTCATGGGAGATTCATGGGTATTGATGCTTGGATGACCCAAGAAGCGAGTGCACTTTAAGGGGGAGCCTGTGTGGTCAAGCATCTAACCATTCGCTAGAAGTAGGCGTAGCTGGACTTGTCCAAGTGGGGATTCAACAAATACAATCTTTCATAGCCATAGGGTTGTACATGTTCTTGAAATCAAAACACTTTTCTTGTTCATAAACATTGGGAAAACAAACATTCAATATTTTTCATCAAATTTCAAACCCTTTAGGAAGCAAATATCTTTGACAAAATTCAAGTATTATTGCTTTCCCTAGGGATTCTATCCTTAGAGGTTTCTAAACATTTGGGTTTACATCTCAATTTGCTTACTAAATTCAACAATAGGTAAATTTTTCCTTGATTTCATTGAAGTTCCACATAATATACTTTGTGGAATGATAATAATTTAAGACATTAGACATCTAGCTCAAAAACCTAATCAAGAATTGTTTGTGGTAAAAAGAACTCACTAAGCAAAGCTAAGAACAATTGAACCCCACACATGCGTCTCAAATGATTTCACGCAAGATCAAAATCTAGAAACCAAAGTCAAAAGCTCTTAATCCAAAAGATCATCAAAAGTGTCTCTCAACGATAGACAAATTCAAACAAAGATTTCTTTTTAACATTTATAGAAAAGCCTTAAGAAACAATCCCAGTTTGTACTCATTCTATTATTGTCAAAATCCAAATCTTTTTTAGGAATTTGAACACCTTGTTTAGAGTAAAGCATGTTCTTCAAAACTGAGGTCTTGTAAACAAGAGTTTTTTTTAGGTACACATAGGATCAAATTCAAATTTTCATCCATCTTTCAAACATCAAACCAAAATCATCTCACCAACAACTTTTGAAAATCTTGAAATCATCCTTCATGCTGGACCTTTTGGCAAATCCATGAATCAAAAATCCTTGAATCAAAACATCAAATCATCTTGTTTAGCTAGGAATATGTAGATGCATTCTTCTCCATATGCTTAGTTGAACTATCATCAAATCATCTTGTTTGGTTAGGTGTGGGTAGATGCATCCTTCTCCCTACACTTAGTCAAGTTATCATCTTGTGAGAAAATCTATCCTATAGATAACATCCAATATCTTGGGATCCATTTGTTAATTATCCAAAATAAAAACAATCCAAAACCAATTCAAGGTTAAAATCAAAGCCAAGAATCCAAAATCAAAAACCAAAAATCTAAAAGTCTCAAAAGTCTAGCATTCCTCTCAAGATCTTCTAAGAGTTTAAAAATTTGTATCATCCACCTTTCATGCATTTCACCATCACACCTTTGATCCTTAATCATCCTAGATCTTCTCTTTTTGAGCCTTATTTTATGGTTCAAACAAGATCACAACACAAGAAGAACATGGAGATCAACAAAGAAACATCAACTTCAAGTGACCTAAGCCAAACCAATACCAAAATGAATCCCGTTGGATCAAGCAATCCTCTAACTAATTTTCCTTCATCATCACAAAATCTACAAGAGGAGGATCAAGTGGAGGATATCACCAGTAATTCCTTTGTCATGACACAAGACGAGATCACTAAAATGGTCCAAAATCTCAAGAATCATAGGATTGTCAACATCATGATGAGGCTCCATCCCTCACAATACATGCTTGAATTAGAAAAACAAGGGGCTAAACTCCCTTCCGATTTTGATGTGAGCACCATTGTGGAACAACCTTTTGGGGTCATGCCTCCAATTTTATCCATGCCCCCAATATCATCTACACCTCCATTCCAAAGCATCACCCAGCCCATCCCCCAAATTACATCATCCATTGCTCCAACTCAACCTATTGTTAACAAAGGGAGTGCATTTCTAAATGCACTACAAACTCATCCCCTCGTGAGTAACCAATATTTGGATGCAAACATGATCTTGGGGCAATCCATACCCCAAAATCCATCACATCCATATATCCCTCTCAGCTTTCATGATCCAAATGAACCATCATAATCATTTCACGCAACATTGACATACCCGTTAAACACACAAACCTCTCTCCCTATGACCTCACAAGGAGAAGGAGAATTATTTGGACCAGGGGGAATTTTTGACCCTTCATCCTCATCATTTCCCCAAGGAAGTATGCCACTCACTTTTCCACCACTTCCACCTTTACCACCAACATCAACATCAACTCTTAGTTTGGGGTTACCTCCGTTGTTGCCACTCATCCAAAACAATCCCCCAATCATCAATCAAAACATCTTGCCATCAATATCGCAACAACAGATGGCAGCCATCCCAATAACACAAGAAATCACCACATCATCAACCATTCCCCAAAACATGGTCTCTCAAGGACCAAACATATCAATTACATCATCCACCACAATCCCAATTGTCAATACAACGGTGCCTCTCATCACAACAAAAAACACTATATCAAATCCGCCACGACCGCCACCACCACCTCCACCACCAAACACAAATACATCAAGCCAATATAGCATTGCATTACAAGCTTCTCAACAAGCTGCCTATCAAAAGACACTTCAACAATCCAAAACTGACAAGTTGCACAACTAGCCGCTCAACAAGTGCAAACACAATTAGCTGCACAACAAGCCACTCAAGTAGCGCAAGCCGCTCAGGCAGCACAAGTAGTGCAAGCCACTCAAGCCGCACATCAAGCACAACAAGAACAAAAATCATAGAATTCTACTCAAGCCCAATCGCTATTATAACAACAAGTTGCACAAACCACACAGATTGCACAAGCTACCCAACAAGCACAAGCCCAAGCTCAGGCACAAGCGCAAGCTTGAACCCAATACCAAGCACATGCGCAAGCACAATACTTCACACAACAATAAGAAACTCAACAACAAGCATACCAACAAGTGCTGAAACAATACCAAGAGCATCAAGAAGTATCCCAACTAGCAGCCCAACAACAAGCATTGTTGGTGCAAAAACAACAACAAGCTTAGCAACAAGCACTATTAGCACAACAACAATAGGACCAACAACAAGCGTTGTTGATACAACAACAAGTACAAGCATACTTGGTGCAACAAAATATGCAAGAACCATCCACCAACACACCAACCAACCCACCCATCCCTCCAACAAGTGATCCACTGCAAAACACCTTCATCCCACCGCCTGATCCGCCAAATGACATAGCAACATAGATCAAGTTACTCTCACAACAAGTACTTGATCTTCAATTAGGGAAAACCACAAATACATCTAGCAACTTGTGTCCTTATCCATTTGATAGGAGTCTTGTAATGAAATTGTTCCCAAAGGGATTTGAGATCTCCAAATTTGATAAATACCGTGGGATGGGAAACCATGAAGATCACATTAGGGGATTCCAAGTTAATTACATGGAAGTCGCATATGATGATACCTATATGATGCAACTATTTCCTAGAAGTTTGGCTAGCCACGCCATGGAGTGGTTCTCTTGCCTTCCTCCAGGCATCAAAAAGTTCCAAGAGATAGTAGACGCATTCATAAAAAATTACGCCTTCAATATCGGTATGGATGTTAGTCTAGAGGAACTATCAGCTCTTAAACAAGGACAAAATGAATCATTTGCTTCATTCCTACAACGATGGTGATCCAAGGCCAATAGGAGCAAATGGGTCATGCCAAAAGAACAACAAATTGGCACCATCACATCCAATCTCAAAGGAGCCTTGGCATTCCATCTCAAGGTGCAAGGTATCACCACATATGATCAATTGATCTCCAAGGTGCTTAACATTGAATGAGCCCTTATTTCACAAGGAGGGACACCCACATATCCTGAACAATAAAAAATCACCCATCCACTAGCTACAATGACAAACCTCACACATGGGTGAAAAATAGAAACATTACCAACGATGGTGTTGTCGATGCCAAAGTTGTCATCAGTGCTCCTTGACAAAACACACCAACACCCCAACAACAACCCCAAAACAACAATCAAAACAATCACCAAGCTAACATGGTGACTCAGTAGCCAAAAAATCAAACCATCAACAATATGAACGATCAAAGGAGGCCACCCCGGTTAAACAAAAATTGCCCCAAATGGAAGTACACTACCCTTGGGGAACCACTCGAGGTTGTCATGAAGAAATCGATAAACGAAAACCTCATCAAGGCTCCCACCTATGAGAATTACCAGGAACTAGAAGTGAAACCACCTTGGTACAATGAAAACCAACTCTATGACTTTCAAAAAATCAAAGGGCACACCACTAATAGTTGCATGAGTTTAAAAAACCTAATCCAAGACCTCATTGATCAAAAAATCATAAATGTGGAGCAGCCAGTGAGAAATCAGAATCTCAAAATCTACATGATCCGATGCCCAATCATAACAACAAAGGGAACAATAAATATGATAAGGGGAAGGGAACATTCAAAAGTGTCAATCATGTATACGACTATGTCGTCACATCCCTGGATGAGTATTGCTTCGTTATCATCATCAAAGGAGCCCGCGCTGATTATGGAGTCACCACAAGAGGCAGAAAAATTACCATCGCAGGGTCATCTCAGCTTCCTCGAGAACCCACTTCCAACCCGAGATATGTTCCCAATGGCTATAATTTCCTTGACTAGTTAAAAAGAACCCTAGCTCAGATCTCCATCATGGAGTTGTTGAAGATTTCATCTTCCCACTGAAAGATCCTTAAGGAAGCATTGGCTTCATCCACCATCTCCGCGGATCTTGATACTGAATAATTCCAAGCTATGGTCAAAAATATCATTACCCTAAATCTTCTTACATTCTTCGATCAAGACTTTCCTTCCCAACCATCTCATATCATGCACTCCACCTGGAAGTCCTGGTGCATAAGAACAAAGTCAAGAGAGTCTTGGTGGATGGAGGTGCAGGTTTAAACATTTGTTCCCTCAAGCTCATATAGAATTTAGGAATCTCAGAGGATTCCATTGAAAAAGGCAAAGGCATCACAGTCAGGGCGTATGATGATCAAGAAAGAGTGTCTCAAGGCACTATCCAACTCCCTGTTCAAGTAGGGCCAACAATTATGGAAACCACTTGTTAGGTCCTTGACCTATATTTTTCTTATAATATTCTCTTGGGGCATCCGTGGATCCATGGGATGCAAGAAGTGGAATCAACCTTCTACCAATGTGTCAAATTCATATACCAAGGTTAGGAGGTCACTATACATGGGGATCCTGAACCATTTTCTTACTACAAGATCCTAGAAGCCAAATATTACAAAATCCCCCAAGTGCCAAAAAATGATGAAGGCCCATCAACCCCATACATTGATCCAACTACTCTAGTTTCCACTTCTACGACAAAGACACCCACCATCCATGCCATCTTCGACATCAAGGTTATTATCTAGGACAATGGGTGTGGACACTATACAATCCCAAAGAATGCCTTCATGGTAGGAGAGTTACCACAATCTCCTAGGTCACAAGGATGACCACAATCAAAGGTTGCTTCATCATCCCAAACATTCACGACAAGCTCTTCCAACTTCCAAAGTTGGGGAGATCTAGGCTGAGAGATAATAGAAGAAGATCCATCCCATCTCCTGTACCAAGATAATAGACCGACAACTAATCTTCCTATGGATGACAACATTAAAGGCTTACAAATAATTTTGGCAATGGGTTATGACATAAACAAAAAGCTTGGACAAAATGACAATGGGCTTCTAATACCCATCATGCTTGAGACACAAATGAAAAATATTAGCCTTGGATGTACCCCTCTGAGTATAGCCATACATGGCCAAAATCCCCTAGTTAAGAAGGGAAAAAATCCTCAGCAAACAACAACTGCCCTTCAATTGCCTGTATCCATTGGTCTGCCCTTAGATAATTTCACATTCGACATAACCAATGTCTGTAGTAGTAGTGATGAGGAAGATGCCATAACTGATTTACCTAGGCTCTTTGAAAATTCCTCTATCCTTATGCTTAGTACTGTGTCATTTGAGACAACGAGTCAAAACCGTGAAATCAACCTAGTTTACCCCCAACTCATTGATTACGACCAACGAGGACTGCCAATTCTGGACACATTTGAAAATGATGAGGTGCTCTTAGAATTCACAGGACTGCAAGATAATATTCCATGTGGGGATCATAAAGTAGGATTCATCATTGAGCTGGACACACATGCATACTATGGGGAAACAATTGAATCCCTCAGTCGCAAAAGTGAAAAATTAAGAATAATCTCTAGGTCCTTGAGTGAAAACCACACTATGGCACTCTCTGACCCAAAAATAGTAAAAATAAAGGATGCATCCAATGGTGAAAACCTCTTTGAGGTGCCCGAGGATGGGGGATTCAATCTTCCTCTTAGAGCTCTACATCAGGAAAAATCAACGGTTCTAGCTGAAAAATGCAACCCAGTCAACTTGGGAATAGAAGAAACCCCGCACATCACATTCTATGTTGAGTCATTACTATCAGAGGAACTAGAGCTCTTAACAACCTTCTTAAAGGAGAGAAAGGTCAACTTTGCATGGAGATATGTTGACATGCCCAGGCTTGATCCAGAGATTGTGGTCCATCGTCTAGCAGTCTACTTCGAAGCAAAGCCCGTTAGACAAAAACTCAAGAAAATGCATCCTCAGATTGCTTTGTTAGTCAAGATGGAATTGAAGAAGCTACTTGATGCAGGATTTATATGACCAATCGACTACCCAAATTGGATGTCAAATTTGGTGCCTATTTCAAAACCTGATGGGGGCATCCAAATTTGCACGAATTTCAAAGACCTAAACAAAGCATGTCCGAAAGATGATTTCCTGTTGCCTAACATTGACATGATTTTAGACATGATGGCGGGACATGAAATGCTTTCTCTAATGGACAATTTCTTTGGGTACAACCAAATAATGATTGCTAAAGAAGACCAACACAAAATGACCTTCACTTGTCCAAGGGGGACCTACTGCTGGAACATGATGCCATTCGGCCAAAAGAATGTTGGGGCCACCTAACAAAGGGCCATGACATTAACCTTTCATGACATGATCCATAAAACTATGGAAGATTATGTTGATGACATACTAGAAAAATATGGAAAGAGGAGAGATCACATAGCAACCTTGAGTGCTATTTTCAACAGGCTGGAGGAATACAAGGTCTCTTTAAATCCAAAGAATTTTTTCTTCAGCATACAATCAGGAAAGCTATTGGGATACATAGTGTCAATGAGGGGTATTGAAATAGATCATGCCAAGGTAAAATCAATCCTCGAGATGGAGGCACCCAAAAAATTGAAACAGTTGAGAGGCCTCCAAGGTAGGCTTTAGTCCATTCGCGGATTCATAGCACAACTGGCAAACAAGAAAATCCCTTACTCTCACCTACTCCACAAGGGGGTAGCATACAAGTGGGATGACAAGTGTGATGAATCCTTCAACAAAATGAAAGAATATTTGATCACACCTCTGGTCCTCATGCCACCGATCCCAATAATCCTTTATATATTAGCAATAGCAGCAGCCCTTGGTGCTCTCCTAGCTTAGCACAATGAAAATGGGATAGAGAGGGCCATCTATTACATCATCCACACAATGGCCGGGCATGAGTTAAACTACTCATTCATTGAAAAATCCTATCTAGCAGTAGTGTTTGCTTCACAAAAATTTAGACACTACATGTTGGCACACAAAATCAAACTCATCACCAAGATCGACTCCCTCAAGTACCTATTGTCAAAGGAAATGCTCACATGAAGGATGGCCAAGTGGATCATGATTCTATCTAAATATGACATCGAGTACATGGAACAAAAAGCAATCAAAGGCCAGGTGATCACAAATCAACTTGTAGAAGCACCCATGTATTCAGAGAATCCACTCATATAAGAGTTTCTAGATGAATCCATCTTTAATCTCAGCATAGCTAACCATTGGAAACTCTACTTTGATGGTTCCTACATGTAGCATGGATCAAGAGATGGTGTCTTCTTCATCACCCCATAGGGGGATTGTATACCTAGATCCTACAAATTGGCATTTCTCTTCACTAACAACATTGCAAAATATGAGGCTTTAACCATAGGTCTCAGAATAGCAATGCAGTGGCACATCATGGACCTAAGGGTATATGGAGACTCCCAACTAATAATAAATCAAGTGAATGATGAGTACCAAACAAAAAATGATAAGTTGACTCCATAGAAAAAGGTTGTAGAGAGCCTCAACGAATCATTCATAGATATCACATTTGAGTAGATTCCCAGAGCAAACAATAGAGTAACAGACACCATGGCAACAATTAGATCCCTACTAGACATCCCTCACAATGTCCCAAAACATGAATTCTTGGTAGAGAAGCTTCTCATGCCCACATTCTAGGTACTAGAGTCATAATTTGTGTGTGAAATCATTGGTCCCAGTGATCCCTGGTACCATGACATTTATACCTACTTGCGAATAGGGGTCCTATCCGCTGACTTACCCTCAAGCCTAAAAAGAACCTTTGTCAAGAAAGCATGAACCCTATTACGTTGCTTAAACACTGAGAAGGCATCAAATTCCTTAACTGAGGTACATAATGGTATTTGTGTTTCACACTCAAGTGGAATGACCTTGGCCAAGAAATTACTGAGGATGGGGTACTATCAACCCACTATGGAAAGAGAAGCACATGACTACATCAAAAGGTGCCTACAATGTCAGTCGCATGGGGACCTCATCCATGCTCCAACTCAAGAGCTTCATCCCATCATCACACCATGGCCCTTTTCACAATGGGGACTCAATCTCATTGGAAAAATGACCCCCACCTCATCCAATGGCCACAAGTTTATCATAACCACCACTAAGTACTTTACCAAGTGGGTGGAAGCCATCCCTATGGAATACATCACTAGAAATCAGATATCAAAGTTCATCTTGAACTACTTAATATGTTGATACAGTGTTCCACAAGCTATTATCTCAGATAATGGGACACTTTTCAAGAATTAGGATGTTCGTGAACTTTGTGAAAAATTCAAAATCCAACATCGCTTTTCCACTCTATATTATCCCCAAGGAAATGGCCAAGCAGAAGCCACCAATAAAACCATTCTAAAAATCCTCAAAAAGACAGTCAATAATGTAGGTTGTGACTGGAATTTGTAGCTAAATCCCACCCTCTGGGCCTATCAAACCAACATCCGTACACCAATAGGTGCCACCCCCTTCTCCCTAGTCTACAAATCAGAGGTCATATTACCCATTGAGATTGAGCTTCCGTCATTGAGAATATCACTACAAAACCTCATCATGGATGAAGAATACTGAGTATCAAGACTTCATGAACTGGAGCTGCTGGTGAGTGGTGTATGGATGCCTTGAACCATTTGTAGGTCTATCAGAACCAACTCAAAAGGAGCTATAACAAGAAGATCAGGAGCAAGACTTTTCAAGTCAAAGAACTTGTGCTAAAGGAGAATTAGAAGAATGTCCCAAACTCAAATGACAAAGGAAAATTTGAACCTAACTAGTTGGGACCATTCATCATCACAACGAGCTACAAGTCAAGGGCATATCAATTATCAACACTTGAAGGTGAACCTCTACATGAGCCCATGAACAACTCCCATCTCAAAAAGTTCTATGCCTAAACCTTTCAAGGTATAGAACAAAAAAATCAAAAAAAATAGAAAATGTCTTGAAAAAATTGTCACCCTGATGAAAACCTAGAAAACAGGCATCATGGTGACAACAATAAAAAAAAGAAAAAAACGAAAAATTTTTTAGAAAAAGGATCAAAAACTGTAAAGAGAAAAATTGTCCTCTAGTGAAAACCACTTCGACGGCGCTTTGGGAAACTACCTTGGTGAAAACCTGGAAAATAGGTTCCTTGTGTAAATAAGCACTTTCCATCCAGCAGGATCTTTGCAACTCATTCTGCACGCTTCCATCATCCATCACATTGCATATCCCCATCCATCATCCATTCGACATCCGCATCATATCTTGGTCATGTGTTCATGTCATGATCCCTCATAGTACTACTCAACCCATTCCCAAGGTTAGTTTGTCTTGCCTCTATCAGAGTATTCTATTGCATCACCCTGGGGGAATGTTCTCATTCGGTTAGATTCGTGTATATTCTTGAAGTCTTCCCTAAAATCGAAAAAAATCCAAAAACATCAGAAAAAACTAGGAAAATCCATAAAACATTCAAAACATATCAAAATCCAAAAACATGTCAAAAATTCAAAAACAGAGTCGTCTTGTCGAACTACGAGTCTCTAAACCTTGAACGTAGACAAAGTTGATCTTTGATCATCCCCTAAGACACTTAGGTCAGTCCTGTAGGAGTCCGTCATAATAAAATGGAACTCCATTTGTTCATATCTCATCAATAATCGAGTCTATGTTTGTTGAACTATGTGGTCTCTACGTGTATAATGTAGGCAAGGCTAATCTATTGATCATCCCCCAAGGCCCCTAGGATAGGTCTTTAGGTTAGTCTCTTGGTCAATATCTCGAAAAACCCCAAAACATTTGAAAATTTGAAAATAAAAAAACATTTGTAAAATATTGAAAAGTACCTAAAAACAACCTCAAAACATTTCAAAAACATCAAAAACATCCAAATATTTGAAAAAAATCCACCCGTCTCATCTCGCTTTCATCCACAATAAGCATCACTCATAATAAATCCATCGTCATCCTCAACCTTTGGCAAAACAATCAGAAACAAGTCTGCAAGTTCAAATGTGAAAAAAAAATCGTCAAAGTCTATAGTCTAGGTCAGTAGGTAAACAAGTTGGTCAACTCTTTGTGTCAATAGCCTATCATCCAATCAGTCCCATATAAAAACATCTGATATCGTCATGTCCTAGGATGCATCCTTCCTACAATGAACATCAACATCAGGAATCACAGTAGTTTAGTCTTGGCTAACGGTATTGAAGAACATCAACTTGTTTGTTTACTTTATCTTTCTCTTTGGATTTATCTTATTGCGCTCATTCCAAGGACCTTTTGATGAGGTCCAAATGAAGGATTTAGAGAGATAGGAGTGGGGCAACGATCATTATCTTTTATCTGTTGTGCTTGTTGTATATTCTTGTAATATAACATTGATCATGCATACTTTGTTTGGTTTGTAGGGAGGGTGTTTTAGGTTTCTTGTTGACCACATAGGAAGACTTTCCTTGCTATGTTTTGGTCCGAGATGTTTGGAATATTTGAACTGCATTTTGAATAAGGTTTCATATGCCAGGTGTGAAAAAGAATACTCCTATCTAATTCTTGAGCCAAAGTCCATCACACTAGGTGCCACACCATCCTAGTTCTTTATACCTTGATGCATCGTACTTATGTGTGTAATCAAACATAAGGTAATTGACCCTTTGAAAATCCCAACTCCTCAGAAAATGATCATCATCATCATCGTGTGTCTTGTTGGAATCTCTTTCTTTCTTCTATCTTCTTTTGTACTAACATGGTATCATGACATTTAATCACAAATCATTATTGTTATTGCATTCATCCTGCATCCACAAAACCATTAGCATATTGCATACTGCATATCATATCGCATAGAAAACATTAACCATTAGACATGCATTGCATTTTTGTCCATATATAATATAGATTGGTTATTCTAAGAATCTCATAAACCATACATATGCATCCATTATATAAACACAAAAGCAATCATCCCACAACATTATAAACATCTGCATCATCATAGCATCATTTGCATTCATCATATCATAACATTGCATAGTCATCCCATATCACATATAAGCATCCATTATGCCATCACATATATCATATATCAAAAGAATCCATTTACATATCATAACCATCATATTATAACACATACATATATTATTTCATTAAACATCATTTCAACATATCATATCATCACATCATCACCATAACATCATAAGTGCATATCATACATGAGAAAATTACTCACATCTTATCATCCATTGTAGCATAAAAATATAGATTCGTTAGTCTAAGCATTTGCATACCATAACATTTTGCATACATCATGAAAAGTACATAAGAAAAGGTATAGAAAAAGAAATGCATCCATACATCATATACATTCATCATATCATATCATCATCATAGTATACATCACCATATAGTGCATGAGAAAAGATAGTGAAAAGAGAAAAAGATTGCATTTGCATCATCACATAGAACATCATGCACATCATAACATCACATAACATTATGGCATAAGCATCATAGCATCATTGCATCACATTGCATAGCATATAGAAAGTAAAGACATCCATAATGCATAGAATTAGAATAGAACACATCATATAGCATCAAATCAATGCCATCATATATATATCATCAAAATAACTACACTGTCATGGTACAAAAATCGGATCAATGTACATGTGTATGTAAATAGAGTACAATGGCCCATGGGGCTATAAAAAATGAGCCCATGGGGCGCAAAAAGAATCCTATTTCTGATCAAAATGACCTAACCTTGTTGGCTACTGCCCTCACCGCCTACTCTCTCTTTGTGATCCTCTGCAAGTTTATGGCCAGTCCTCTGTGAAAAATTTGGCACTCAGGCTACTTGCGGTATTGCCTAATAATAATGTAACCTGTAATAGTCAGCGTCCTAGATGGCCTTCCTATATGATCAAAGCAATATTGTACTCTGGGAGGAAGATGCAACCATGCTCTAGCTGTTGTTGTCTACCCATGTTTGTCGCTGCCTGTTGCTCTGTAGCCTGTCTTTGCTAGACTGCCTGGTCTCTTTCTAACTGTAGCTGATCCCTCTCAGCTATCAGTGCCTATACCTGGACCTGTAACTGCAAAATCTAGCCATCTCTAGGGTTTGGCTGGGGAGGTGGTTGCACGGGTGGCTGGTCCTGACCCCTGTCTTTGGGTGGTGTCGGGACCATATCCTATCGTCCCTGATCTTGATCCTGCCGAGGGACATCCTGTCTTTGCTCCCCCACCCGTGGATCTGGGAGTGGCTGATCTTGTGGCCCCCTATCCTAATCAGGTGGTGTTCCTCTGTCTCCTTGGTCCTTGTCTCCATCCCCTCAGCCTCGACTTGCCCCTCTGCCTCTAGCTCTGCATCGAGCAGATGGTGTCCCTGGCACTGTAAGATGAAGAGGTGGCCTGAACCAATCCCTATATGCCTGCGTTGTCCCTGCATCAACCTGCCCCTGATCATATGGCCACAGCTTGGCCACTAGTTGCATAAAGCTCTGCACTACCTTGTGGATAGGAATATAACAGCCCTAGGAGCTTTGGCTTGTAGTCCATGCAAAAATGGCCACATACTGATCATTTGGCCTATCTTGTGCCTCGCCAATTTGCTTCTAAACCCTACTTGGAAGGTAAATCTTGAGCATCGTGTGCTCCCTACCCTGCATCAATCTATCCTGTTGGGCGAAGAAAAATTGTTGCATGTCATTGAACCATGCGAGCCATCCAAGATATGGCTGCCAAGTAAAAGCACACATATCATCAAGAACTCTCCTCCAATGAGGAATCCTCTGCTATCCTATGTGGTTGAATGAAACCCCTCCTCTGTATCACCAGACAAATAGATCATCTGGCTCCATGGAAACTAGAATAACTCTCGGATGGAGCACAACAATGTGCTCCCAAGCCCAAATGTGCAAGAGTGTGATGCTAGCACCAAGTGCTCGGCTTTTGAGGTAGGTAAACTCGTGCAAATCTCTATATAGTGAGGCTAGAAGAATTGACCCCCACACAAATAGTGTCCGTCGCCGAACCATGCGCTCCCAAGTGAGCCCCCATCTGGGACTGAAGTATCGGCTCTGCCGATCTGGTGTGACAAGACTTGATATAATGGCTACAATGACAAGAATGGTGACACAAAGAGCCTATGATGCTCTAACTCAATCTCACCCTCGCAAAAAACAATCTGATCAAGGCCCATAATGTCGTAGCAGGCCTCCCTCCTGGCATCCATGTCATATATCACCTACTCTTCATGGATGGGCAATCTGTGGATCCACCACATGTCCTCCAGTGTGACCATCACCTCACCTGTCGGGAGGTGGAAAGAGGATGTCTTGCTGTGCCATCTCTTAGTGAGTGTCGTCAGCATACCCAAGTGTGTCTGAATGGGCGGCACATAGGCAATGTACCAAAGTCTGATCCACCCTAGATGCTCCTGCTATCGCTCTGACAGATCATCTGAAATGCTGAAAAGGTCTCGGGACCTGTGCTCGTGGGAGTAAATTTTTGTCGCTTCCTCTTGCATCAGGAAATCCATTGCATTAAAAAATCGTAAAAAAGTCCTAATCCTAGTTTGTCTCTACATCCGGAAGCAACTTCAGCATCGCTGTCTGTGGGTGCAGTGCAATTTGCAAACTCCAAAATGCGCTGCTAGGAGTGTTTGAGTCTCAAACTCCATTGTGACGTCATAGTTTGCGAAGGCATCTCAGTTTGGGAGGAAACCCTAATTTCAAAGAGAACCATAGTGGTGCACTTTGCACATGCGGCTGTGTTTGGAATTTAAACCCTAATTCCAAATTGTGTTGTGGCATTGCTACTCACGACTATAGCGCAATTTGAGGACGAGCAACACTGTTTAAATTTTTCAGCACTACAGTATGGAACCGATCCTAAAAGTTAAGTTTCCTAGCCTAATAAATGTGCACGTAAATCAAAAAATGAAGTTGGGTCAAGTTGACTCACCAATGGTCCACTGCCAGGAAGCCTCTGGTGTGTCTATACTCTATCGAAAATGTGCAGGGGAAGCTGTCATTGCGCCATCTCGTGAAGGTGTCAGAGCTCAAAGTTGCAAAATCTCTTAAGGTTGAATGTGAAAATGAATTGGAAGTGGCCCCTCAAGGCCTATTTAAGCCTAAAAATTAGGTTTTTTTACCTTGTTTAGCCGCCTTGTCAAGGTTTTGGTCCCTCGATCCCATTTTTTTCGTCTGAGGGCCATTTTTGCATTGTTTTCTATGTTTTATCTCATTTTTTGACCTTCTAGAGCCTTTCTGGACCCATCAGGCACCTTATTCTCTTTTTTCGCAAGATCACCCAAAAAGTAGAAATTTTCGTCCGATCTCTCGAGGGGGCAGTATATTGGCATATTTCGCCCGCTAAGACAGTAGTGGGGCAACTTTGAAAATTGAATTTTTTTTTGGCTTTTGATCGAGACAGTTTATTCTTTGAATCAACGCAACAAGTGCATCGCTTCAAAGAGGGGAAAAATGTAGACACGTAAAATGTATTGATTGGTGTAGATAGGGAAAAATCCAAAGGCTTAATGTGTGTTGAAAACAATAAACTGATTAAATCCTGTCAAGCACCATGAAGCACAAACTAGAATGAAAATAAAAATAAACAAAGAACATGCAAACCGATTTTCAAACTAGAGTTGATTGATCTCCATGGTTCTTCTCCACCTGCACAAGGATGCAAGATTTCAAAGGTTGATTTGTTGAAGGAATGTTGGTTGCTCAATTCTGCAGCATAACAACCTAATGAAGATGATAGATGGAGATGGATGGAAGATAGAAGAATGATTTTGACAGCATAAGGATGTTTGAAGATTCGATGCAAATGGCCTGTGAAAGGTTAGATTTATAGATTTTTGATGTGGATAGAGATAAGATTTGATAAGATTGATAAGGATTTGATTTTTGACAAAAGAGGAAATACAATGAGATGAGATAAGATTTTCAAAAGATAGAAAGATTTTGATTTATTGTTTTAAAGAAATTAAAACAAGATATAAGATGAAAAAGATAAAGATTTTGATTTCTTTTAAAAAATAAATAAAAATCCGATACACACAAAATAAATATTTCATTTATTTAATTAATGTTGGATTTATGATTTCATCAATTAAATAATATAAATTATTTAATTAACATTAGAAGAATTAATAGAAATGATTTAATTAATTAAATAATACAAATTATTTAATTAACATTAGAGGAATGGATGGAAATGATTTAATTAATTAAATAATATAAATTATTTAATTAAAATTAGAGGAATGGATGGATTAATGGATGGATTATGCATAGGAAGAGAATAAACGAAATTAGTCAAATAAATAAGATTTATTTAACTAATTAGATGATGACATGGGTACCTAGGGAAAAACATGATACAAGGTGTCTAAATGATGCGATGTTGTGACAAGGTATCGTAAGAGGACAATTTTTTTATGTCTACAATTAGCATTACACATTTGATCCTGATTACTAACACTGTTTCAACCTGAATCATCCTCTTAGCTTGTCATCACTCTTTGTCCCTTAATTAAATAAATAATCATTTATCTGATTAAGTCATTCTCTCTTATTAATTAAATCAATCAATCTGATCTAATTAACCCTATGTCTTTATTTAATTAAATAATTCATTTTATTTGATTAAATCTCTAAAGTCACTCTATTAAATTAAACAAATTAAACCTTGTTTGATTTAATCTAACATCACCCCCTTTAATTAAATAAATCAAAATCATTTATTTAATTAGATCTAAATCGCATTCTTCTCATCTTTTGATTTAAATCAACCCATAAATTTAAATCAATTGGTCACATCATATAATCCCTCATTAAAATTAATTAACCCTTGATTAATTTAATTATAATCCATGTCCCATCCTCTAGCATTTTCCACTTGCACATGAAAATACATTTAATTCATTTATTAAATCTCTATTTTCTCTCAACTTAGCATCTTTTAGAGAATATTCCTTCAAATTTGAAATCCATCCAAGTGGATTTGTCCTTCCAATAAGACATTCATCCCTCTTACATGTCCTTGTGCATTGAGCCAAGTGGCATTTAATTCATTCTTTTTCCCTCTTACATGTCATTTCACTATTTTCAAATTCCACCTAATTGCATTTATGGGCACAATCATCAAAATGTGCACATCCTTTTCCCATTCACATCTTGACAAGTGGCATTTGGCCATTGGTTGAAAGTTAGTCCCACATTGCTTCATTTTGGGCATTTCTCCATCTTGTCTTTCTATAAATAAGAGGTTTCTCTCCTCATTTGATTATCCACAAATTGAGTAAACTTACTATACTCATTTTCATCTTCATGCATAGCTATTCTCATCAATTTTATCAAAGTCTTAGCTAGGTTATGCAGATTTTTCATCATGGAGCATATTTGAATCTTCAACAAAGTGGATCATTCTTCATTACTCATCAACAATGCATCATTGGAGTTGGGAAAGGGCCAATTTTCACATCAAATTGGCACCAATTCCCCCATGAGATCAAGAGTTTGCTTGCTTAATTAGGATTTCATTGCTTTCTTATTTTGTTCTTCATTTTATTACCTAGTTTTAGCATTGCTAATGGATTTCATGGGGAATCTTGATTCTCACTTGCATTTGATCTAACTATGTGTTTATTTATTGTGTTTTGCAGGTGCTAGGATCTTGGTTCTATAGGTAGGGAAGGAAATATGTAATTAGTGGTGGAAGACTCATTTTACTCCTCTTATGATAGAGGTGTTGGAACTCAAATATTTTGTTTTCATTTTTTCTTGAGCCCCTTCCCCTTTTTGTGCCTTAGCCATATTTACCAAAGTTTATAATCAATTTGAGAAATTCAATCTTGGGTGATCATTTGTCAAAATTTCTTTAGACAATTGGGAAGAGAAAGAAAATTTAAGCCTAGTTACCTTTTGAAGTTTTAAAAACTTATTTAAGGATAAAAAGCTATGCCCATGTTGGTTTTCCCCTTCCATCTGGTTCATGCCCATCTCCCCACAATGCACCATGTAGTTGGATTTCCTCACAAGCATTAAGTTCTAATAGAATATTTTGTAAAAGTTTCAAGTGTTTAAAAAATTGTTGTCTTTTGATCTTTCATGATTCCATCATCCATTTGAACTTTTTGTTTGACCCATATTGGTACAATTCACTTAGAATCTTTCACTTTTGCAGAAAATATATGCCCTTTAGGTTTTTTGGGTATTTCTACATGAACGGACTCATATCCACATCCCGATGGTTTTCCCATAATTTCCACTTACTCATCATTTTCACACAAGCATAGTTTATTTTCCAAAATTGTATGTTTAAAGTTTTATGGGTGGATGGAACCTATCTTCCCACCTCGATGGCATCATCATCCCTTGCAAACTCTCCCCATCCATCTAAACTTCCATTTTCCCAAGTTTTTCATCTAGTTTTGATGATTTTTTTTCAAGATTGTTCCACATCATTTTATTGCATCCACACCTTGATGACACCATGTTGATGTCATCCCAACCTATCTACATCATGATGTCACCTCATCTGAAGCTCCCCAATCCATTTCATGACATCCTTTTGACATCACCTATAAGACTTTCCATCCAATCTAGATGTTATGTTGCACTTGGCAGATGCACTTATTTTTTGCATGAGACAATTTTAGGTTAATCTTCCACAACAATCCCAACAATACCTTTCAACCCACACTAAGTTGATGAAGATCAATAAAGCTATGAGAATGGTTTGTAGGTAAGTCCTTGTGAACATGTTATTTGTTCAAAGGGTGATATTCACTTGCAAATAAGTTTTTCACCCAATCTTTTATGGGATTCAAATTCTTACTAGCACCTATTTGAAGCTAACAACCTGCATAAAATAAATTACGAGAAAATATTAGTGAATCAATTATTTTTTGAATGACCTTGAAAGTTACACACTTGTTTGAATGACCCTCAAAAACTTGTAATTCTCTATTTCAAGGTGTATAAGGTTGCAGATGGGTTTGATTGTCCAAATTTTTATGATTTTGATCTGTAATTATTTCTCATATGCTATTATAACCAATTCAAAGTACCACCAATGCATCTTTCACCAACCATGATTTTATCAGGTGATTTAAAATTGGTTTTTGGAACCTCTAGTCTTTGCTCACATATTTCAAATTCAACAACCACTATTATTACATGTTGCAACCTTGTTTCTATCTACTTGTATTTATGGTGCCACTCCTTTAGCTAATTAAAGTTATTGTAGAGACCTTCCATCAATTTCTAAAGTGTCTATTTTTGGGGAATCTTTCTTAGATAGATTTTGGAGCAGCTATAGTGATTATTTTAGGGTTTTACCTTACCACATTATTTTAAGGTCTTTTGAAAATCATTTTCATTATTTTTGAATGACACAAGAGAGCAATGGAATAATCAAAAGAGAAAAAAATTAAAAATCAGTTATAGAGAATAGTCGCAAGAATACATTGGTTTAGACATGTGTATGGTCTCCCTTAGTACCTTATGATGTGGAGTAGATAAGTCATGAAAATATACCTAATGGATTGGATCATTCCTTATAAAAAAATCATTAGCAATAAAAGTTTACATTTAGATGTCAACTAGGGGCATGTTTCTTGAGATGAAGCTAGTACTATATGTATAGTTGGGAAAAGTTCTAGGTGTTCCTATAAAGTATTATAATAGTAAGCTAGTTTATTGCACTTAAAGGGAACCTATTTATGAAAATATGCAACATCTATGTTTGTTAAATAATAGATTGTTGTTATTGATGTAATGTTAAGAGAGTGTTGTTTCTATGAATTAAAAATACTATTCAACTATAACTATTGGTTATAACATTTACCAATTAATGATCTAATGCATAAAGACAATAAGCTAATCAATAATTTAACATTATATTAGCATCATACCTTAATTGGGCCCTTGCTTGGGTATTATAACTCTTCTTTAAATCACAAGATAATTATCTATTCATTTATTCATGTATAGTTGATTAAGTGATTCAAATAAAAATGATTTGCACTTGCTATTCAAAAGAGAAAATATAATAGCTGAAGGGAAGATTATTATCTCCTTCTATTTCTAAAATATATAATAAATTTACCTCTAAATGACTAAGACTCTAAATACTACTTTTCAACTCATTTCTTCAAATTAGGAAGATGATTATTGTAATAAAGACACGAAAGAAATATTCAGAAGTAAAGTATTAATTTGATTCAACTATCAAGGATAAATAATCCAATTTCATAGGCATGTATGGGTAAATGGAGGAGGTTTTGGCAATGAAGAAGAGAGTTCATGAACTTGTAGAAAATTCCTCCATTAGCTAGTGGAAAGTCTTAAATGTCCAACGGTTTTTGGCTAACTTAGCTTTAGGTGTTGCTCTCTTTGCTATAGATTCATGGCCCTTTGAATGTGGGCCACAAAATTCTATGGTTATATGTCATTTAATTCTTCCTCCTTGCTACATATCAAAGTATCTTCTACACAAGGCACATATTCATCATAATCAACATAATCCATAATAACATTTCATCACATTTCAATAGTAATCAAACACATTGTTGTAAATAAGTGTTGTCATTGATGTCAACTCAAGATGTGATGTCATTAATATTGTCATTGATGCCAAATGCGTATGTTGAAGTTTGTATGTACTCTGAAGATAGTGGAAGTATAAAGATATATGTTGATATAGTCAGCAATGTAGTTCATGGAAGAATAATGATTGGCCTAGTGTCTAAGTGTAATGCAAAAGTAGGTACACATGTTCTGATGTGTTTACAATATGTTTACATTGATATTATTCATATTTGGTGTACTACACATGGAGATATGTTGCTGAATTTTTGCTAAGGCATTCACAATATATACTCTAAGATAGAGTCATGGTATTTTGGTTTGCATCCTTCCATAGAGAAAGATTTAGTATTGCAGTTTAGAAGATAAGGTGATCACGATGTGAAGGTGTTATATCCAATAATTCATGTCATTACACCTTATACAATGAAAGTTATAAGTGACTAAGTTTCAGTCTGTGCTCTACCAGATAAAA
This sequence comes from Sequoia sempervirens, assembly GCA_007258455.2. Taxonomy (NCBI): domain Eukaryota; kingdom Viridiplantae; phylum Streptophyta; class Pinopsida; order Cupressales; family Cupressaceae; genus Sequoia; species Sequoia sempervirens. The sequence goes on along the minus strand of VDFB02270651.1, from coordinate 229,554,347 downwards.
ATGTTGATGAAGGCCTATTGGAATGCTCTGCATTCATTTGGTGAGATAGATGTGGTGTTGCAAACTTGGGAATATTATCAGAAAGGTGTATGGGTTCATCCTTGCAAGTCTCAGATGTTTTGGTGTATAGCAATGCAACATACTATGTTTTGAAGTGCTACAGTATGTTCAGAATGCACTATTTTTATTAGTTCAATATGTTTCTCTTCTTGTACCAGCATATGATGATCAGTGTATTCAAGAGAAGGTTGAAGAGATATTATGCATAGTCTACATTGTTCTCATCTTGGTTCGCATAAATTTGTTGGTCTCTTCCCAGTGGTGCAAAGTTGAATAGTTGGCAACTATGGTCCTTCATCTATGGTTGGACTTGATTAATTAATCTTGCTTTAGAGGATGTGTTGAGATGGTTTTTGGTCTTGATATATTCTATATTGATCCATAACTCATTTTCTCTTCATATTGTATATGTTTGGAGGTGACTTGTGTGATATTACACATTTTTTTCTAAAGGTCATCTTGGAGCCAACCTAATAAAGGTTTTGAGTTGTTGTAGAGTATACTTATAGAAGATCAATATCATTTGTGATGGTATCGATGAATGGTGAATTGAGCTTATGCAGAGTGTTGAATATGAAGTGCGCAAAGTCAGTATGATGGACTAATTGTGAAAAAAAGGGACTGTAACTTTAACATATGTTGGGTGCTTCTTTATAGAAGTGCATGTTCATATTTATCATTATAATTTTCATGTATCCTACTTTGATATAGAGAGTCTCATTAGCTCCTTGTATCTTTCCCTAAGGTTGTGTGCCTTAGTTTGCAAGTCCTTAGGCAGTGAGCCTTAAACAATATTGTAATTTTTGTAAGCAGTGAGCTTCATTTATTGTGAGTTAACTCTCATTGTGGTTTTCCCCTCATTGGGTTTTCCACATAAAAATATTGGTGTCCTTTTGTTGTGCATATTTTCATTTTTTCTCTTCATTCAATTAATGTGATGCAATGTTTAATCTACAAATGAGAATGGTTAATCTTTAATATATGTTGATTCACCCCCCTCTCAGCACTATAGTGTGTTCAACAATTGGTATCAGATCCAAGTGCCTTTGAGAAGCTTAACAATTGTGGTTGATCTTGATCTTGAATACATGGGGTCAGTAGCAAAAATCAATGACTTGTTTATTCCAGAACTAGATCTAGAGGTAATGGAACTTGAAGGTTGGGACATCAATCCAAATGATTTTGAAGCTGATTTTGAAGGAGAACTTTGGTCTACTCTTGAAGATATAGATGAAGCAAGAATACTAAATATCAAATATGAGTGCATTCTTGAAAAATAAAAGGAGATAATTACAAAATTGAAGGCACAAGCTAAGGAATCAAAAGAAATTGGAAAACTGAAAGCTCAAAAAAAGGAGGAAATGGATGTGAAATTAAACTCAAGGAGGCAAAAATTGTGATCTCTGATTTGAAAGTTAAGGTTGAAGAAGGAAAGAGGATTGAATATGTTTGAATGTCAAGCTAAATGATAAAAGTGTTGAATGTTCGAAGCTTGAAGAAGAGATTGTCACTCTAAGAAAATAACTTGAAAAAGAAAAAGAGAAATTTGACAAGGGTCTAAAACTAAGAGGAGGTTCTGAAATTCCTGATGAGTTGATTAACTCTCAAAAGTCATTTAAAGAGAAATATGGTCTCGGTTTGAAAAATGGAAAATCCTTATAACCAGTGCATCTACAAACTTATATGATAACATTAAAGCAAAATGAAATGAGGAGAAAGCTTGCACTGAAGATTCTAAGAAGAATGCCATTGGAGATGCAAAGACAAAAGAAGATAACAAGAAATAAGGTGGATTCACTCCTGTGTGGAATAATAAGAACTTTAGAAAGTTTTCTCCTATGAGGTATTCTTAACCTTTTAATGGTAATTTCTATTCTTGCAATAATAGTAGTCATAAGTTTGTTGAATGTAGAAGCAAGATGAGTCAAAATTCATTTAGACCTCCAAGGTATAATGCTATGAACTCTCAATCTTTTCAAGACCATTATTTTTCCTACAATAAATTTGGGCATAAGGATGTTGATTGTAGATAGAGAAGAAATGATAAAGCTAGTAGAAGATAATTTTTTCCCCAAAGATATAATACTATTTCATTTCATGGATATTGCTATGCATGCAACAATTTTGGTCACAAGGATGTAGTGTGCAGAACTAAGGCTAAGAGGAACAACTAATCTATTTTGAAGCATAACATAGTGTGATATAAATGTAATAAGGTTGGGCATATAGAATACTTTTGTAGAAGTGGTTTTTTGAAGACACCTATTCAAAACTAGAAGAAGGATGAAACCCTAAATCTGTAAAAGAATGGTAATGAAAAGGTTTGGAAGGAAAAATAAGTTCAAGAAAATGAGGAGAAGGATGATACTGTGCTTGTGAATTTTGCACAAGATCCTAAGAAAAACTAAGATAAAGCATTATATCAAGGGGAGTTTTCATTTGGAAGCCCTTTTTTCCCCTTGAAAAGGACACGTTGTTGAAGATTTCAGTATAAAAGTTGAGTTGTTTCAATTTCTTTGATGTGCAAAACTGTTGAGCAAGAATGAATCTTTTGATAAAGGTTCTAGAGAAAGTGAATGGTTTACGAAGGTGTCTTGAGATTCATTTCACCCCTATGTTGATATAGATAATTCTAACAGAGGGTTTACCTCACAAAGCATGAATACATTTATGACAGAAAGTTAGGGCAAGTAAAAGAATTTTTGTATGTTATTTGGATCATTTGTTCACATTTACAATCAAGAGATTTTGTGTTTAGGGTGAAGAAGTGAGTTTAGGTTTTCAAGCTATCTCTACAAAACCTTAGTGACAGTGTGTGAATATTTTTGAAGAAATTTCAATGGTGACCCCTCAGGTGATCAATTTGGTTGAAAAACCTAGGCCCAAATACAAGAAGTTTCTATTCAAAGAAATGGAAGTGGAAAAAGATGACACATTTTTAAAAGTTCTAGTAGATGTTGTAAACTATGAAGATATAAGGATATACATCCATGCCTAGTTCAAAGAGATTGACCATACTTCATCCTTTGAAGTGGTCTAGCATGATAAGTTGAATGTGAATGGAGTATACAAGTCGAAGTACGCAAATGTTGTTGCAAAAGGGTTGAATATTTGGAAAGACTTTCCAAACTTCTACGAATGCAAGGAATGGGTAAGAATTATCTTGAGCCACATTCATGACAATTTATTCGGCTAGAAAAACCCTACATGATCACAAAGGTTGCAATTAGGGTGGTTATTGTTCTTTGTGCCTCTGGACCAGTCCCAATGCTAAAATCTATAAAGAATGAAATGATATGGAGTTCACCGATGCAAAATTTGATAAGAGAACACTCATAATGAAATATATCATTGATCTTGGTGTCCAATATGCATCAATGAGGATTACATATAAGATTTACTTCACAAACAGAGAAGGGTCTTCCACCACCATTGCAATTCACCTTGCACATGAAATGGTAAAGGAAGGGGAAAACTTCAATCTATGTGAGTTTTTGAGAGATCAACTAATGGAGAACTTGAAGAGGACAAAAGAAACCAATTATAATTTCAAGTTTGGTTCATTGATTATATGCCTTACTTTCTTCTTTTTAAATGAGTTACCTAGTTTTAAGGGTAATATTTAGAATAATTTCACTCTGGTAACGACACAAATCAAACAACATATGCATATTTTTCATAATAAGGAAACATATACTACTTTCTATTGGGGACTTTTCAACAACTTTAAAAATAAGATGCAAATAAGATATAAGATACCATCTAGTTTGGTTTAGAAGAATGAGAATGAGGTAACTCTTATGGTGAAAAAGGATTATTATTTTATGGAAGCAATGGAGCCCAAAACCTCATGGATTCCTGAGTTGCCTTATGATGTTGAACATTAATTTTTACAATGTTATATAAATATTCTATTGTCAAAACCTAAAGATCCCAAAGAAAAAGTATTTGGCACATATAGAGAAATCATGGATGATATTTACCAGAAGGAAAGAGAAGAAGCTAGTGAAAATAAAGTGGAAAGGGTGCTTAAGGAGATGGGTGCTCCATGGTAGTCAAAGATAAAAGATAAAGATGAGCTTCACAAGATATTGGGTACTTCTTCAAAGACTACATATGATATCCTTGTGGAGGTTTCCAAAGTCAAATTTGTTCCTTCAGGAGCCATTCAAGGTCTAAGGAGATCCGGTAGATCCTATCTTGTTGATGTATCTAATCCATAGCCATCTGAGTCTACACAAAAATTTGATAGAAAAATGAAAGCTACATCTACAACTCCTCTAGAGAAAAAGGCCACTAAAGCTAGGCATGCTAGGCTTAAATGAAAGGAAAAGAAAGAGAAGGAAAATGAGGAAGAATTAGATGATGTTGAAGAATTTGAAGAAGATATCTCCTTGCAAAGATGAAAGGTAAGAAGATTACAAAAGAGGATTCTGAGCAAACCCCTCTGATTACACATGAACCTCTTGATTTTGGGGCCATCTTGAATGGAATTTTTGAGTATAGCCTACTGGATAGTACTATGGAGCTACATCTAGATGTCCCTTAAAAAGACAAGAAGATAGTTGAGAAGGTTGTCATTGAATATATGATCATGCAAAACATTCCCTTCGGTGATATTGTTGACAAAGCTTTAGATAGCCTTATTGAGGCTTTGAGACAGAGAAGAGAAGAAGCGATCAAGGCTAAAGAAGAAATGAAAAAACAAGCAATTCACAAATTTGGGATCTCTATCTCCCAAGAAGAAAAACAAAAGATTGTTTGGAGACAATCCAAGGAGCTTCACACTAAAATAAGAATAGATATACTAATGAGCATGGATGAAGATGTCAAAAGGAAGATCCAAAGTGAGACCGAATCTATGCCACAAAGAATATCATTAATGCATTGCACAATGAAGTTCATGTTGATCCACAAGTGCCTAATTTGGAAAATACAAATTAAAAAAAACATATCTGGCCAGGAAAAAGTACAAGGACCCTCTAGATTGCAAGAAGGTGTCTCTGGTATGCATAAAATTCAAGCAGTATTTGACATGGAGATAGAAAAAGAAGAAAAGAAAGAGACGAAAGAAAAGATAGCCAAGATCCTTGAAGAAATGAAGAAGGATAAGGTAACTTCTGAGGATCAAGTTCCTCCAAATGAAATAAACCTAAAATATATACCTGATGTGTCTTCTCAAGACATAGATCTTTTATTTTTTTAGGGAAATGTGACAAATGGTGATGTAAAAGAGAAAAATGAGGAAACTACTCCTCCAGTGAATACTGGTGCACAATGTGCAAGAGATCAAGGTGAAGTGAGTGTCCCTACTTTAGAGAACACTAATTTTGGTGAAGAACATAATATTATTCCTCTGGAGAATTCAAGGAATAATGAGCAAAGGAAAGAGGATGCAAAGGAGAAGACAATTGAGAGGCAATATGCTTTTGTGGACATAGTTTAGGGTTCTTCACCTTTAGATTCTTTCAAGGACCTACTAGGGATGCAAATACAATTTCAACCCGTGGAAACACCCTATCTTTTGTAGATTCCCACTCATGAGGTACAAGTTGACTTATCAAACATTTCTCCCCTTCATAAGTTATAGGTTGGAGACATTTTGCATGCTCCCACAATGAAGGAGATTATACAAGAACACATGAAAAAATTGGATTAATTGATGATGCAACGAATATTATTCAAGAGGGTTTACTAGAGGTAAACATTGATACTTCCTTGCCTTTGAAACAAAAGTTGAAGCTTTTGTTGGATTCCTTTAAAGATCATTCTTCACACATTGAGTAGAAGGTAGAGTAAGAGGACTTGAGGAAGATAATTGATAAGAGAATGGTTGAAGCATTTGACAGGTGAGCTAGTGCACACAATAAACTATAGAAAAACATAAAAAATGTTTAAGGATTGTGTTGATGAAGTCACTGCACTTTATCAATTTTATCTAAACTGGCTAAGCTCCACCAAGAACATCAAATGTCAAATTGAATCCATTGAGTTACAGGTTACTCAATTGGTCAAGACATATGATTTGTCAATGGATAAGGATGGTTCACTAAGAAATCAAATAGAAAATATTCACTTGTAGTTGAAATTGTTTCAGGACCAAAGAGAGTAGATAAAGAAACAATTTGGTCAATTAAGGGAAGCAATCAACTTAATACTTTCTTTATTATCTAGGTTACTTGTAGAAGCAGAGAAGATTGATCAGAAAATGAAGGCTCCAAGAAGTGTGGATGAAGTTGAGGACTTGTGCATGCAATTTGAATGTCAAAACCATATTCTCACCTCAACAAAAGCAAACTAGGTTGCAACTATAGGGAAAATTAAGGTAATTCACAAGAATATTCTACCTTCTAAGGAAGCTACAAAGGTGTAGGTAAAACAAGTTTTTCTTTATATAGTTTTTCAGAAGATTGCAATATCTTTTTGAGTTTTTGTTTAAAATAGTTTGTACATAGCATCTATTTTTGGGGCATTTCCATCTTAGGGGGAGTATTTTTTGAAGAAATTATATAGTAAGGGGGATTTTTACATAAGATATCATGTCCTTTTCCCTTGATGTCAAAGGGGGAGAGAAGACTTGTAGATAAATGAGTGTTGTCATCAATGAAAAAGGGGGAGATTGTTGGAAATAAGTGTTGTCATTGATTTCAACTTAATATATGTTGTCATTGATGCCAAATGTGTATACTGAATTTTGCATATACCCCACAATATAGTGGAAGTATAGAGATATATGTTGATATAGTCAACAATGTAGTATATGGAAGTATAGAGATATCTTTTGATATAGTCAACAATGCAGTATATGGAAGAATGATGATCAACCTGGTGTCTAAGTGTAATGCAGAGGTAGGTACACATGTTTTGATGTGTTTACAATATTTTTACATTAATATTATTCCTATTTGGTGTACCACACATGGAGATATGTTGTAAAAGTTTTACTAAGGAATTCACAATATATAATCTAAGACAGAGTCATGGTATTTTGGTTTGCATCCTTTTGTAGAGAAAGATTTAGTCTTGCAGTTTAGAAGATAAGATGATCATGATGTGAAGGTGTTATATTCAAGAATTCATGTCATTACACCTTGTATAGTGAAAGTTATAAGTGACAAAGTTTCAATCTATGCTCTGGTAGAGAAAAGTGTTGATGAAGGCCTATTAGAATGCTTTGCATTCCAATGGTGAGATAGATGTGGTTTCACATACTTGGGAATATTCTCATAAAGGTGTATGGGTTCATCCTTGCAAGTCTTAGATTTTTTGGTGTACAACAATGCAACATATTATGTTTTGAAGTGCTACAGTCTATTCAAAATGCTCTATTTTCATCAGTTCAATATGTTTCTCTTCTTGAGCCAACATATGATGATAAATTTCTTTAGGAGAAGGTTGAAGAGATATTATGCATAGTCTAAATTGTTCTCATCTTAGTCTACATAAAGTTCTTGGTCTCTCCTCGGTGGTGCAAAGTTGGACAGTTGGTAGCTTTAGTGGTGTGGCCATTGTTTGGGCCGACATGATTGTTTCCTTCATATGTAGTTGGTCCTGATTAATTAATCTCACTTTGGAGGATGTGTGAGATGGGTTTTAGTCCTGATATATTGTGTGTTGATCCATAACTCATTTTATCTTTATATTTTATATGTTTGAAGCTGATTTGTGTGATATCACACGTCTCTTCTAAAGTTCATCTTGGTGCTGACCTAATCAAGGTTTTAAATTTTTTTGGAGTATATTTATAAAAGATCTATTGGTGTAATTAAATATTTAATAACACTTTATTAAGTTTACTTAGGTCCTAATTAGTTTTTCCTTTTAGGGTTTTCCATCTTTCTCTATAAAAGTAAGTTATCTCATGTAATTCATTATTCTCAATAATATTATTTGCACATCTTTTGCAAATTTCTCTTTGCATCTTTGTTTTTTCTCTTTGTATAAGGCTAATCTAGGTTTTGCAAGTGATCTTGGTTTTGTGGAGTTTATTGGAAACTCTAACATGGTATCAAAGCTCTGATCTACAAGCCCCTTCTCGGACCCAAGAGAAATTCAATCAATTTTTTTTTTGGGGGATCAACCTTGAGCAATTTTTTAGTGCATTTTGGATAAAAAATGATGAATATCTTTTTCTTCATGTATTTTTGAGAAAATAATTTCTGGGTTTTGTTTAAAATCGGGGAATACCATCTGGGTAACTGCTAAATTTACAAATAGTGAGTAGAACTTGTAGAAGCAGCTATCAAAATTGTGGCTATTTCCCCTACAAGTGAAGTTTTTTTGTTTTTTTTACCAAATCACATGTTTTGCTTTTTGGATTCAAAAGCACTTTTTGGGTTTTGTTGGTAGCACCAAAATATTATTTGGGTATCCATTAGCTTTTGCATGCAATAAGTAATTTTTTCAGAAATCAAATCAGAAGGGTCATGTCTGTATTTTCATCTAACAAAATTTACCCTTTTTTTCAAAAATTCATAACTTGAGCATACGATGTTCATTTTTTGAAAACTTTATATCATTGGAAAGTTGATTTCATCCTCTACACAGATCCACAGTCAATTTTTTTCATGGAGGTAGATGTGAATATTAATTCTTGCATGCAAAATTTCTTTCTTGCATGCTTTATGTTTTCAATTTCTCTTTGATTTCTGCATGTTTTGCATGTTCTCCTTTTACAATTATGGGGTATTGTAATAAATGAAATTGAATAAAATTATATCAAGGGGGATTCTTGCATAATAATTTGATTAGAGTTTAGTTGCATGGCATGCACTTTGATCCCATCTTCATATTTGATGACAAATCACATGAGTTTTATTTACTTTATGTAGTTTCTTTTAGTCACATCTTGCTCATAACTTGACACATTTTGGTTTGCATCAGTTTACATCTCAGATTGAGAGCCTATGGTTAATGACCCTGAAACATATCGGTTTGAGGGCCATTCATTTTATGGTTAATATTCCAGAATCTTCATGGTACTTTCTCCTATGGGTCAGTTTTAGTCATAGTTCAACATCAACATTGAGATACACATAGCTTCTAGATTCTTTCATCATATCATTCCCTCCTATGGGGGGAATTTCTCATGTATCTATGTGATGTATGGTGTACTTGGGGGGTCTTATGGAGTCCTCCATCTTTCATTACTTGGTTGTATTTGATGCAGAGGAAGGACATTCTTCATGAAAATAGACCCAAAAGGAAAATCATTCTTGCATGTTCTTCATAGCTGCTCCTAAATGCACTTTTAGCAGACCTAGAAATGAACCTACTTGGAGACCTTAATTCAGCACAATCTAGAGATAGTGTAAACATCATGGCAGACTTGTCTAAGGGTTTGAAGAACTATTAACAACTTACAATTTGATGGTGCACAATGCAATGACTCATGGTTTCAACTTATGTATTCAAATTGCAAGCTCTGTCCCATTTGGGACAGTCACAACAAACTCAATGAAAATCCCTTCAAAAAGTTCAAGATGCTTTGTTTAGGTCTGCATGACTCCTCCCTACACTCCTCTACCATCTAAAATGGCTACCAAAAAGTTTCTAAACTTTGAACCACATATGCTTCCTTGATTTTGTTGTCTCAATGTTTGATTCATGCACATAACAAACCTTTGCTTACAACCCAACAAGAAATGATTTGGAAAACTTGCAACACGTGACCTGAATAAGCTTTGAAGACACTAACCAACATTTATCAACCTAACATTTAAGGATCAAAGGCAATGGATTGATCAAATAACACCATGAGAGGGTTTTTCCCATTGTTTTCATGCAAATTAGAAACAAATTGTCCAAGAAATCTCTTTCATACGTGCAACCCAAAACCCAAAAAATTGCATGTTATTCATCATGTTAAAATAGAAATTTTATCAAGATTTCATTATTTTTGCATGGTGGAAACTCAAGATATCACATTTTTATTGTTGACTGGTTACGTTAGGAAGGGTTTCAGGCAGATTTGGAAAAAATGTAATAACTTTCTCCTAACTCAATGAAAATTGATGGCACAAAAGCCAAAATAAAGTAGATTCATAGCTTGAAAAAATTCAATAGCTTTCAGACCATTACATGGGCCATACATGCCGTATAATATAGCATAATAGATTGAAACATTTTGAAAACACAAAAAATTAGCTTCTTTTCATTCACTAAACTATAAAAATTAGCTTCACAACACTCTTTTCAACTTGGAAGGTGTCTTCGCTTTCATTTCAAACTGATTCTAATGATTAGGAACCGTTTTCTTGATTGTAAGTAATAGTTACTTGATTTTTGACAACTTGCTAAAAATTGCATGACAACTATTTGCAACATTTGGCATTTTTTAACCCAACGACCCTATAAGCACTCCAAATGGATTTAAATGATCACACATGGTCATAAATGACCTTAGGAAACTTCAAAACACACAAAAAACCCTAAAACCAAAAATTACACAAAATATGCATATAAGGTCTTGGTGACCCTGCACCAACATTGTCTATTTCCTTTGCATTGCATATGTACATGGGGGTAAAATCACAAACCTATGTCACACTTTATAAAGGAATAGACCAACAACAAAAAAAATTTTGAACTTCGACCACATAAAAGTGGTCTTTATGTTTTGAATTTCAAAATGATGTAAACTAAAGAAATGTGGAAATATTGATGAAGTTTATTCCTATAATTTTTTAGATTTAAAAAAAAAAAACAATTGATTATTTTTTTTATCAATTTAAGAGCAGATTTTGGAATGCTGAAAATATCAGGAAAAAGTGACATTCACTTGAATTCAAGAAACAAATAGAAAAAAACTTCATTTTCCCCTCATTTTTTTTCTCCTAATAGGTAACTTCAATATCTAGTGCATGGAATTTTTTTTTGAAATTTTGATGTATATTTTTCTCGTAATAACATTTTAAAGACAAACTTGTCAAAATTTGACAGTTTTCATTTGATGTCAACTATTGTCTATTTTTTAAATCATTTTTAAAGAAAAAAATACCCTTTTGAAGAGGGTTCTCTCCTCTAGTGCACCATATATTTTTATTTTTTTGGATATGTTTTACTATTTTTTTAAAATTTTTAATCAACCTATTTTTTAACTTTAACAACCTACTTTCATTATTTTTAAAATAAAATATATTAAATATAATCAAACTATAAAAAAAATTACATATTTGGATTCACCACTCTGAGATCTACAAAAGGGTATTTTTATTTTTTTGAAAAAAATCATTTTGACTAAAGAAATAATTAGTTGAAGTTGAAAGTTTTAGAAAATTCTAAAAAAAACTATGTTGGCTACCAACTAGGATGCCACATTGATAATTTCAGTACAAAAGGGTTTCGATTGAAACCCTTTCTACCAAAACCCCACACATAATATAAGCCACATTTCAATGCGACAAAGGGAAAAATTCAAATTTTATGATTTCAAGTGAAAGGGTTTCACCTAAAACTATATGTGCCACGTATAGGCCATATGGTTTCAAGTGAAACTGGTTTGACTGAAATTGTTTAGATCAAAATAGTTTCACTCAAAACTATTTAGTTGGTCGAAAGTGTGACACAACTTTGTGTTTTCACCCATAGGTACCTAACATGACCTTGTAGGATGGAACTATAGACATCCAAATTTGGACACTTAATTTATCCAAATTTATCACTTTTCATTTAAATATCCTCTTATTTGAGTTAATTAAATAATATTACTATTATTTAATTAATACCCTTAATTCTACCAAATCCCTAAGTTATTTAATTAATAATTAAATACTTTACCCTCTTTATTCCTCCTTTCATCAAATAAGTTAAATAAATAATACATTTATTTAATTCCTCACATGTGTCATTTTCATCTAATCTTAATCCATCTCCTAATCTCTTCATTAGGGATGTGCACATGCCTAATCCTTGATTAGGATGTGTCACATCCTCCAAATTTTGCAAGTTGGCTTCTAATCCTCATTTATCTTCTAATTACTGATTAATTAATCTTAATCAGTACCTTGGTCAACTCTCTCCATCCCCCAAGGAATTTTTAATTCCTTTTTATTCCTCCTAGAATCCCCTTTTCCCATGCATCTTCTAGAATATTTGACTTGTCACATCAAGTCACATGTGAAAAACTCCCACCTTTTGGGAACATTGTCTTATCCAATAGATTCTTCCAATCATTGTGAATTTAAAATTCACTTTTATTCACCCAAGATTCTTCCCATCTCCCAATGTACTTGCAAGGTACTTGTCCTTCCTCCACATCATGTACTTCTTCTCCACCTCACTTACACCTCATCTCCTCCTAGCCACTTCACCATCCACATGTCAAGATGTGAGGGCTTGTGAGTTCTCAACTCACCATAGCCCTTCATCTTGACCTTGTTGGATGAATCTCAACCGTTGAATTCTCTAAAGAATTCAAATTCTTCTATAAATACCCCTTCCTCAAGGGCATTTAAAAAAAACACTTTTTTCATTTGAGCAACCTTATGCTACCAATTTGCATTCTCAAGCACTCACTATCATTTATCCATCCACTTTGATCATCTTGCATTATCAATCTTGCATCTAGTAACATCAAAAGCCATCTAAGGAGCACACAAAGTCATCTAAATCAAGGGCCAACCAAGGAGTCTTCAACAACAAGGAAGGTATAATCATTTGCATCTCATTTCATCTATTTTCCTTCTTGTTTTATTACTCTTTAGGCTAATCATTGAAGTGTTCTTAGTGTTTTATCATTTGCATTTTTAAGATATTGTGCACATTAGAATAGGGTAAAATTTCAAGGTACAGAAGAACCATTCATGCTTTCATGGACCCATCCTTGCATTATTTACATGTTTCTTATTCTCCCTAAGTTGCACTTAGGGAGGGTTGTTGGTGTAGTTAAATATTTAATTAAAATTTATTAAGTTTACTTAGGTCCTAATTAGGTTTTCCTTTTAGGCTTTTCCATCTTGCTCTGTAAAAGCAAGTTATCTCATGTAATTCATTATTCTCAATAATGTTATTTGCACATCTTTCAAAAATTACTCTTGCATCTTTAGTTTTGCTCTTTGTAGAAGGTTAATCCAAGTTTTGCAAGTGATCTTGGTTTTATGGAGTTTATTGGAAACTCTAACAAAATCAAAGGGTAAGTGCACCAAGATGGTTCCCAAAAAGAGGGCTTAAGTGGCCACTTTTTTCTGAAATAAGGAAATATTGACCTTGGATGTGAAATTGAGGATAGTTACACTCAAATTTTTGAGATGGAACAAAAACAAGGATCAAAGTGCTCCGAGTCTACTTTCTAAAATAATAATTATTTTGAAAATGGTTGAGATTAAGGGGTTCAAAAGAGGGACATACACAAATTGGTGTTGTTTTTGTTAGAAAAACATAACATAGCAACTCTTGTACAACCCTAACACGGTGAACTTTTTTGTAGTATTTTTAAAATCACTACTGTCAGAAGTTAGCTAACAATATCTAGTTGATGCATAATTTTTCTGATAATTTTTTAATGAATATTTGATTTTTACTAATTTTCTAAGTGGGCACTTCCTAAAAAGAAAAATTTTGGCTGTGCTCCCCCTACAAATTTTGGAAAGTAATTGATTTTTTTAAAAAAATTTGTAGAATGGAATCTAGTTTCTAAAAATGTAATTTATTTGAAATTTTGATGAACGGTTAATTTATAACGAAAAAAACACCAAACACTATTTTTTGGAAAAAAAGAGACATACAAACAAAATAAATTATGGATGAAAGGCTTAACATTCTCAAAAAGTGAAAAAAATTACATCGTTGGATAGCTAAGAGAGAACCTAACATTACCCATGTGTTCGATTTTTTCGATATTGAACCAAATGCAATCCTGACAGTGAGCACAAACTCGATTATGTGAAAAAATTGTAGAATTTGCAAAAACACGTCTCTGGTCATTGGGAATGCCCTCCAAGCCTTTGGGTTGGTATTCCAAGGAAAATACCAATGCTAAGGCTAAGGGATTCCCAAAGAAAAATATAATGTGAGTACATTATAACACACTCACATTATGTCTTAGTTTGGACCCTTTTTTGCTTCTTCGGGATACATTTCAAACAAGACATAACACGAGCACATTATAACGCGCTCGCATTATGTCTACCTTTATGTTAAATGCCACTCTATTGAATGTTTGTTGATATATTTATATGTTTGTATGTACATGTATGCCGGTGTGTCATGTATGTATGTATGCCTATATGTATGTAAGATTGTATCTACACATGTATGTATTTATGGTTCTATGGATGTAGGATTGGATGTATTTATGTATGTCTTTAGAGGGAGGGAGAATTTAAAGAGAGAGAGAGAGAGTTGTCTAGGTAGGGTGGGATGGGGAGAGGGAGAGGGGGTGGAAGTTAGAGTTTAAGAGAGAGGGAGTGGGAGAGAAGGGGTTGGAGTGAGGGGACTTAGCTAGGTAGGGTGAGAGGGAGAGACTTGAGAGATAGGTAGGGAGAGGGAGTGGGAGAGAGAGGGAGTGTGAGTGAGAGACTTGAGAGAGGGAGTTCAACCTGAGAGAGGTAGAGAAAGAGGGGGTGGAATGAGAGGGATAGAGAGAGGGGGGGGAGAGAGAGAGAGTTACCTAGGTAGGTTGCTAGAGGGAGTGACATGAGAGAGAGGGGGGTGGGAGGGAAAGACCTAAGAGAGAGGGAGAGAGATATTTTGGAGAGAGTGAGAGGGGGTGGAAGTGAGAGTTTAAGAGAGAGGGAGTGGGAGAGAAGGGGTTGGAGTGAGAGGGAGGGAGGGAGGGAGAGAGACAGTGAGAAAGAGAGAGTTATGTAGGTAGGATGTCAAAGGGAGAGACTTGAGAGTGTGAGGGGGGTAAGAGGGAGAGACTTGAGAGATAGGTAGTGAGAGAGAGTGTGAGAGTGGGAGAGAGAGGGAGTGTGAGTGAGAGACC
>VDFB02270651.1:229380231-229539261 GCA_007258455.2 Sequoia sempervirens | reverse complement strand
CTCCACCCCCCTCTTTCTCTCCCTCTCTCAAGTCTCTCACTCACACTCCCTCTCTCTCCCACTCCCTCTCTCTTAAACTCTAACTTCCACCTCCTCTCCCTCTATCTAGACTCTCCCTCTCCCCATCCCACCCTACCTAGACAACTCTCTCTCTCTCTCTTAAAATTCTCCCTCCCTCTAAAGACATACATAAATACATACAATCCTACATCAATAGAAGCATACATACATACATGTGTAGATACAATCTCACATACATATAGGCATACATACGTACATGACACACCAACATACATGTACATACAAACATACAAATATATCAACAAACATTCAATAGAGTGGCATTTAACATAAAGGTAGACATAACGCGAGCACGTTATAATGTGCTTGTGTTATGTCTTGTTTGACATGTATCCCAGAGAAGCAAAAAATGGTCAAAACTAAGACATAATGCGAGTGCATTATAAAGCACTCGCATTATATTTTTCTTTGGGAATCCCTAAGCCTTAGCATTGGTATTTTCCTTGGAATACCAACCCAAAGGCTTGGAGGGCATTCCCAATGGCTAGAGACTTGTTTTTGCAAATTCTACAATTTTTTCACATAATCGAGTTCGTGCTCACCGTCAAGATTGCATCTAGTTCAATATTAAAAAAATTGAACACATGGGTAATGTTAGGTTCTCTCTTAGCTATCCAATGATGTAATTTTTTTCACTTTTTGACAATGTTAAGCCTTTCATCCATAATTTCTTTTGTTTGTATGTCTCTTTTTTTTTCCAAAAAATAGTGTTTGGTGTTTTTTTTTGTTATAAATTAACCATTCATCAAAATTTCAAATAAATTACATTTTTAGAAACTAGATTCCATTCTACAAATTTAAAAAAAAAATCAATTACTTTCCAAAATTTGTAGGGGGAGCACGGCTAAAATTCTGCTTTTTAGGAAGTGCCCACTTAGAAAATTAGTAAAAATCAAATATTCATTAAAAAATTATCAGAAAAATTATGCATCAACTAGATACTGTTAGCTAACTTCTAACAGTAGTGATTTTAAAAATACTACAAAAAAGTTCACCGTGCTAGAGTCGTACAAGAGTTGCTATGTTATGTTTTTCTGACAAAAACAACACCAATTTGTGTATGTCCCTATTTTGAACCCCTTAATCCCAACCATTTTCAAAATAAATTAGTAGTTTATAAAGTAGATTCAGAGCACTTTGATCCTTGTTTTTGTTCGATCTCAAAATTTTGAGTGTAACTATCCTCAATTTCACATCCAAGGTCAATATTTCTTGATTTCAAAAAAAAGTGGCCACTTAAGCCCCCTTTTTTGGAAACATCTTGGTGCACTTACCCTTTGATCTTGTTAGAGTTTCCAATAAACTCCATAAAACCAAGATCACCTGCAAAACTTGGATTAACCTTCTACAAAGAGAAAAACTAAAGATGCAAGAGTAATTTTCAAAAGATGTGCAAATAACATTATTGAGAATAATGAATTACATGAGATAACTTGCTTTTATAGAGCAATATTAGGACCTAAGTAAACTTAATAAAGTGTAATTAAATATTTAACTACACCAACAACCCCCCCTAAGTGCAACTTAGGGAGAATAAGAAACATGTAAATAATGCAAGGATGGGTCCATGAAAGCATGAATGGTTCCCTCCTACAAGGTCTTGTTAGGTACGTATGGGTAAAAACACAAAGTTGTGTCACACTTTCGACCAACTAAATAGTTTTGAGTGAAACTATTTCGATCTAAACAATTTCAATCAAACCAGTTTCACTTGAAACCATGTGGCCTATACGTGGCACATATAGTTTTAGGGGAAACCTTTTCACTCGAAATCATAAAATTTGAATTTTTCCCTTTGTCACATTGAAATGTGGCTTATTTTATGTGTGGGGTTTTGGTAGAAAGGGTTTCAATCGAAACCCTTTTGTACCGAAACTATCAATGTGGCATCCTAGTTGGTAGCCAACATAGTTTTTTTCAGAATTTTCTGAAACTTTCAACTTCAACTAAGTATTTCTTTAGTCAAAATGATTTTTTTCAAAAAAATAAAAATACCCTTTTGTAGATCTCAAAGTGGTGAATCCAAATATGTAATTTGTTTTATAGTTTGATTAGTTTTAATATATTTTATTTTAAAAATAATGAAAGTAGGTTGTTAAAGTTAAAAAATAGGTTGATCAGAAATTTAAAAAAAATAGTAAAACATATCAAAAAAATAAAAATATATGGTGCACTAGAGGAGAGAATCCTCTTCAAAAGGGTATATTTTTCTTTAAAAATGATTTAAAAAATAGACAATAGTTGATGTCAAATGAAAACTGTCAAATTTTAACAAGTTTGACTTTAAAATGTTATTATGAGAAAAATATACATCAAAATTTCAAATATTTTTCCATGCACTAGATATTGAAGTTACCTATTAGGAGAAAAAAAATGAGGGGAAAATGAAGTTTTTTTCTATTTGTTTCTTGAATTCAAGTGAATGTCACTTTTTCCTAACATTTTCAACATTCCAAAATCTGCTTTAAATTGATAAAAAAAAAATCAATTTTAAAAAAAAAAAATCTAAAAAATTATAGGAATAAACTTCATCAATATTTCCACATTTCTTTAGTTTACATCATTTTGAAATTCAAAACATAAAGACCACTTTTATGTGGTCGAAGTTCAATTTTTTTTTTGTTTGTTGGTCAATTCCTTTATAAAGTGTGACATAGGTTTGTACTTTTACCCCCATGTACATATGCAATGCAAAGGAAATAGAGAATGTTGGTGCAGGGTCACCAAGACCTTATATGCATATTTTGTGTAATTTTTGGTTTTAGGGTTTTTTGTGTGTATTAAAGTTTCCTAAGGTCATTTATGACCATGTGTGATCATTTAAATCCATTTGGAGTGCTTATAGGGTTGTTGGGTTAAAAAACGCCAAATGTTGCAAATAGTTGTCATGCAATTTTTAGCAAGTTGTCAAAAATCAAGTAACTATTACTTGCAATCAAGAAAATGGTTCCTAATCATTAGAATCAATTCAAAATGAAAGCGAAGACACCTTCTAAGTTGAAAAGAGTGTTGTGAAACTAATTTTTGTAGTTTGGTGAATGAAAAGAAGCTGATTTTTTGTGTTTTCAAAATGTTTCAATCTATTATGTTATATTATACGGCATGTATGGCCCATGTAATGGTCTGAAAGCTATTGGATTTTTTCAAGCTATGAATCTACTTTATTTTGGTTTTTGTGCCATCAATTTTCATTGAGTTAGGAGAAAGTTATTGCATTTTTTCCAAATCTGCCTAAAACCCTTCCTAGGGTAACCAGTCAACAATAAAAATGTGATATCTTGAGTTTCCACCATGCAAAAATAATGAAATCTTGAGAAAAATTATATTTTAACATGATGAATAACCATGCAATTTTTTGGGTTTTGGGTTGCACATATGAAAGAGATTTCTTAGACAATTTGTTTCTAATTTGCATGAAAACAATGAGACAAACCCTCTCATGGTGTTATTTGATCAATCCATTGCCTTGATCCTTAAATGTTAGGTTGGTAAATGTTGTTTAGTGTCTTCAAAGCTTATTTAGGTCATGTGTTGCAAGTTTTCCAAATCATTTCTTGTTGGGTTGTAAGCAAAGGTTTGTTATGTGCATGAATCAAACATTGAGACAACAAAATCAAGGAAGCATATGTGGTTCAAAGTTTAGAAACTTGTTGATAGCTATTTCAGATGGTAGAGGGGTGTAGGGAGGAGTCATGCAGACCTAAACAAAGCATCTTGAACTTTTTGAAGGGATTTTCATTGAGTTTGTTGTGACTGTCCCAAATGGGATAGAGCTTTCAATTTGAATACATGAGTTGAAACCATGAGTCATTGCATTGTGCACCATCACATTGTAAGTTGCTAATAGTTATTCAAACCCTTAGACAAGTCTGCCATGATGTTTACACTATCTCTAGATTGTGCTGAATTAAGGTATCCAAGTAGGTTCATTGCTAGGTCTGCTAAAAGTGCATTTAGGAGCAGCTATGAAGAACATGCAAGAATGATTTTCCTTTTGGGTATGTTTTCATGAAGAATGTCCTTCCTCTGCATCAAATACAACCAAGTAATGAAAGATGGAGGACTCCATAAGACCCCCCAAGTACACCATCCATCACATAGATACATGAGAAATTCCCCCCATAGGAGGGAATGATATGATGAAAGAATCTAGAAGCTATGTGTATCTCGATGTTGATGTTGAACTATGACTAAATTGATCCATAGGATAAAGTACCATGAAGATTCTAGAATATTAACCATAAAACCTCAAACCGATATGTTTCAGGGTCATTAACCATAGGCTCTCAATCTGAGATGTGAACTAATGCAAACCAAAATGTGTCAAGTTATGAGCAAGATGTGGCTAAAAGAAACTACATAATGTAAATAAAACTCATGCGAGTTGTCATCAAATATGAAGATGTGATCAAAGTGAATTCCATGCAACTAAACTCTAATCAAATTATTATGCAAGAATCCCCCGTGACAAAATTTTATTCAATTTCATTTATTACAATACCCCATGACTGTAAAAGGAGAACATGCAAAACATGCAGAAATCAAAGAGAAATTGAAAACATAAAGCATGCAAGAAAGAAATTTTGCATGCAAGAATTAATATTCACATCTACCTCCATGAAAAAAAATTAATCATGGATCTATGTAGAGGATGAAATCAGCTTTCCAATGATATAAAGTTTTCAAAAAATGAACATCGTATGCTCAAGTTATGAATTTTTGAAAAAAAGGGTAAATTTTATCAGATGAAAATACAGACATGACCCTTCTAATTTGATTTCTGAAAAAATTACTTATTGCATGCAAAAACTAATGGATACCCAAATAATATTTTGGTGCTACCGACAAAACCCAAAAAGTGTTTTTGAATCCAAAAAGCAAAACATGTGATTTGGTAAAAAGACAAAAAAACTTCACTTGTAGGGGAAATAGCCACAATTTTGATAGCTGCTTCTACAAGTTCTACTCACTATTTGCAAATTTAGTAGATATCCAGATGGTATTCCTTGATTTTAAACAAAACCCAGAAATTATTTTCTCAAAAATACATGAAGAAAAAGATATTCATCATTTTTTATCCAAAATGCACCAAAAAATTGCTCAAGGTTGATCCCCCAAAAAAAAATATAATTGAATTTCTCCTGGATCCGAGAAGGGGCTTGCAGATCAGAGCTTTGATACCATGTTAGAGTTTCCATTAAACTCCACAAAACCAAGATCACTTGCAAAACCTAGATTAGCCTTATACAAAGAGGAAAAACAAAGATGCAAAGAGCAATTTGCAAAAGATGTGCAAATAATATTATTGAGAATAATGAATTACATGAGATAACTTACTTTTATAGAGAAAGATGGAAAACCCTAAAAGGAAAAACTAATTAGGACCTAAGTAAACTTAATAAAGTGTAATTAAATATTTAATTACACCAATAGATCTTTTATAAATATACTCCACAAAAATTTAAAACCTTGATTAGGTCAGCTCCAAGATGAACTTTAGAAGAGACGTGTGATATCACACAAATCAACTCCAAACATATAAAATATAAAGAGAAAATGAGTTATGGATCAACACACAATATATCAGGACTAAAACCCATCTCACACATCCTCCAAAGCAAGATTAATTAATCAGGACCAACTACATATGAAGGAAACAATCATGTTTTCCCAAACAATGAGCACACCACTAAAGCTGCTAGTTGTTCAACTTTGCACCTCCGAGGAGAGACTGTAGACTATGCACAATATATCTTCAACCTTCTCCTAAAGAAATTGATCATCATATGTTGGCTCAAGAAGAGAAACATATTGAACTGATGAAAATAGAGCATTTTGAATAGATTGTAGCACTTCAAAACATAGGATGTTGCATTGTTGTACACCAAAAAATATGAGACTTTCAAGGATGAACCCATACACCTTTCTGAGAATATTCCCAGGTACGTGAAACCACATCTATCTCACCATTGGAATGCAAAGCATTCTAATAGGCCTTCATCAACACTTTTCTATACCAGAGCACATATTGAAACTATGTCACTTATAACTTTCACTATACAAGGTGTAATGACATGAATTCTTTAATATAACACCTTCACATCATGATTATCTTATCTTCTAAACCGCAAGACTAAATCTTGCTCTACAAAAGGATGCAAACCAAAATACCATGACTCTGTCTTAGATTATATATTGTGAATTCCTTAGTAAAACTTTTACAACATATCTCCACTTGTGGTACACCAAATAGGAGTAATAATAATGTAAACATATTGTAAACACATCAAAACATGTGTACCTACCTCTACATTACACTTAGACACTAGGTTGATCATCATTCTTCCATATACTGCATTGTTGACTATATCAAAAGATATCTCTATACTTCCATATACTACATTGTTGACTATATCAACAGATATCTCTATACTTCCACTATATTGTGGGGTATATGTAAACTTTAGTATACACATTTGGCATCAATGACAACATATATTAAGTTGAAATCAATGACAACACTTATTTCCAACAATCTCCTCCTTTTTCATCGATGACAACACTCGTTTATCTACAAGTCTTCTCTCCCCCTTTGACATCAAGGGAAAAGGGCATAATATGTTATGTAAAACTCCCCCTTACTATATAATTTCTTCAAAAAATACTCCCCCTAATATGGAAATTCCCCAAAAATAGATGCTATGTGCAAACTATTTTAAACAAAAACTCAAAAAGATATTGCAATCTTCTGAAAAACTATACAAAGAAAAACTTGTTTTACCTACACCTTTGCAGTTTCCTTAGAAGGTAGAATATTCTTGTGAATTACCTTAAGTTTCCCTAGAGTTGCAACCTATTTTGCTTTTTTTGAGGTGAGAATATGGTTTTGACATTCAAATTGCATGCACAAGTCCTCAACTTCATCCACACTTCTTGGAGCCTTCATTTTATGATCAATCTTCTCTACTTCTACAAGTAACCTAGATAATAAAGAAAGTATTAAGTTGACTACTTCCCTTAATTGACCAAATTGTTTCTTTATCTACTCTATTTGGTCCTGAAACAATTTCAACTACAAGTGAAGATTTTCTATTTGAGTTCTTATTGAACCATCCTTATCCATTGACAAATCATATGTCTTGACCAATTGAGTAACATGTAACTCAATGGATTCAATTTGACATTTGATGTTCTTGGTGGAGCTTAGCCAGTTTAGATAAAATTGATAAAGTACAGTGACTTCATCAACACAATCCTTAAACATTTTTTATGTTTTTCTATAGTTTATTGTGTGCACTAGCTCACTGGTCAAATGCTTCAACTATTCTCTTATCAATTATCTTCCTCAAGTCCTCTTACTCTACCTTCTACCCAATGTGTGAAGAATGATCTTTAAAGGAATCCATCAAAAGCTTCAACTTTTGTTTCAAAGGCAAGGAAGTATCAATGTTTACCTCTAGTAAACCCTCTTGAATAATCTTCACTGCATCATCAATTAATCCAATTTTTTCATGTGTTCTTGTACAATCTCCTTCATTGTGGGAGTATGCAAAATGTCTCCAACCTATAACTTATGAAGGGGAGAAATGTTTGATAAGTCAACTTGTACCTCATGAGTGGGAATCTACAAAAGATAGGGTGTTACCACGGGTTGAAATTGTATTTGCATCCCTAGTAGGTCCTTGAAAGAATCTAAAGGTGAAGAACCCTAAACTATGTCCACAAAAGCATATCGCCTCTCAACTGTCTTCTCCTTTACATCCTATTTCCTTTACTCATTATTCCTTGAATTCTCCAGAGGAATAATATTATGTTCTTTACCAAAATCAGTGTTCTCTGAAGTAGGGACACTCACTTCACCTTGATCTCTTGCACATTGTGCACCAGTATTCACTGGAGGAGTAGTTTCGTCATTTTTCTCTTTTACATCACCATCTGTCACATTTCCCTCAAAAACTTAAAGATCTATGTCTTGAGTAGACACATCAGGTATATTTTGTAGGATAATTTCATTTGGAGGAACTTGATCCTTAGAAGTTACCTTATCCTTCTTCATTTCTTCAAGGATCTTGGCTATCTTTTCTTTTGTCTCTTTCTTTTCTTCTTTTTCTATCTCCATGTCAAAGACTACTTGAATTTTATGCATACCAGAGACACCTTCTTGCAATCCAGAGGGTCCTTGTACTTTTTCCTAGCCAGATATGTTTTTTTAATTTGTATTTTCTAGATTAGGCACTTGTGGATCAACATGAACTTCATTGTGCAATGCATTAATGATATTCTCTATGGCATAGATTCAGTCTCACTTTGGATCCTCCTTTTGACATCTTCATCCATGCTCATCAGTATATCTATTCTTCTTTTAGTGTGAAGCTCCTTGGCTTGTCTCCAAACAATCTTTTATTTTTCTTCTTGGGAGATAGAGATCCCAAATTTGTGAATTGCTTGTTTTTTCATTTCTTCTTTAGCCTTGATTGCTTAAAATCTTCTCTATCTCAAAGCCTCAATAAGGCTATCTAAAGTTTTGTCAACAATATCACTGAAGGGAATGTTTTGCATGAGCATATATTCAATGACAACCTTCTCAATTGTCTTCTTATCTTTTGAAGGGACATCTAGATGTAGCTCCATAGTACTATCCAGTAGGCTATACTCAACAATTCCATTCAAGATGGCCCCAAAATCAAGAGGTTCATTTGTAATCAGAGGGGTTTTCTCAGAATCCTCTTTTTTAATCTTCTTACCTTTCATCTTTGCAAGGAGATATCTTCTTCAAATTCTTCAACATCATCTAATTCTTCTTCATTTTCCTTCTCTCTCTTTTCCTTTCATTTAAGCCTAGCATGCCTAGCTTTAGTGGCCTTTTTCTCTGGAGGAGTTGTAGATGTAGCTTTCATTTTACTACCAAATGTTTGTGTAGACTCAGATGGCTATGGATTAGATACATCAGCAAGATAGGATCTACCAGATCTCCTTAGACCTTGAATGGCTCCTGGAGGAACAAATTTGACTTTGGAAACCTCCACAAGGATATCATATGTAGTCTTTGAAGAAGTACCTAATATCTTTAGAAGCTCATCTTTATCTTTTATCTTTGACTACCATGGAGCACCCATCTCCTTAAGCACCCTTTCTATTTTATTTTCACTAGCTTCTTCTCTTTCCTTCTGGTAAATATCATCCACGATTTCTCTATATGTGCCAAATATTTTTGCTTTGGGATCTTTAGGTTTTGACAATAGAATATCTATATAACCTTGTACAAATTAATGTTCAACATCATAAGGAAACTCAGGAATCCATGAGGTTTTGGGCTCCATTGCTTCCATAAAATAATGATCCTTTTTCACCATAAGAGTTACCTCATTCTCATTCTTCTAAACCAAACTAGATGGTATCTTATATCTTATTTGCATCTTAGATTTCAAGTTCTTGAAAAGTCCCCAATATAAAGTAGTATATGTTTCCTTATTATGAAAAATATGCATATGTTGTTTGATTTGTGTCACTGCTAGAGTGAAATTATTCTAAATCTTACCCTTAAAACTAGGTAACTCATTTAAAAAGAAGAAAGTAAGGGATATAATCAATGAGACAAACTTGAAATTATAATTGGTTTCTTTTGTCCTCTTCAAGTTCTCGATTAGTTGATCTCTCAAAAACTCACATAGATTGAAGTTTTCCCCTTCCTTTACCATTTGACGTGCAAGGTGAATTGCAATGGTGGTGGAAGACCCTTCTCTATTTGTGAAGTAAATCTTATATGTAATCCCCATTGATGCATATTGGACACCAAGATCAATGATATATTTCATTATGAGTGTTCTCTTATCAAATTTAGCATCGGTGAACTCCATATCATTTCATTCTTTACAGATTTTAGCATTTGGACTGGTCCAGAGCCACAAAGAATAGTAACCACCCTAATTTCAACCTTTGTGATCATGTAGGGATTTTCTAGCCAAATAAATTCTCATGAATGTGGCTCAAGATAATTCTTACCCATTCCTTGCATTCGCAGAAGTTTGGAAAGTCTTTCCAAATATTCAACCCTTTTGCAACAACATTTGCGTACTTCAACTTGTATACTCCATTCATAATCAACTTATCGTGCTAGACCAATTCAAAGGATGAAGTATGGTCAATCTCTTTGAACTAGGCATGGTTGTAGATCATTATATCTTCATAGTATACAACATCTACTGGAACTTTTTAAAACATGTCATCTTTTTCCATTTCCATTTCTTTGAATAGAAACTTCTTGTATTTGGGCCTAGGTTTTTCAACCACATTGATCACCTGAGGGGTCACCATTGAAATTTCTTCAAAAAAATTCACACACCGTCACTAAGGTTTTGTAGAGATAGCTTGAAAACCTAAACTCACTTCTTCACCCTAGACACAAAATCTTTTGATTGTAAATGTGAACAAATGATCCAAATAACATACAAAAAGTCTTTTACTTGCCCTAACTTTCTGTCATAAATGCATTCATAATTTGTGAGGTAAACCCTCTTTTAGAATTCTCTATATCAACATAGGGATGAAATGAATCTCAAGACACCTTCGCAAACCATTCACTTTCTCTAGAACCTTTATCAAAAGATTCATTCTTGCTCAATAGTTCTACACATCAAAGAAATTGAACCAACAACTTTTATACTGAAATCTTCAACAACATGTCCTTTTTAGGGGGAAAAAAGGGCTTCCAAATGAAAAATCCCCCTGATATAATGCTTTATCTTAGTTTGTCTTAGGATCTTGTGCAAAATGCACAAGCACAGTATCATCCTTCTCCTCATTTTCTTGAACTTATTTTTCCTTCCAAACCTTTTCATTACCATTCTTTTACAAATTTAGGGTTTCATCCTTCTTCTAGTTTTGAATAGGTGTCCTCACAAAACCACTTCTACAAAAATATTCTATATGCCAAACCTTATTACATTTATATCACACTATGTTATGCTTCAAAATAGATCAGTTGTTCCTCTTAGCCTTAGTTCTGCACACTACATCCTTGTGACCAAAATTGTTGCATGTATAGCAATATCCATGAAATGAAATAGTATTATATCTTTGGGGAAAAAATGATCTTCTACTAGCATTATCATTTCTTCTCTATCTACAATCAACATCCTTATGCCCAAATTTATTGCAAGAAAAATAATGGTCTTGAAAAGATTGAGAGTTCATAGCATTATACCTTGGAGGTCTAAATGAATTTTGACTCATCTTGCTTCTACATTCAACAAACTTATGACTAGTATTATTGCAAGAATAGAAATTACCATTAAAAGGTTAAGAATACCTCATAGGAGAAAACTTTCTAAAGTTCTTATTATTCCACATAGGAGTGAATCCACCTTCTTTCTTGTTATCTTGTTTTATCTTTGCATCTCCAATGGCATTCTTCTTAGAATCTTCAGCGCAAGCTTTCTCCTCATTTCCTTCTACTTTAATGTTATCATATAAGTTTGTAGATGCACTAGTTATAAGGATTTTCCATTTTTCAAACCAAGACCATATTTCTCTTTAGATGAATTTTGAGAGTTAATCAACTCATCAGGAATTTCAGAACCTCCTCTTAGTTTTAGACCCTTGTAAAATTTCTCTTTTTCTTTTTCAAGTTCTTTTCTTAGAGTGACAATTTCTTCTTCAAGCTTTGAACATTCAACACTTTTATCATTTAGCTTGGCATTCAAACATATTCAATCCTCTTTCCTTCTTCAACCTTAACTTTCAAATCAGAGATCACAAGTTCTACCTCCTTGAGTTTAATTTCACATTCATTTCCTCCTTTTTTTTGAGCTTTCAGTTTGCCAATTTCTTTTGATTCTTTAGCTTGTGCCTTCAATTTTGTAATTATCTCCTTTTATTTTTCAAGAATGCACTCATATTTGATATTTAGTGTTCTTGCTTCAGCTATATCTTCAAGAGTAGACCAGATTTCTCCTTCAAAATCAACTTCAAATTCATTTGGATTGATGTCCCAACCTCCAAGTTCCATTACCTCTAGATCTAGTTCTGGAATAAACAAGTCATTGATTTTTGCTACTGACCCCATGTGTTCAAGATCAAGATCAACAGCAATTGTTAAGCTTCTCAAAGGCACTTGGATTTGATACCAATTGTTGAACACACTGTAGTGTTGAGAGGGGGTGAGTCAACATATATTAAATATTAACCATTCTCATTTGCAGATTAAACATCACATCACATTAATTGAATGAAGAGAAAAAATGAAAATATGCACAACAAAAGGACACCAATATTTTTATGTGGAAAACCCAATGAGGGGAAAACCACAATGAGAGTTAACTCACAATATATGAAGCTCACTGCTTACAAAAATTACAATATTGTTTAAGGCTCATTGCCTAAGGACTTGCAAACTAAGGCACACAACCTTAGGGAAAGATACAAGGAGCTACTGAGACTCTCTATATCAAAGTAGGATACATGAAAATTATAATGATAAATATGAACATAAACTTCTATAAAGAAGCATCCAACATATGTTAATGTTACAGTACCTTTTTTCACAATTAGTCCATCATTCTGACTTTGCGTACTTCATATTCAACACTCTGCATAAGCTCAATTCACCATTCATCGATACCGTCACAAATGATATTGATCTCCTATAAGTATACTCTGCAACAACTCAAACCTTGATTAGGTTGGCTCCAAGATGACCTTTAGAAAAAAATGTGTAATATCACACAGGTCACCTCCAAACATATACAATATGAAGAGAAAATGAGTTATGGATCAATATAGGACATATCAAGACCAAAAACCATCTCAACACATGCTCTAAAGCAAAATTAATTAATCAAGTCCAACCATAGATGAAGGACCATAGCTTCCAACTATTCAACTTTGCACCACTGGGAAGAGACCAAAAAATTTATACGAACCAAGATGAGAAAAATGTAGACTATGCATAATATTTCTTCAACTTTCTCTTGAATACATTGATCATCATATGCTGGTACAAGAAGAGAAACATATTGAACTAATAAAAATAGTGCATTCTAGATATACTGTAGCACTTCAAAACATAGTATGTTGCATTGCTATACACCAAAACATCTGAGACTTGCAAGGATGAACCCATACACCATTCTGAGAATATTCCCAAGTTTGCAACACCACATGTATCTCACCAAATGAATGCAAAGCATTCCAATAGGCCTTCATCAACATTTTTATCTATTAGAGCATAGACTGAAACTCAGTCACTTATAACTTTCACTATATAAGGTGTAATAACATGAATTATTGGATATAACACCTTCACATCATGATCATGTTATCTTCTAAACTGCAATACTAAATCTTTCTCTATGGAAGGATGCAAACCAAAATACCATGACTCTATCTTAGAGTATATATTGTGAATTCCTTAGCAAAAATTTTGCAACATATCTCCATGTGAAGTACACCAAATATGAATAATATCAATGTAAACATATTGCAAACACATCAGAACATGTGTACCTACTTTTTCATTACACTTAGACACCAGGCCAATCATTATTCTTCCATGAACTACATTGCTGACTATATCAAAATATATCTTTGTACTTCCACTATCTTCAAAGTATATACAAACTTCAACATACACATTTGGCATCAATGACAACATTAATGACATCACGTCTTGATTTGACATCAATGAAAGCACTTATTTCCAACAATGTGTTTGATTACTATTGAAATGTGATGAAATGTTATGATGGATTATGTTGATTATGATGAATATCTGCCTTGTGTAGAAGATACTTTGATATGTAGCAAGGAGGAAGAATTAAAATGAAATAAATGACATATAACCATAGGATTTTGTGGCCCACATTCAAAGGGCCATGAATCTATAGCAAAGAGAGAAACACCTAAAGCTAAGTTAGCGAAAAACCGTTGGACATTTAAGACTTTCCACTAGCTAATGGAGGAATTTTCTACAAGTTCATGAACTCTCTTCTTCATTGCAAAAACCTCTTCCATTTACCAATACATGCCTATGAAAGTGGATTATTTATCCTTGATAGTGGAATCAAATTAATATTTTACTTCTGAATATTTCTTTCATGTCTTTATTACAATAATCATCTTCCTAATTTGAAGAAATGAGTTGAAAAGTAGTATTTAGAGTCTTATTCATTTAGAGGTAAATTTATTATATATTTTAGAAATAGAAGGAGATAATAATCTTCCCTTCAACTATTATATTCTCTCTTTTGAATAGCAAGTGCAAATCCTTTTTATTTGAATCACTGAATCAACTATACATGAATAAATGAATAGATAATTATCTTATGATTTAAAGAAGAGTTATAATACCCAAGCAAGGGACCAATTAAGGTATGATGCTAATATAATGTTAAATTATTGATTAGATTATTGTCTTTATGCATTATATCATTAATTGGTAAATGTTATAACCCATAGTTATAGTTGAATAGTATTTTTAATTCATAGAAACAATACTCTCTTAACATTACACCAATAACAACAATCTATTATTTAACAACTATAGATGTTGTATATTTTCATAAATAGGTTCCCTTTAAGTGCAATAAAACTAGCTTACTATGCTAATACTTTATAGGAAAACCTAGAACTTTTCCCAACTGTACATATAGTACTAGCTTCATCTCAAGAAACATGCCCCTAGTTGACATCTAAATGTAAACTCTTATTGCTAATGATTTTTTTATAAAGGATGATCCAATCCATTAGGTATATTTTCATGACTTAGCTACTCCACATCATAAGGTAATAAGGGAGACCATACACATGTCTAAACCAATGTATTCTTGTGACTATTCTCTATAACTGATTTTTAATTTTTTGCTCTTTTGATTATTCCATTGCTCTCTTGTGTCATTCAAAAATAATGAAAATGATTTTCAAAAGACCTTAAAACAATGTGGTAAGGTAAAACCCTAAAATAATCACTATAGCTGCTCCAAAATCTATCTAAGAAAGATTCCCCAAAAATAGACACTTTAGAAATTGATGGAAGGTCTCTACAATAACTTTAAGTAGCTGAAGGAGTGACACCATAAATTCAAGTAGATAGAAACAAGGTTGCAACATGCAATAATAGTGGTTGTTGAATTTGAAATATGTGAGCAAAGACTAGAGGTACCAAAACACCAATTTTAAATCACCTGATAAAATCATGGTTGGTGAAAGATGCATTGGTGGTACTTTGAATTGGTTATAATAATTACATATCAAAATCATAAAAATTTGGACAATCAAACCCATCTACAACCTTATACACCTTGAAATAGAGAATTACAAGTTTTTGAGGGTCATTCAAACAAGTGTGTAACTTTCAAGGTCATTCAAAACATAATTGATTCACTAATATTTTCTCATAATGTCTTTTATGCGGGTTATTAGCTTCAAATAGGTGCTAGTAAGAAGTTGAATCCCATAAAAGATTGGGTGAAAAAATTATTTGCAAGTGAATATCACCCTTTGGAAAATAACAAGTTCACAAGGACTTACCTACAAACCATTCTCATAGCTTTATTGATCTTCATCAACTTAGTGTGGGTTGAAAGGTATTGTTGGGATTGTTGTGGAAGATAACCTAAAATTGGCTCATGCCAAAAATCAAATGCATTTTCCAAGTGCAACATAACATCTAGATTGGATGGAAAGTCTTATAGGTGATGTCAACAGGATGTCATGAAATGGATTGGGGAGCTTCAGATGATGTGACATCATGATGTAGATAGGTTGGGATGACATCAACATGGTGTCATCAAGGTATGGATGCAATAAAATGATGTGGAACAATCTTGAAAAAAAAATCATCAAAACTAGATGAAAAACTTGGGAAAATGGAAGTTTAGATGGATGGGGAGAGTTTTCAAGGGATGATGATGTCATCAAGGTGGGAAGATAGGTTCCATCCACCCATAAAACTTTAAATATAAAATTTTGGAAAATAAACTATGCTTGTGTGAAAATGATGAGTAAGTGGAAATTATGGGAAAACCATCGAGATGTGGATATGAGTCAGTTCATGTAGAAATACCCAAAAAACCTAAAGGGCATATATTTTCTACAAAATCAAAAGATTCTAAGTGAATTGGACCAATATGGGTCAAACGAAAAGTTCAAATGGATGATGGAATCATGCAAGATCAAAAGAAAACCATTTTTTTAACACTTGAAACTTTTACAAAATATTCTATTAGAACTTAATGCTTGTGAGGAAATCCAACTACATGGTGCATTGCGGGGAGATGGGCATGAACCAGATGGAAGGGGAAAAGCCACATGGGCATAGTTTTCAATCCTTAAATAAGTTTTTTAAACTTCAAAAGGTAACTAGGCTTAAATTTTCTTTCTCTTCCCAATTGTCTAAAGAAATTTTGACAAACGATCACCCAAGATTGAATTTCTCAAATTGATTATAAACTTGGGTAAATATGGCTAAGGCACAAAAAGGGGAAGGGGTTCAAGAAAAAAGGAAAACAAAATATTTGAGTTCCAACACCTCTATCATAAGAGGAGTAAAATGAGTCTTCCACCCCTAATTACATATTTCCTTCCCTACCTGTAGAACCAAGATCCTAGCACCTGCAAAACAAAATAAACAAACACATAGTTAGATCAAATGCAAGTGAGAATCATGATTCCCCATGAAATCCATTAGCAATGCTAAAACTAGGGAATAAAATGAAGAACAAAATAAGAAAGCAATGAAATCCTAATTAAGCAAGCAAACTCTTGATCCTATGGGGAAATTGGTGTCAATTTGATGTGAAAATTGGCCCTTTCCCAACTCCAATGATGCAATGTTGATGAGTAATGAAGAATGATCCACTTTGTTGAAGATTCAAATATGCTTCGTGATGAAAAATTTGCATAACCTAGCTAAGACTTTTATAAAATTGATGAGAATAGCTATGCATGAAGATGAAATTGAGTATAGTAAGTTTACTCAATTTGTGGATAATCAAATAAGGAGAGAAACCTCTTATTTATAGAAAGACAAGATGGAGAAATGCCCAAAATAAAGCAATGTGGGACTAACTTTCAACCAATGGCCAAATGCCACTTGTCAAGATGTGAATGGGAAAAGGATGTGCACATTTTGATGAATGTGCCCATAAATGCAATTAGGTGGAATTTGAAAATAGTGAAATGACATGTAAGAGGGAAAAAGAATGAATTAAATGCCACTTGGCTCAATGTACAAGGACATGTAAGAGGGATGAATGGCTTATTGGAAGGACAAATCCACTTGGATGGATTTCAAATTTGGAGGAATATTCTCTAAAAGATGCCAAGTTGAGAGAAAATAGAGATTTAATAAATGAATTAAATGTATTTTCATGTGCAAGTGGAAAAAGCTAGAGGATGGGACATGGATTAGAATTAAATTAATCAAGGGTTAATTAATTTAATGAGGGATTATATGATGTGACCAATTGATTTAGATTTATGGGTTGATTTAAATCAAAAGCTGAGAAGAATGTGATTTACATCTAATTAAATAAATGATTTTGATTTATTTAATTAAAGGGGGTGAGTTTAGATTAAATCAAACAAGGTTTAATTTGTTTAATTTAATAGAGTGACTTTAAAGATTTAATAAAATAAAATGAATTATTTAATTAAATAGAGACATAGGGTTAATTAGATCAGATTAATTGATTTAATTAATAAGAGAGAATGACTTAATCAGATAAATGATTATTTATTTAATTAAGGGACGAAGAGTGATGGCAAGCTAAGAGGATGATTCAGGTTGAAACAGTGTTAGAAATCAGGATCAAATGTGTAATGCCAATCAATACATTTTACATGTCTACATTTTTCCCCTCTTTGAAGTGATGCACTTGTTGCATTGATTCAAAGAATAAACTGTCTCGATCAAAAGCCAAAAAAAATTCAATTTTCAAAGTTTCCCCACTGCTATCTTAGTGGGCAAAATATGCCAATATATTGCCCCCTCGAAAGATCGAATGAAAATTTCTACTTTTTGGGTGATCTTGCGAAAAAAGAGGACAAGGTGCCCAATGGGTCCAGAAAGGCTCCAGAAGGTCAAAAAATGAGATAAAACATAAAAACCAGTGCAAAAATAGCCCTCAGACGAACAAAAATGGGATCAGGGGACCAAATCCTTGACAAGACGGCTAAACAGGGTAGAAAAAACCTAATTTTTAGGCTTAAATAGGCCTTAAGGGGAGCCACTTCTAATTCATTTTCACATTCAACCTTAAGAGATTTTGCAACTTTGAGCTCTGAAACCTTCGCGAGATGGCACAATGATAGCTTCCCATGCACATTTTTGATAGAGTACAAACACACCAGAGGCTTCCTAGCAGTGGACCACCGGTGAGTCAACTTGACCCAACTTCATTTTTTGATTTACGTGTGCATTTATTAGGCTAGGAAACTTAACTTTTAGGAGTGGTTCCATACTGCAGTGTTGAAAACTTTAAACAGTGTTGCTTGGCCTCAAACTGCGCTACAGTCGTGAGTAGCGATGCCACAACACAATTTGGAATTAGGGTTTAAATTCCAAACCCAGCCGCATGTGCAAAGTGCACCACTATGGTTCTCTTTGAAATTAGGGTTTTCTCCCAAACTGAGATGCCTTCACAAACTTTGATGCCGTGGTGGAGTCTGAGACTCAAACACTATTAGCAGCGCATTTTGGAGTTTGCAAACTGCACTACACCCACAGACAGCGATGTTGAAGTTGCTTCGGGATGCCAAGACAAACCAGGATTAGGATTTTTTATGATTTTTTAACGTAGTGGCTTTCCTAATGTAGGAGGAGGCAAGAGAACTTTACTCATGTGAGCACAGGTCCTGAGACCTTTTTAGCATTTTGGATGATCTGTCTGAGCGACAACAAGAGCGCCTAGGGCGGATTGGACTTTGGTACATTGCCTATGCGCCACCCATTCAGACACACTTGGGTATGCTGATGACACTCGCTAAGAGATGGCACAACAAGACATCATCTTTCCACCTCCCGATAGGTGAGGTGATGGTCACACTAGAGGACATGTGGTGGATCCACAGATTGTCCATCCATGAAGAGAAGGTGATATATGACATGGATGCCAGAAGGGAGGCCTGCTATGACATTATGGGCCTTGATCAAATTTTTTTTGCAAGGGTTAGATCGAGTTAGAGCATCATAGGCTCTTTGTGTCACCATTCTGCCTTATCATTGTAGCCATTATATCAAGTCTCGTTGCACCAGATCGGCAGAGCCGATACTTCAGTCCTTGATGGGGGCTCACTTGGGAGTGCATGGTTCAATGACAGACACTGTTTGTGTGGGGGCCAATTCTTCTAGCCTCACTATATAGATATTTTCATGAGTTTACCAACCTCGATGACTAAGCACTTGGTGTTGGCGTCACACTCCTACACATATGGGCTTGGGAGCACATTATTGTGCTCCATCCAAGAGTTGTTCCAATTTCCATGGAGCCAGATGATCTATTTTTCTGGTGATACAAAGGAGGGGTTTCATTCAACCACACAGGACAACATGGGGTTCCTCATTGGAGGAGAGTTCTTGATGATATGTGTTCTTTTACTTGGCAGCCATATCTTGGATGGCCTGCATGGTTCAATGACATGCAACAATTTTTCTTCGCCCACCAGGATAGATTGATGTAGGGCAGGGAGCACATGATGCTTGAGATGTACCTTCCAGGTAGGGTTCAGAAGCAGTTCGGCGAGGCACAAGATAGGCCAGATGATCAATATGTGGCTATTTTTGCATGGACTATGAGCCAAAGCTCCTAGAGTTGTTATATTCCTGTGCACGAGGCAGTGTAGAGCTTTATGTAGCTGGTGGCCAAGCCATGGCCATATGATCAGGGGCAAGCTGATGTAGGGACCACACAGGCATACAAGGATTGGTTCAAGCTGCCTCTTCATCTTACAGTGCCAGGGACACCATTTGCTTGATGCAGAGCTAGAGGCAGAGGGGCAAGTTGAGGCCGAGGGGATGGAGATGGGGACCAAGGAGATAGAGGAACACCACCTGATTAGGATAGGGGGCCACAAGATCAGCCACTCCTAGATCTGAGGGTGGGGGAGCAGAGACAGGATGTTCCTCGGTAGGATCAAGATCAAGGATGATAGGATAGGGTCCTGACACCACCCAAAGACAGGGGTCAGGACCAACCACCCATGCAGCCACCTCCCTCGCCAAACCCTAGAGATGGACAGATTTTGCAGTTACAGGTCCAAGTATAGGCACTGACAGCTGAGAGGGATTACCTACGATTAGAACGAGACCAGGGGGTCTAGCAGAGATAGGCTATAGAGCTATAGGCAACGACAAAGATGGGTAGACAACAACAGCTAGAGAGCATGGTTGCATCTTCCTCCTAGAGCACAGTATCGCTTTGATCATATAGGGAGGCCATCCAGGAGGCCGACTATTATAGGTTACATTATTAACAAGAAATACCATGAGTAGCCTGAGTGCCAGATTTTTCATAGAGGACCGGCCACAAACTTGCAAAGGATCACAAAGAGAGAGTAGGCAGCGAGGGAAGCAACCAACAAGGTTAGGTCATTTTGATCAGAGACAGGATTCTTTTTGCACCCCATGGGCTCATTTTTGATAGCCCCATGGGCCATTATACTCTATTGACATGCACATGTACATTGATATGATTTTGGTACCATGACAGTGTAGTTATTTTGATGATATATATATGATGGCATTGATTTGATGCTATATGATGTGTTCTATTCTAATTCTATGCATTATGGATTTCTTTACTTTCTATATGCTATGCAATGTGATGCAATGATGCTATGATGCTTATGCCATAATGTTATGTGATGTTATGATGTGCATGATGTTCTATGTGATGATGCAAATGCAATCTTTTTCTCTTTTCACTATCTTTTCTCATGCACTATATGGTGATGTATACTATGATGATGATATGATATGATGAATGTATATGATGTATGGATGCATTTCTTTTTATGTACCTTTTCTTATGTACTTTTCATGATGTATGCAAAATGTTATGGTATGCAAATGCTTAGACTAACAGATCTATATTTTTATGCTACAATGGATGATAAGATGTGTGTAATTTTCTCATGTATGATATGCACTTATGATGTTATGGTGATGACGTGATGATATGATATGTTGAAATGATGTTTTATGAAATGATATATGTATGTGTTATGATATGATGGTTATGATATGTAAATGGATGCTTTTGATATATGATATATGTGATACAATAATGGATGCTTATATGTGATATGGGATGATTATGCAATGTTATGATATGATGAGTGCAAATGATGCTATGATGATGCAGATGTTTATAATGCTATGGGATGATTTCTTTTGTGTTTATATAATGGATGCATATGTATGGTTTATGAGATGCTTAGAATAACCAATCTATATTATATATGGATAAAAATGCAATGCATGTGTAATGGTTAATGTTTTCTATGTGATATGCAATATGCTAATGGTTTTGTGGATGTAGGATCAATGCAATAACAATAATGATTTGTGATTAAATGTCACGATACCATGTTAGTGCGAAAGAAGATAGAAGACAGAAAGAGATCAACAAGACACAAGATGATGATAATGATTATTTTCTAAGGAGTTGGGATTTTCAAAGGGTCAATTACCTTATGTTTGATTACACACATAAGTACGATGCATCAAGGTATAAAGAACTAGGATGGTGTGGCACCTAGTGTGATGGACTTTGAATCAACAATTAGATAGGAGTATTCTTGTTCACACCTGGCGTATGAAACCTTATGGAAGGCAAGCCTTCCTATGTGGTCAACAAGAAACCTAAAATACCCTCCCTACAAACCAAACAAAGTATGCATGACCAAGGTTATATTAAAAGAATATCCAACAAGCACAACAAATAAAAGATAATGATCATTTCCCCACTCCTATCTCTCTAAATCCTTCATTTGGACCTCATCAAAAGGTCCTTGGAATGAGTGCAATAAGATAAATCCAAAGAGAAAGATAAAGTAAACAAACAAGTTGATGTTCTTCAATACCATTAGCCAAGACTAAACTACGGTGATTCCTGATGTTGATGTTCATTGTAGGAAGGATGCATCCTAGGACATGATGATATCAGATGTTTTGATATGGGACTGATTAGATGATAGGCTATTGACACAAAGAGTTGACCAACTTGTTTACCTACTAACCTAGACTGTAGACTTTGACGCTTTTTGTTTTCACATTTGAACTTCTAGACTTGTTTCCGATTGTTTCGCCAAAGGTTGAGGATGATGATTGATTTATTATCAGTGATGCTTCTTGTGGATGAAAGCGAGATGAGATAGGTGGATTTTTTTCAAATATTTGGATGTTTTTGAAATTTTTTGAGGTTGTTTTTTGGTACTTTTCAAGATTTTACAAATGTTTTTTAATTTTCAAAATTTTTGGGGTTTTCTGAGATTTTGACCAAGAGACTAACCTAAAGAGATATCCTAGGGGCTTTGGGGGATGATCAAAAAATTAGCCTTGCCTACATTATACACGTAGAGACCACATAGTTCAATAGACACAGACTCGATTATTGATGAGATATGAACAAATGGAGTGCCAGTTTATTATGACGGACTCCTAAAGGACTGACCTAAGTATCTCGGGGGATGATCAAAGATCAACTTTGCCTACATTCAAGGCTTAGAGACCTATAGTTCGACAAGACGACTCTGTTTTTGACTTTCTGACATGTTTTTGGATTTTCCTAGTTTTTTTTTTATGTTTTTGGATTTTTTCAATTTTAGGGAAGACTTCAAGAATATACACGAATCTGACCCAATGAGAACATTCCCCCAGTGTGATGCGATAGACTACTTTGATAGAGGTAGGACAAACTAACCTTGAGAATGGGTCGAGTAGTACTAGGAGGGATCATGACATGAACACACGACCAAGCTATGATGCGGATGTCGAATGGATGATGGATGGGGATATGGAATGTGATGGATGATGGAAGCGTATAGAATGAGTTGCGAAGATCCTGGTGGATGGAAAGTGCTTATTTACACAAGGTACCTATTTTCCAAGTTTTCACCAAGGTAGTTGCCCAAAGAGTCACCGAAGTGGTTTTCACTAGAGGAAAATTTTTCTCTTTACAATTTTTGATCCTTTTTCTAATTTTTTTTTTCTTTTTCTACTTTTTTTTTGTTGTCACCATGATGCCTGTTTTCTAGGTTTTCATCAGGGTGAATTTTTTCAAGATATTTTTTATTTTTTTGATTTTTTGGTTCTATACCTTGAAAGGTTTAGGCATAGAACTTTTTGAGATGGGATTTGTTCATGGGCTCATGTAGAGGTTCACCTTCAAGTGTTGATAATTGATATTCCCTTGACTTGTAGCTCGTTGTGATGATGAATGGTCCCAACTAGTTAGGTTAGAATTTTCTTTTTTCGTTTGGGTTTGGGACATTCTTCTAGTTCTCCTTTAGCACAAGTTCTCTGACTTGAAAAGTATTGCTCCTAATCTTCTTGTTATAGCTCCTTTTGATTTGGTTCTGATAGACCTACAAATGGTTCAAGTCATCCATACGCCGCTCACCAGCAGCTCCAATTCATGTAGTCTTGATACTTGGTATTCTTCATCCATGATGAGGTTTTGTAGTGATATTCTCAATGATAGAAGCTCGATCTCGATGGGTAATATGACCTCTAATCTATAGACCAGGGAGAAAGGGGTGGCACCTGTTGGTGTATGGATGCTAGTTCAATAGGGCCAGAGGGTGGGATTTAGCTGCAAATTCCAGTCACAACCTGCGTTATTGACTGTCTTTTTGAGGATTTTTAGAATTATTTTATTGGTGGCTTCTGCTTGGCCATTGCCTTGGGGATAATATAGAGTGGAAAAGTGATGTTGGATTTTGAATTTTTCACAAAGTTCATGAACATCATGATTCTTGAAAGGTGTCCCATTATCTGAGATAATAGCTTGTGAAACACTGTATCAACATATTAAGTAGTTCAGGATGAACTTTGATATCTGATTTCTAGTGATGTATGTCATGGGGATGGCTTCCACCCACTTGGTAAAGTACTCAGTGGTGGTTATGATAAACTTGTGGCCACTGGATGAGGTGGAGGTCATTTTTCCAATGAGATCGAGTCCCCACTGTGAAAAGGGCCATGGTGTGATGATGGGATGAAGCTCTTGAGCTGGAGCATGGATGAGGTCCCCATGTGACTGACATTGTAGGCACCTTTTAACGTAGTCATGTGCTTCTCTTTCCATAGTGGGCTGATAGTACCCCATCCTCAGTAATTTTTTGGCCAAGGTCATTCAGCTCAAGTGTGAAACACAAATACCATTATGTACCTCAGTTAAGGCAGTTGATGCCTCCTTAGTGTTTAAGCAACGTAATAGGGTTCATGCTTTCTTGAAAAAGGTTCTTTTTAAGCTTGAGGGTAAGTCTATGGATAGGACCCCTATTTGCAAGTAGGTATAAATGTCATGGTACCAAGGATCATCAGGACCAACAATTTCACACACAAATTCTGACTCTAGTACCTCGAATGCGGGCATGAGAATCTTCTCTACCAAGAATTCGTGTTTTGGGACATTGTGAGGGATGTCCAATAGGGATCCAATCATTGCCATGGTGTCTATTGCTCTGTTGTTTGCTCTGGGAATCTACTCAAATGTGATATCTATGAATGATTCTTTGAGGCTCTCTACCAACTTTTTGTATAGAGTTAGCTTATCATTTTTTGTTTGGTACTCATCATTCACTTGATTTATTATTAGTTGGGAGTCTCCATATACCCTTAGGGCCATGATGTGCCACTACATTGCTATTCTAAGACCTATGGTTAAAGCCTCGTATTCTGTAATGTTGTTAGTGCAGGGAAATGCCAATTTGTAGGATCTAGGTATACAATCCCCCTATGGGGTGATGAAGAAGACACTAGCTCCTGATCCATGTTGCATGTAGGAACCATCAAAGTAGAGTTTCCAATGGTCAACTATGCTGAGATTAAAGATGGATTCATCTAGAAACTCTGATATGAGTGGATTCTCTGAATACATGGGTGCTTCTACAAGTTGATCTGCGATCACCTAGCCTTTGATTGCTTTTTGTTCCATGTACTCGATGTCATATTCAGATAGAATCATGATCCACTTGGCCATCCTTCCTGTGAGCATTTCCTTTGATAATAGGTACTTGAGGGGGTCGATCTTGGTGATGAGTTTGATTTTGTGTTCCAACATGTAGTGTCTAAATTTTTGTGAAGCAAACACTACTGCTAGACAGGCTTTTTTGATGAATGAGTAGTTTAACTCATGCCTGGCCATTGTGTGGCTGATGTAATAGATGGCCCTCTCTGTCCCATTTTCATCGTGCTGAGCTAGGAGAGCACTAAGGGCTACTGCTATTGCTGATATATAAAGGATTATTGGGATCGGTGGCATGAGGACCGAAGGTGTGAGCAAATATTCTTTGATTTTGTTGAAGGCTTCATCACACTTGTCATCCCACTTGTATGCTACCCCCTTGTGGAGTAGGTGAGAGTAAGGGATTTTCTTGTCTGCCAGTTGTGCTATGAATCTACGAATGGACTAAAGCCTACCTTGGAGGCCACTAAATTGTTTCAATGTTTTGGGTGCCTCCATCTTGACGATTGATTTTACCTTGGCGGGATCTATTTCAATACCCCTCATTGACACTATGTATCCCAATAGCTTTCCTGACTGTACGCCGAAGATGCACTTCTTTGGATTTAAACAGACCTTGTATTCCTCCAGCCTGTCGAAAATAGCACTCAAGGTTGCTATGTTATCTCTCCTCTTTCCATATTTTTCTAGTATGTCATCAAAGTAATCTTCCATAGTTTTATGGATCATGTCATGAAAGATTAATGTCATGGCCCTTTGTTAGGTGTCCCCAGCATTCTTTAGGCCGAATGGCATCATGTTCCAGCAGTAGGTCCCCCTTGGACAAGTGAAGGTCATTTTCTGTTGGTCTTCTTTGGAAATCATTATTTGGTTGTACCCAGAGAAATTGTCCATTAGAGAAAGCATTTCATGTCCCGCTATCATGTCTACAATCATGTCAATGTTAGGCAACGGGAAATCATCTTTCAGACATGCTTTGTTTAGGTCTCTGAAATCCGTGCAAATTTGGATGCCCCCATCAGGTTTTGAAATAGGTGCCAAATTTGACATCCTCTCTGGGTAGTCGATTGGTCGTATAAATCCTATATCAAGTAGTGTCTTCAATTCCATCTTGACTAACAAAGTAATCTGAGGATGCATTTTCTTGAGTTTTTATCTAATGGGATTTGCTTCAGAGTAGAATGCTAGATGATGGACCACAATCTCTGGATCAAGCCTGGGCATGTCAACATATCTCCATGCAAAGATGACCTTTCTCTCCTTTAAGAAGGTTGTTAAGAGCTCTTGTTCCTCTGATAATAATGACTCAACATAGAATGTGATGTGTGGGGTTTCTTCTATTCCCAAGTTGACTAGGTTCCATTTTTCAGCTAGAACCATTGATTTTTCCTAATGTACAGCTCTGAGAGGAAGATTGAATCCCCCATCCTCGGGCATCTCAGAGAGGTTTTCACCATCGGATGCATCTTTTCTTTTTACTATTTTTGGGTCAGAGAGTGCCACAGTGTGGTTTTCACTCAAGGACCTAGAGATTATTCTCAGTTTTTCACTTTTGCGACTAAGGGATTCAATCGTTTCCCCATAGTATGCATGTGTGTCCAACTCAATGATGAATCCTACTTTATGATCCCCACATGGAATATTATCTCACAGTCCCGTGAATTCTAAGAGTGCCTCATCATTTTCAAATGTGTCTAGAATTGGCGATCCTCATTGGTCGTAATCGAT
Organism: Sequoia sempervirens; assembly: GCA_007258455.2. Taxonomy (NCBI): domain Eukaryota; kingdom Viridiplantae; phylum Streptophyta; class Pinopsida; order Cupressales; family Cupressaceae; genus Sequoia; species Sequoia sempervirens. The sequence goes on along the minus strand of VDFB02270651.1, from coordinate 229,512,265 downwards.
GAGTTGGGGGTAAAATAGGTTGATTTCACAATTTTGACTGGTTGTCTCAAATGACACAGTACAAAGCATAAGGATAGAGGAATTTTTGAAGAGCCTAGGTAAATCAGTTATGGCATCTTCCTCATCACTACTGCTATAGACATCGGTTATGTCGAATGTGAAATTATCTAAGGGTGGACCAATGGATACAGGCAATTATAGGGTAGTTGTTGTTTGCTGAGGATTTTTTCCCTTCTTAACTAGGGGATTTTGGCCATGTATGGTTATACTTGGAGGGGTACATCCAAGGCTAATATTTTTCATTCGTGTCTCAAGCATGATGGGTATTAGAAGCCCATTGTCATTTTGTCCAAGCTTTTTGTTTCTGTCATAACCCATTGCAACCATCATTTGTAAGCCTTTACTGTTGTCATCCATAGGAAGATTAGCTACCAGTCTATTGTCTTGGTACATGATATGGGATGGATCTTCTTCTATTATCTCTTGGCCTAGATCTCCCCAACTTCAAAAGTTGGAAGATCCTGTCGTGAATGTTTTGGATGATGAAGCAACCTTTGATTGTGGTCATCCTCGTGACCTAGGAGATTGTGGTAACTCTCCTACCACGAAGGAATTCTTTGGGATTGTATAGTGTCCACACCCATTGTCCTAGATAATAACCTTGATGTTGAAGATGGCGGGGATGGCGGGTGTCTTTGTCGTAGAAGTGGAAGAGAGAGTAGTTGGATCAATGTATGGCGTTGATGGGCCTTCATCATTTTTTGGCACTTGGGGGATTTTGTAATATTTGGCTTCTAGGCTCTTGCAGTAAGAAAATGGTTTAGGATCCCCATGTATAGTGACCTCCTAGCCTTGGTATATGAATTTGACACATTGGTGGAAGGTTGATGCCACTGCTTGCATCCCATGGATCCACGAATGCCCCAAGAGAATATTATAAGGAAAATCTAGGTCGAGGACCTAACAAGTGGTTTCCATAATTGTTGGCCCTACTTGAACAGGGAGTTGGATAGTTCCTAAGACACTCTTTCTTGATCATTGTACGCCCTGATTGTGATGCCTTTTCCTTTTTCAATGGAATCCTTTGAGATTCCCAGATTCTTTATGAGCTTGAGGGAACAAATGTTTAAACTTGCACCTCAATCCACCAAGACTCTCTTGACTTTGTTCTTATGCACCAGGACTTCCAGATGGAGTGCACGATTATGAGATGGTTGGGAAGGAAATTATTGATCGAAGAATGTAAGAATATTAGGGTAATGATATTTTTGACCATAGCTTGGAATTGTTCAGCATCAAGATTCGCAGAGATGGTGGATGAAGCCAATGCTTCCTCAAGGATCTTTCGGTGGGCAGATGAAATCTTCAACAACTCCATGATGGAGATCTGAGCTAGGGTTCTTTTTAACTAGTCAAGGACATTATAGCCACTGGGAATAGATCTTGAGTTGGAAGTGCATGCTCTAGGAAGCTGAGATGACCCTACAATGGTAATTTTTCTGCCTCTTGTGGTGACTCCATAATCAGCGTGGGCTCCTTTGATGGTGATAACGAAGCAATACTCATCCATGGATGTGACGACATGGTCATATACATGATTGACACTTTTGAATGTTCCCTTCCCCTTATCATTGTTATTATTCCCTTTATTGTTATGATTGGGCATCAGATTCGTGTAGATTTTGAGATTCTGATTTCTCGTTGGTTGCTCCACATTTATGATTTTTTGATCAATGAGGTCTTGGATTAGGTTTTTTAACCTCATGCAACTATTAGTGGTGTGCCCTTTAATTTTTTGAAAGTCACAGAGCTAGTTTTCATTGTACCAAGGTGGTTTCACTTCTGGTTCCTGGTAATTCTCATAGGTGGGAGCCTTGATGAGGTTTTTGTTTATCAATTTCTTCATGACAACCTCGAGTGGTTCCCCAAGGGCAGTGTACTTCCATTTGGGGGAGTTTTTGTTTCGCTAGGGTGGCCCCCTTTGATCGTTCATATTGTTGATAGTTTGATTGCTTGGCTACTTAGTCACCATGTTAGCTTGGTGATTGTTTTGATTATTGTTTTGGGGTTGTTGTTGGGGTGTTGGTGTGTTTTGTCGAGGAGCATTGATGACAACTTTAGCATCGATAACACCATCATTGGTAATGTTTCTATTTTTCACCCATGTGCGAGGTTTGTCATTATAGCTAGTGGATGGGTGATTTTTTATTGTTCAGGATATGTGGGTGTCCCTCCTTGTGAAATAAGGGCTCATTCAATGTTAAGCACCTTGGAGATCAATTGATCATATGTGGTGATACCTTGCACCTTGAGATGGAATGCCAAGGCTCCTTTGAGATTGGAGGTGATGGTGCAAATTTGTTGTTCTTCTGGCATGACCCATTTGCTCCTATTGGCCTTGGATCACCATCATTGTAGGAATGAAGCAAATGATTCGTTATGTCCTTGTTTAAGAGTTGATAGTTCCTCTAGACTGACATCCATACCGATATTGAAGGCATAATTTTTTATGAATGCATCTACTATCTCTTGGAACTTTTTGATGCCTGGAGGAAGGCAAGAGAACCACTCCATGGCATGGCCAGCCAAACTTCTAGGAAATAGCTGCATCAAATAGGTATCATCATATGCGACTTTCATGCAATTAACTTGGAATTCCCTAATGTGATCTTTAGGGTTTCCCATCCCACAGTATTTATCAAATTTGGAGATCTTGAATCCCTTTGGGAACAGTTTCATTACAAGACTCCTATAAAATGGATAAGGACACAAGTTGCTAGATGTCTTTGTGGTTTTCCCTGATTGAAGATCAAGTACTTGTTGTGAGAGTAACTTGATTTGTTTTGCTACGTCATTTTGTGGATCAGGGAGTGGGATGAAGGTGTTCTCTGGTGGATCACTTGTTGGAGGGATGGGTGGGTTGGTTGGTGTGTTGGTGGATGGTGCTTGCATATTTTTTTGCACCAAGTATGATTGTACTTGTTGTTGGTCCTATTGTTGTTGCACTAATAGTGCTTGTTGCTAAACTTGTTGTTGTTGCACCAACAATGCTTGTTGTTGGACTGCTACTTGGGCTACTTCTCGATGCTCTTGGTATTGTTTCAGCACTTGTTGGTATGATTTTTGTTGAGTTGCTTATTTTTGTGTGAAGTATTGTGCTTGCGTATGTGCTTGGTATTGGGATCGAGCTTGCACTTTTGCTTGAGCTTGGGCCTGTGCTTGTTGGGTAGCTTGTGCAATCTATGTGGTTTATGCAGCTTGTGTAGCTTGTTGTTGTTATAATAGGGCTTGGGCTTGAGAAAACTTCTATGCTTGTTGTGCTTGTTGCGCTTGTTGTGCAGCTTGAGTGGCTTGCATTGCTTGTGCTGCTTGAGCGGCTTGCGCTACTTGAGTGGCTTGTTGTGCATCTAATTGTGTTTGCACTTGTTGAGTGGCTAGTTGTGCAACTTGTCAGTTTTGGATTTGTTGAAGTGTCTTTTGATAGGTAGCTTGTTGAGCAACTTTTAATTCAATGCTATATTGGCTTGATGTATTTGTGTTTGGTGGTGGAGGTGGTGGTGGTAGTGGCAGCGGATTTGGTATAGTGTTTGTTGTTGTGATGAGAGGCACCGTTGTATTGGCAATTGGGATTGTGGTGGATGATGTAATTGATATGTTTGGTCCTTGAGAGACCATGTTTTGGGGAATGGTTGATGATGTGGTGATTGCTTGTGTTATTGGGATGGTTGCCATCTATTGTTGTGATATTGATGGCAAGATGTTTTGATTGATGATTGGGGGATTACTTTGGATGAGTGGCAACAACGGAGGTAACCCCAAACTAAGAGTTGATGTTGATGTTGGTGGTAAGGGTGGAAGTGGTGGAAAAGTGAGTGGCATAATTCCCTGGGGAAATGATGAGGATGAAGAGTCAAAGATGCCCCTTGGTCCAAATAAGTCTCCTTATCCTTGTGAGGTCATAGGGAGAGAGGTTTTTGTGTTTAACGGGTATGTTGGTGTTGCATGAAATGATGATGATGGTTCATTTGGATCATGAAAGGTGGGAGGGATATATGGATGTGATGGATTTTGGGGTATGGATTTCCCCAAGATCGTTTTTACGTCCAAATCTTGGTTACTCATGAGGGGATGAGTTTGTAGTGCATTTAGAAATGCAATCCCTTTGTTAACAATAGGTTGAGTTGGAGCAATGGATGATGTAATTTGGGGGATGGGTTGGGTGATGCTTTAGAATGGAGGTGTAGATGAGATTTGGGGCACAGATAAAATTGGAGGCATGACCCCAAAAGGTTGTTCCAAAATGGTGCTCACATCAAAATTGGAAGGGGGTTAAGCCCCTTATTTTGCTAATTCAAGCATGTATTGTGAGGGATGGAGCCTCATCATGATGTTGACAATCCTATGATTCTCGATATTTTGGACCATTTCAGTGATCTCGTCTTGTGTCATCCTAAAGGAATTATTGGTGATATCCTCCACTTGATCTTCCTCTTGCATATTTTGTGATGATGAAGGAAAATTAGTTAGAGGATTGCTTGATCCAACGGGATTCATTTCGGTATTGGTTTGGCTTAGGTCACTTGAAGTTGATGTTTCTTTGTTGATCTCCATGTTCTTCTTGTGTTGTGATCTTGTTTGAACCATAAAATAAGGCTCAAAACGAGAAGATCTAGGATGATTAAGGATCAAAGGTGTGATGGTGAAATGCATGAAAGGTGGATGATACAAATTTTTAAACTCTTAGAAGATCTTGAGAGGAATGCTAGACTTTTGGGACTTTTAGATTTTTGGTTTTTTATTTTGGATTTTTGATTTTGGATTATTGGCTTTGATTTTAACCTTGACTTGGTTTTGGATTGTTTTGATTTTGGATAAATAACAAATGGATCCCAAGATGTTGGATGTTATCTATAGGATAGATTTGCTCACAAGATGATAACTTGACTAAGTGTAGGGAGAAGGATGCATCTACCCACACCTAACCAACAAGATGATTTGATGATAGTTCAACTAAGCATATGGAGAAGGATGCATCTACATATTCCTAGATAAACAAGATGATTTGATGTTTTGATTCAAGGATTTTGATTTATTTCAAGGATTTTTTATTCATGGATTTTCCAAAAGGTCTAGCATGAAGGATGATTTCAAGATTTTCAAAAGTTGTTGGTGAGATGATTTTGGTTTGATGTTTGAAAGATGGATGGAATTTTGATTTTGATCCTATGTGTACCTAAAAAAAACTCTTGTTTACAAGACCTCAGTTTTGAAGAACATGCTTTACTCTAAACAAGGTGTTCAAATTCCCGAAAAAGATTTGGATTTTGACAATAATAGAATGAGTACAAACTGGGATTGTTTCTTAAGGTTTTTATGTAAAAGTTAAAAAGAAATCTTTGTCTAAATTCGTATATCGTTGAGAGACACTTTTGATGATCTTTTGGACTAAAATATTTTGACTTTGGTTTCCAGATTTTGATCTTGCGTGAAATCATTTGAGACACATGTGTGGGGTTCAATTGTTATTAGCTTTGTTAGTGAGTTCTTTTTACCACAAACAATTCTTGATTAGGTTTTTGAGCTAGATGTCTAATGTCTTAACTTCTTATCATTCCACAAAGTATATTATGTGGAACTTCAATGAAATCAAGGAAAAAGTTACCTATTGTTGACTTTAGTAAGCAAATTGAGATGTAAACCCAAATGTTTAGAAACCTCTAAGGATAGAATCCCTAGGGAAAGCAATAATACTTGAATTTTGTCAAAGATATTTGCTTCCTAAATGGTTTGAAATTTGATGAAAAATGTTGAATGTTTGTTTTCCCAATGTTTATGAACAAGCAAAGTGTTTTGATTTCAAGAACATGTACAACCATATGGCTATGAAAGATTGTATTTGTTGAATCCCCACTTGGACAAGTCCAACTACGCCTACTTCTAGCGAATGTTTAGATGCTTGACCACACAGGCTCCCCCTTACAGTGCACTCGCTTCTTGGGTCAGCCAAGCATCAATACCCATGAATCTCCCATGGCATATTTTCCATTTCTACTAAAAGTCGTAAAAGTGTGGGGCGGCTTCAGAACTACCGTTCTTGCACAACCAAATAGATCAAAGATTTTGGCCTTTTCTAAACAAGGGTTTTAATGCAGGAATTCTATTTGTGGGGGACCATCCATGTGGCAAGAGACCATTGTTTCCCTTCTCGTTGGAATAATCCTCATGATATTGGCCTTTGTTCCAATATCCACACTTATATCCTAGGTGGAAGTCACTTGGCTTTAGCATGTTCCTGATTGGGTTGTTCCCTTGGGTGATTACTTTTTCCCACAAGGCAGACTCTCTAAGATAAAAAAAAAAAAAAAGCAAGCAAACATATCTATAACTCGATCAATCTTTGTTGTGAACCAAAGAGAGAGAATTTACGCAATATGCTCCACTCACACTCGCAAGATTTGTTCAATTTTAAAATCCAAATTGAAGTGTATGGGTAATTATTTATGCAACTTAATATCACCAAAAGGCCTTTTGATTCTCAAGATCATCGTGAGGCATGAGGGAAGCACATATGTCCTTTTAATGATATTACTTTGAGTAAGTAATTACAAAACAAAGAAGTACATGTTCATTTTAAGTCCACAAAGCAATGATTTGATTCTTTTTAGTGAACCAAAATGAAATATGGAATTTTCTTGTTCAATTGTTAATCCTCAACCAAATCTAGTGAGTTTGTCCTAAAGTTCTTTTTAAGCCTTTTGAAGCAAAAAATTTAAAAAAATTGTATTGTTCTTTTTAGAGCCCAAAAGAAATTTAGTAGGTCCTAAGCACATAAAAGATAACAATTTTTTAAGAGAGATTGTGAATTCTCTAAGAGTGTTAAACAAACACTAAAGTGTTCAAAAAAACTTGGTATCATGAGAGAATGATGTCATTATGCTTCTTTCAACCTTGTTTTTCTGCTTCACTTTGATTAGACCAACCTACAAAAAACCAGTTAGAACTGCAAAAAAGAGGTTAGGAAAGCAATTATTAATGTAGATGATCAAAATTTTAAAAAGCACATGTCATAAAAATTGAAATTTTCACTCTTTACTTCACTCCAGCGGTGGAGTCTGCACAGGCGGTGCAATTTGAGGGATCCAGTGGTGCTATATGGTGACACTAATTCTATAAGTGTCGCTTTGCAGCAAAACAGAGAGGGCGATTGCGTCAAATTTTTAACCACTAGTGCAGTTTGGAGTTTAAAAAAGTTAGCGACCCCGAATTGACCTAGTGGTGGAGTTATAACTTTTGAATTCTGGGCAAGAGAGATCAAGCATTGTAGTTTGAAGTTTGAAGCAGTGTTGTATGGCGACGTTGGAATGCTAGTGGTTTTGTATTGCGACGCTAGACTGATAGCGGTGTAGTTCCCTGTAGACACACAAAAATAGAAAAAAGCACAAATTTTTTGATAAAAAATGTGATTTAAACTTGAGATTCGCCCTCCTTCCAGTGCCAAAATGTAGAACCAAGATCCTAGAACCTACAAAACACAATAAAAAAACACATAGTTAGATCAAATGAAAGTGAGAATCAAGATTCCCCATGAAATCCATTAGCAATGCTAAAACTAGGGAATAAAATGAAGAACAAAATAAGAAAGCAATGAAATCCTAATTAAGCAAGCAAACTCTTGATCCCATGGGGGAATTGGTGCCAATTTATGTGAAAATTGGCCCTTTCCCAACTCCAATGATGCAATGTTGATGAGTAATGAAGAATGATCCACTTTGTTGAAGATTCAAATATGCTCCATGATGAAAAATTTGCATAACCTAGCTAAGACTTTGATAAAATTGATGAGAATAGCTATGCATGAAGATGAAATTGAGTATAGTAAGTTTACTCAATTTGTGGATAATCAAATGAGGAGAGAAACCTCTTATTTATAGAAAGACAAGATGGAGAAATGCCCAAAATGAAGCAATGTGGGACTAACTTTCATCCAATGGCCGAATGCCACTTGTCAAGATGTGAATGGGCAAAGGATGTGCACATTTTGATGAATGTGCCCATAAATGCACTTAGTTGGAATTTGAAAATAGTGAAATAATATGTAAGAGGGAAAAATAATGAATTAAATGTCACTTGGCTCAATGCACAAGGACATGTAAGAGGGATGAATGGCTTATTGGAAGGACAAATCCACTTGGATGGATTTCAAATTTGAAGGAATATTCTCTAAAAGATGCCAAGTTGAGAGAAAATAGAGATTTAATAAATGAATTAAATGTATTTTCATGTGCAAGTGGAAAAAGATAGAGGATGGGACATGGATTAGAATTAAATTAATCAAGGGTTAATTAATTTAATGAGGGATTATATGATGTGACCAAGTGATTTAGATTTATGGGTTGATTTAAATCAAAAGATGAGAAGAATGTGATTTAGATCTAATTAAATAAATGATTTTGATTTATTTAATTAAAGGGGGTGAGTTTAGATTAAATCAAACAAGGTTTAATTTGTTTAATTTAATAGAGTGACTTTAAAGATTTAATAAAATAAAATGAATTATTTAATTAAATAGAGACATAGGGTTAATTAGATCAGATTGATTGATTTAATTAATAAGAGAGAATGACTTAATCGGATAAATGATTATTTATTTAATTAAGGGACGAAGAGTGATGATAGCTAAGAGGATGATTCAGGTTGAAATGGTGTTAGTAATCAGGATCAAATGTGTAATGTCAATCAGTACATTTTACATGTCTACACTACCTTTTAGGCAATGTGCTCGTTGTGAAATTGCACGTGTGACATCCTCAAGTGCACACAATACACATAATGAGATGTATAATGTTAGACAAGGTTGTAAATTAAAAAAAAATGAGGGTTTTATTATGTCAATGTGTTATAATTGTGGGCATGATATTGGTCCTCCACTCACCTTCACCTATTTAATAAATATTTTATCTAACATTTTTTTTCTTCTCCCTACCCATTCATTTTTGTGGAGTTTTATTAACATATGCTTGTACTTGGCATACTTAAGATATAGATATAATTTATTAACTCAATAATTTCATCCATTGGATCATTAGGCACGTCAAAAATTTCTTTGTATCTCAATTATTTATTCCCCTAATTAAATACTAATATTGATCAAATACTATGTTAGATGGGGCTTTGATCATAAAAATGTATCCTTTAGTCTTTTTTTCTTCTTGGAAATCCTTAATAGTTCTTACTATGCCTCAAAAATTACATCAAGGCTAGATGACTTTCCCTTCCTTCTGAGTGATATTTTTAACCCTACTCATGCTTAATTCATAGTCTACTTCAACATGCATCTCTTCATGTTTCATTTGTTGGTTCTATTATAGACTAGATTCTATAGCCATCTTAGCCATCCAAGTTATGTCCAAGGCTCTTCGTATTATTATTTCTTGAATAATGGTTACAATATTTTCTTAAACACTATTGGTTGTTTCCATATAAGAAATCTCTACATATAGTTGAACATATACAATAGACATGTTTGAGTAAACATGGGTTTTTGAAAAAAAATCATCTTTAAGCACATCTTGTGTTGGACCAAGGCAAGTTGACATGGTGGGTTTTGAAATAATAAAAAAATGCACACTTGACACTATTGAGCTCAAACCTTCATTGCCTTATCAACATAGTATAGGGATGGTGGAGTTCACATTCATGGCTTCAATTGGAACATACAATGAAACCAAGTGAAATGGCGTTTTGAAAGGTTTGAAATCCACCCTAGATCAATGGGCTAGATAATACAAATAATTATGAACATAATTTAAATAAATGAAGGGACACTTGACACATGATGCACAATCTTAACAATAGTTACAAGAAAAGGTATAATGTAATCCAAAATAGTCATTGATTACATCAAACTTGAAGCATTTATACTTGTAAAAAGCCTAGGGATAGGAGCACTTAATAAAATTAGAAGCATAAACAAGAAACAATTGAGGTAGTAATAACATGCATATTCAACCTTATAAAAATGGTACTTAGAGTTGGTGTTTTCATCTAAGTAGTTGTAGATTATATACTTCTAGGGCCTTGGGGTTGATTTTGCTTGCAAGGAAGTCTTTGTTACCTTATTTATTTCAACGTCTACCTATTCTAGAAGGACTAATAAATGTCATCATTACTCCCTATGTGTAATCAATCATTATATTGGATTGTAAGGATGGCCTTAAATGCTAACCAATCTTGAGCCAACCTTTTTGCATATCTAGTAGGCGATTGGGCTTTAGTTTGATCCAATAATTTTTTTTTATCAATGGTATTTTGTTCTTTAGGAATGTTCATAAATTCCATTAATTCATTTTCCCTAATCTTTCTCATCTCTTCATCAAACATAGTAAATATATCCTATTTTTCATTCATTGAATCTCAACATGCCTTTAGGTTAAAAATTTAATCTTCTTTTGTACTACAAATTTCCTAATTCTCTCCTCTTAATCATAACATTTGTGAGATGCTTAATTGAAGCCAAAATATTTTATCAAGTCATTAATCTTGAGGATTGAGGGGAAATTGTAGGTTTCCCATAATTTTAAATAGAGTGGATGGAATTTTGCCTAGCTTCCTTTTATTCATGCTTGAGGTAATATATTTATATAATAGTAGCATATTTTATAATAAATAATATTAGGAAATGTATATTTTTCTAAGAGATAAGGGCCTATCACCTCTACACTACATGATGGAATGTCACAAATACAACTATCATGTCACTAGCTTCTTCCCTTTAAACAATTAGGTGAACACATGTCACATATCAAATTCTTGTTATCTTCTCATAAATAATTGAACAAAAATAATCACTTTAGCATTAATATCATCTTCATACCTATCATCACGAAGTTGCTTGAAAATCACATGGAGCATAATTTTGGAACTTGATCTCCATATGAATGAAAGAGAAAATTCCATGGTTGCACAAATAACATTTGTGAGATACAAGGCCATGTAAATATTATCTCTTTCCTATGCTTCTTGAAATTGTTCCTCAAAGTTGATGAGGTCAATTCCCCATAGTTGGGTATTATCTCCTTCTTGATAATTATGTGTAGTCGATACCATCTAGGTATTCATTTAGTCCATTTTCCCATATAATTTTCACTTTAGTATCATAGCCTCTTTGACGTTCTTTAGGAAATTATTAATACTATAATTTGAAAATTTTCTCTTCTTGGATACAACTGAATCACCAACCCAATCATCTAGCACATTGTGAATGTCATTTTCCTACAACCTCTCATTGGCTATTGAGTCAACATATCTAAATATGGGTTGGGGTAGGTTTAACTTGTCATGGTACATGAATCTAGTGCTCTAGTGATTGTAATGATCACCTCCCCATCTACATTTCTAATATAATTATCATTGATGGTACAAGTAATGATATCTGCTAGTAGATCTATACATGGGAAAATATTGAATTTATTTGCAACTTTATTTAGATATGATGTCCTTATTATACTTGGAACCATGGAATTATCTTTATCCTATATAAATTTCTTGAATATGTTATCTATTACATTAAACCCCAAGGTTTTTTGTATGTACTAGAGTATACATCTATTCTAGAGTTCTAGCTACCATGCCTTCATTTGTAATTAACTATGATCTTTGCAAACTTCTCTAACTTCAAATTTTCTAGAAGATTATAAACTTTGCAACTCCTTAAGAACAAGTATCTCCAATTACTTGAAAAAATAATTATTCAAGAGTAGCTTAGTAATGGTAAAAGGAATAATTAATAAATTCTTGAGCCAGAGATTCTAAAAATATCATCATAGATTTATTTTAAGAATTCACCTTAGATGTTATGAAGCATAATGGTCGACTGCCGAGGGAAGCTGAGGCTAGGGTTCCTCCTGAACCGAGCCTGGGTGGGAAGGAGTTGCAGGAATTTTTTGTTGGGCCTCCAAACACATTTCGGTGTTGTGGAGCATATGCGGTAGGAGAACGTCTCAAAATCTTGGTGCAGGATTTAGGCAAAAAGGAGGGTAGCATGAGTTGCAGGGGCGAGGGAAGCAACAATGGGCAATAGACCTCCAGTCGGTGCGCAAATAAATGTTGTGAACGGGGTGAGGGTTGTGTAGAACCGAGGTCCAGACTGAAGGTAAGGGGAAGTCAGGCAGGGGGAGCAAATGCTCATCTGGAGCCTCTCCATTAGGTGTCTAGGAAACCAAATACTTATGTCAAGCCCAAGGAACTGACGGTTTGTCTGCAAGAAGAGCTTGAGGTGGGGGTTTTGCACAATGTTGAAGTTTTCTCTCATTTAGGTTTAATAGGTCATTTCAGGGGTTTTTGGCCCCGACTCTGTGATTTGCACAAATGGATTTCTGAGTAGTGGGAACCCATTGTTGAAGGTTGTATCCAGATCTACCCAACTACAAGGGGGTTTTTTATTGTGGTTTTTGAATTTGTGGGAGATAGAAATAAAGTTATGTGTGATTACTTCTAGAGTTGGGAGGAGAAATATGCTTTGTCTCTGAAGCCTTGGCATCCAGCCTTTAACCCTTCTTCATAGACATTTGATAAAGTCCCTCTTTGGGTAAGACTTCCAAACCTACCTCTTCATTTGTGGTTTGAGTCTTGCTTAGAGGCCATTGGAAGTTCTTTAGGGGATTTTCTGATGGTTGATGAGGGTTCTTTTAATCTTCTACACTCCACCTATGCTCGGATATTGGTGGAGTTGAATGTTTCAAAGCCACTTCCAGAAAAAGTCTCAATTAAAACCTCCAAAGGATGTTGGGTACAGCCTTTGGACTATGAAGGGGTACCATTTCGTTGTAGGAGATGCTTCCAAACTAGCCATATTGCTGCACAATGTGCAAAACCTAGATGAACTAAACCAACAAATTGGTGGCAGGATGTCTCACATAGGCATTATGCAGTTGAAAAGTAGGGGGCAGTATGGAACAATAGGCTAAAGCTTCTTCTGAGGTGGTGGGAATACCTGATTTGCCTCATATAAACAAGGAATTAGAGCCATTGGGGAGGGCAGGCCCAACTGAGGATCTCAACATTAAAGATGATGATAAAGGGAATGCCTTGGATGGGAAAGTAGTTGAAAATCATCATGGAGCCAAAATGCCGGAATGTAGGGAGAAATCAGGCCTAGCAAAGTTGAAGGAAAAAGGGGTAAGTAGTGAGGTGAAGGAAGGGCAGAATGAGAAGCAAATGGAGGAAGATCCATGGAGGTAGCATGAAGCATCTGAGGATTGGGTGAGGGAGGAGTTTGAATTGGTAAATGACGAGTTTGCAATGAAGGGAAGGGATTGGTAGAAGGAGGCTGAAAAGGTGGAGGATGGATGGCAAGTCGTCAAGGGAAGGAAAGATAATAATTTGAAATGGAAAAGCTTTGCTATGGTCCTCTGGTCTCAGACCAAGGGAAGGCCAAGATGGGGTGCAAAAATGTAGATGTGATAAAGTTACTGGTTCTAAGTCTCTTGGATGTATTTGTTATTCTTGGTGTCTGTTGTTCTGGTGTGGAGTCTTTCGGTTGTTTATTTTTCTGGTGAGAACCAAGAAATTTTGTTGTAATATCTTTTCTAAAATTAATAAAATAAACATATATTATCGATCAAAAAAAAAAATCACCTTAGATTGATAAGATAATATTTAAATTTAAAAGAATTTAACATTCATTTATTTCAACCTTTCACATCACAAGCCTTGTCTAGACTCTCTTTTCATGTGTACCCTTTCTTGGACCATTAATTTTGATATGATTGTTCATACCTTTTCCATTTGATTTTCCTAACTTCTTGATTTTCAAGTGTCAAATTTCAAAACTTGATACCTAAACTAGAGCCAAAATCATGATTTCCTATTTAATAAGTATTTGAGGGTTTGTTGAATTTAAAATACTCCCACTTACATACGCGACACTCCAAATTAATTATCCTAAAAAAAAATTGATAGGTCTTTTGCACCCTTAGGTTTAACATAAATTTAAAGTTTAAATATGAGCTCCCAAGTAGAACATGTTTAATCAATTCTCATGTTCAAACAATTATTAAGAGTTCATTAAGATTTTAAATTTGGATGTAAGGGTACAAATTAATCACATTTAATAGACTTCTTGCATATATTGCTTGGTTAGAGATTATACAGGCGTTATTGGATTCAAAGTAGCATAGATTTATGACTAAGAATTGTCCTAAGTTTAGGCACATAAGAAACTTAGGTTTGCCACATGTGAGATCATTATACTTCAAGCATTAAGCACTTAGACCTAAAATAACTTTATGAATTGTAACTTGCATAAGACAATTTGGGTTTGTTAGATGTAAAAAGGACTAAAGTTTGGACATGAGGTTGTGGCAAAATTCTTCCTTAAGAAAAAGTCATTTTTTTTACTAAACTCCATTGAATTTAAAATTTGGGGTTTCCTACACATAAGCCTCCAAACTTGAAAACTTTAAAGCCCATATTTGAAAACACCACTAGGTGTGATTAAATAAATATTTGGGTTCACTAGACATCAAATATTTAATGCACTAGACATGAGGCCTCTAATGCATTCTCACAAATAAAAACCTCATAATAGTTATCAACATAAGGTCACAAAGCAATATGAAAACCATCTTTGTAGTCTTTGGTAGGAACTTGGTTGCACTATTACTCTTGTTTTTATTATTGCTTCCTAGTTCTTTTCCCCCAAAGTATCTTAGAAATTTTTTGATTAAAGCTTAGCGATTTCTATAACAATGTAGGTTTATCACTAGTTTTTTTTAGTTGTAGAATATACTCTACCATGCCTCTAACATCCACTTAAAGATAACATGGTTTTGGACGAGATATTCAAAGATAAATTATGTAATATGGTGTGCTCTATCCTAATTTTGAAGAAAACATTGATTAATCAATATTAATGATGTGTAATTGGATGTTTTAAAAATTCAAGAAATATTATAAAAATTCAAGGAGCTTGAGTAGTTTGCCTATTGGAAATTACAAATGTTTGTTAAATACTAAGTCATAATTGTCTACAGTAAGCATTGTATTTGTTTTTGTAGGGGATCATTTAAAAATAATAAGGATTTGGATTCTAGACTCATTTATTAAACACCAATTGTAACCATCCAATTTAGATCAACTTGCTTGTTGGTTGTGCTTGCTTGTTCATGCTTCTTACAACTTGCTATGTTGGTCTTTTGTTGAGAGGGATTTGTGTATTTTTTAACATGGATATGAATTTGTGCATTTGTTGATCAATATGTTCTTCCTCAAGTCTTTGACCTTCAAATATCAATAGAAAAATTAAGACGACTTATGTGAAATTGAATAATTTTATTCAATTCCCATGAATAAAATGAAAGTTTTATAAAATCATTTTTCACTTATTTTAATATTAAAAATATTTTCATACACTTTCCATGATTGTTTTCAGTTAGTAGTAAATAAGTATTTTTTGAGTAAAATAAAGTTATTATCATTTAATTAACTAGTCATCACACTTTCTAAAAAGTGGTCTAAAAATAGTGATTTTATCTTTTAAATTCTTTATCTTTCATCTTAAATTTTTGGTGTTGATATTTGTATATAATTTTTTAAATAGTTAATTTTTTTAGTTTTAAAAAATAAATCTAAATTACAATGTCTTATAATTTTTTATTTTAATGTTTGGGGTTTAATTGTTATCGTAATGGTGAAATAAGTGTATGCATGTCATTTTTAATTTAGTAAGGCTAATACTCTTCTATTAAGCTTGACTCATGGCTCAATTCCTATTCACACCCATGTCCTCCTATTTACACCATTTTCTATACACTCACAATTATTGAACCCTTATTCATGCTCGCTTGGACATTTATTTGTTATGCGCATCAAAATTATTTTGTAATTCTCTACACTGTCTCCATCTCTCTTCATTTTTATGTTACTCTGTTAAGTTTTTGACACCACTATCCCAAATTCTCACTTAGGAAAATAGAACTTGATACCTTTCTCAATATAACCAAATGCCCTCATTTTCTAACAAGATGGACTCTAAATCTCCTTATTGGTGCACCCATTGCACCTCTTAATGGTGCAAATACTAGTTAAACATAAAGTCCCATGTTTAGGAGGATTATGTTTAAGAAAAGTCATATGCACAACTTTCTTGTACATACTTATAAAAAAAATATTATTTTAAAACTAGGAGTTTTCTTCTATAAAAAGCATGCCTCTTGTGCATATGAATACATATAAAGAGTTGTGAGAAATTAACCCATAATCATAACACGTTTAAATGAGAAAATAAAGGCAACGGGAAAGTTTCAACTACCATCTCTTGCTCATAAGGGATGCCATGTGTATATAACCATTGTCGTGATGTTACTAAAAAACTTCAAGAATTGTGTGGATTTCTAAGTTTGTGGTTGGTTCCATACATGCTATTATTTTACAAGTTAATAATATCAAGTTTACACAATCCATATAGAGCTAATTCAAATTATCATTTTTGGATTTGATTGTGTATGAGATTTTTGCATCAATGTTTCAAATCACACTCTATGATCCATCATCAGGATAAAAAAGAGAGCTAGAGGAGAAGAAATGCAATCTCTAGTTTTTAATAGTAAACACCATTTTTAAAGAGTGATTGTGTAAGAGAGCCATTGTTTCATCTCTTCTCCTCTATCTCTCTTTTTTATCCTGATGATGGATCACAGAGTGTGATTTGAAATGTTGATACAAAAATCTCATACACAATCAAATCCATAAATGATAATTTGAATTTTACAAGTTTATATGTATCTCACTAGTAGAAATTGACATTAGCTTTTCAAATTTGTTCTACACTTTAGGTGAGATTTCCCTTCAAGGTTGTTGTTGTTCCTCATGGATTGATAAGCCAATATGCATGGTTTTAATGTTTGACCCATTAGTCTTAGTGTATACGAGGTCAAAAGAGTTTTCATTATAGATTTAAACATGGGAGGGAAATATTTTTTTGCAAGTGTTGAAGGTTCACAAAAATTGGGGTTGAATTCATTGTCAAACATCATTTCAATAAGTTAGAGATCAAATATATGGGTGCAATGGTCATTTACATAACACAAAAGTGATCCAAATTGATGCATAATCATAAAACTTATAAATCATATTTTTTCAAATTTTTATATCAATTCTAACATCTAATTCTAAATAACAATCACTTGTCCTAATCCAACTTATCCCCCTTTCATCAATATTAACATGCACAATTATTTTTATTATTTCATTCTATTTTCATATTCATTTATTCCTCAATTGTTTTAATTTTAATTTCATTGCATATTTTGTTAATTAATTGATCTATATATTTTCCTTACAATTTTGGATTTTTCCTTTATCTCATTTAAAGTTTCATAAATCCTAAACTTAAAAAGCTTCAATGTAGTTAAAAATTAAATCGAGATATTTTAAAAACCGATCCAACTATTTCAACCATGGACATCATCAACTCAAAATTGGGGGAAAAAGCTAAACTACTAGCAATCACACATTGGTGTGCAATGGGTACGTTGAAGAGGTGTGGAAGGTCAGTTTGAAAAAAAATGGTCTCTTTTTGCATATATTTGTGTTGTACATGAGGTCAATTTGTAAGCCATTTAGCAAATGATGTTGTTTGTGCAACAAAGGTCTCAATGGAGGATTGACAATTGCAAATCAACTATGCATCCTCTTATAGGGATCAAAACATAAATGAAACAAAAAGTTTGAATGAGGAAGATAATTAGACTCCATTACCAATAGGCTCATGTTATGTTTGCAATAGAGAGAGAGAGGAAGAGGGGAGAGATAGGTATAGAAAGAGGGAGAGATAGAGGGGGAAGAGCGAGAGAGAGGGGGGTAAGGAGATAGAGGAAAAATAAAGTGAGACATAAAGAACAAAGAGAGAGGACTTGAGAAAGAGAGGGATATACAAACAGGTAAGACACACACACACACATATTGAGAGAGAGAGAGAGACACTAGGAGGTAGAGGGAGAGGGTGATTAAAGGAAATAGATATTGAGAGAAGAGAGATTAATAGTGAAAATTTCATCTATAACATCTAACAAAATCCCCTTCTATTATGTTGTGATAGATGTCATAACCTATTATAGAGATCCTATTTTGGCACAATTAAGGAGAAGGTAGGCAAAGGTTTTTTGAGATTGACTTTACACATGTCGATTGCATTTTCTTGAAAGTTTACAAGGACTTTTCAACAAATCCATTTTGTGCATATTCTACGATTGTAGAAAGCCATGAAAACACATCTTTACGAAATTATACAAAATAATTTTCTCCCACAAAATTTGATCACTTTGAGTTTTGGCAGTTTAGGGTTGAAACAAACATCCAACATTCAACTAGAGCATATATGTTGGATGAAGTTGATTCCACCACCCATGCAACTACAAAGTTATTGTTTGGGGTTGTGTCAATAGTGTCAACATCAATCATAAAAAACCAATGAATGAAAAATAATGAAAATTCAACGGTTCAAATGGTTTTAATCATCTTGCATCCCATTTTACATAATCTGCACCATAGATGTATGAATTCGGTTGGTTCACTTCACATAAGGATCAAGTTGACAATGTGGATTGTCTGATTGGTCTCCAAGTATAATGATTCAATACTTCTTACCCAAAAAATGATGGGTGAAGTTCTTTCTAGTCAATGCATTGACAAGGACCTTAGTGTAGGCCGATATGTAGATATGATGGATACCATATAGCATAGAATTAATTTTCCCAAAGCATTTTTAGTGGTAAGCTATGTTGTATTATACATTTTAAGTTGATATTGATACAATTTTGTGATTGACTCTACTTATCAAAAAAAAATTATAGAACACAATTATAATTATATAAAAAATGATATATCTTATTGAAAAATGATATCTATTTTTAATATAGCACAATTATAATTATATAAAAAATTTAAAATTTATTCATTTTTTCCCTTTTGTATAATAATATTTTCCTAAATTCACATTATATTTTCCAACAAAGATTCTTGAATAAATCTATGTACAACAATAAAATTTCAAATTTACTCATCTTCAAATAGCAAAAATAAAAATAAAAACCAATCCCACTTATTTTTGTCACAATACAAATTAATATCATATATACTCATTTGAGTACTAAATAATTTATAAGATTGAAGGAGGGAATTGTGCAACTGTAATCCAAAGTTAGGAGATATTAGTAGAAATGAGTCACAAAGCTCACAAAATCATCAAAAAATTTAAAAGAAAATTATACCAAAAAAGACCCAGTAGTTGAGCATGTTCCAATAGTTGTTATAATATTTGTTGATTTAATGCCCAATATTTGAGTACCCATAACTGGATGAAATGTATTCCTTAGATCTAAAAAGCATCAAATCATGTGATGCCACATCAAAGCACTAATAAAACATAGCTTAGTGAACAACTATCAGCCTAATATTTTTTGGGTCTTTTTAGACACCTAAAAATGAGAATGTGGTATCATATTTGATGATATGGCCATGAAACCCTACTTCTAAGTAGGGGACTTGCCAAGTAAGTTGCTGAAAAAAATTGGGAGTCATTTAAAATTTCCAAGTAGAATTTTGGGAAGTGCAAAGTGAGGGTGCTCAAGTATTGGGTCCTCTCCCCTACCCTCTCCCTATACAAATGATAGAAATGTTAGGGTCCATAACAAAGAAGCAGTTAGTGGAGTGTGGTGATGGAGGCACTTTTCCTATGTTTTGTAATATCTTGCTTTTATAATGGACCTAAATTCTCTCCACATTCTTGTCATCCGTGGCACTTGGTTGTATGCAACATGCAAACAAAAATATAACCCCTTGCCAATGAATCTAAAGAAAAACCCATTGCCACAAATAGAGCTTTTGTTTATGTAGAGGATGATATGCCACTAAAGCTAGCATAAACTCTTTAGAATTGCCATCTTCACACCCTTTAATTGTCATATGTAACGATGTGGATTATTTTTGTAAGGTAGGGGGACCAACCATACCAAGGCTCCAGGTCACAGAGAGCCAAGAGCAGAAGGCTACTCTATCTTACCTCAAGCTAAGCGGATGTTTAGGTCAAGGACAGAGAATGAAGAGCACTCTCAAGCACCTTTGTCACTTTACTTATTTGAGTACTTGAATGGGACTAGACAAGCCGGTTTCCAGAATCCAAAATGCACCTCAAGAAACTCTCTACCTGAGGATGACAATGTGGGTCAAGGACAACAGTGTGACGCACTGGCATCTCTCTGGTAGCACAACACGTTCTAAGTGAAGTTGATGTAGAAACAAGCTGCTATCTCAAGTGAATGTCTAGAATTGTGAAGAAGATGTAGTGATAGTGAAAATTATGCATTTGAAGGGAGATTAGGAGGGAAAGATCCATTTTTGGGTTGGTTGGTCGACATCGAGGTGTTATGCTTCATGTCCAATGGAGAGCATGACATCCCTATGGATTCCAAAGGCAGGAATCTATCAAGGACGATAGAGCGCCATGCTTGCATCCCCAACAAAAATTCCCCCACCGACACACAAGACAAATGCTAAGTGGATGCATTACAGATGGGTGATGTGGAATTTCACATTTAGGTTTAATTTTCTAAGGTGGAGAGATGCAAAGGGGGAATTTACAAGAGGGGTGCAAATTTGCTCCTATACATTTTTCCCCCACTTTAGTGAGCATGAGTGTCAATGAATGTTCGGTAAAGTAGATCAAAAAGTTTATAAATGTATACTTGATTGGTGAGCTTGAAAGCACAAGGTAGACAAATAACTCCATAGGTACTCTCTCCTGAGAAGGTTCAAACAAAGTACTCCATAGATCCTCAAAACTACAAAGTTGAACAAAGTACACTGAAGTCCCGCAGACCAATGATGGACAAATCTCATAGGATGCAAGCACTTCACAAGCCCTCGAACCTACAAAGAAGGTGCCCCCTAGGTACTCCTGAAGGAAGCCCAATGTAAGGGGACTCCATAGATTCGTACTAGAAAGAAGCTTCATAGGCGCACCTACAAAGCAACATGTTAATATGCAAATAAAACATGTTAGAAAACAAAAAGAAACCATGCAAACAAACAAGCAGAAAGTCACACAGATAGTCAAAAAATTGAAGGAAGAGATTTCAAAGGGGTCCCTTGGGAACACTTCAAAATAAAAGGGGTCCACTCAAGGGATGCATTGTTTGAAAGTGCAAAATTCTTTTTTGCAAACCGATTCAACATCAAGGAATCCTTTCGAAAGATGTTCACTTCATCAAGGAATTCGAAAGGAAGAAAATGCCCCCTCATGAGGGGAAGGTCGAGGCTTATCCCATGGAAAATGTTGCTTCCTCCTCAGAGGAAAGTTCTTTAAGTTATTTCTTTACGATCCCATGATGAATAAAACACGTTTCGCTAGGGGTCCAAGTTGAGAATGCGATTTTTGAAAAAGTTTTGAAAATATTTTCGAAAAAAGATTCATTGGGCACCAAATGTGTTTTTTGAAAATTAAAGTAACATGATAGCCCCCCATTAGGATGGTGTGTGTCGAACATAAGGCACGTGGCATCTTAAAGAGAGAAAAGAAAGAATGAAAAAGTGATGTTGTGGCCTACGAAACCTAGCGAGATGTCACCATGGTAATGTTGTCGCACACACAATGGAAAACACATGAGCACCGCAACATCACGAAACAAGCAAACAAGAGAGAAAGATAACAACACTATAAAAGAGATAATGACATCACAAACAAGGGGCACAGGGGTGATCCGATATTTCAGGGTTAGAACCACTCATAAATATACATAAGTATAATAATAGTATATTAAAAAAAAATCATCAGCTCCCTACTATATCAGACCATGTGAAGAATGCACGAGAAGACAAAATAAAAATGAAAAATTGGGTCAACATGGAAGGGAAGCCTAAATTCCCCAACACTTTGCATCGTCCCCAATTATCAAAAATCAATACACATAGCAGAGGAAGAATGATTCCACAAATAGAGGAATTTTTACGACACACAATCACTCCTATATCCAAGCACCTATGAGGGTGCAAGGGTCATCTAGGAACATATAACACAAGCGCAGGGGAGCATAAACACACACACACACACATTCTACACTACAGATAAAGAAAAGGTGCCCCCTAACACTCATCAATCAAGAGGTCATCAACCTCCCAATGTAGATCATTATACAGGGAAGGCGGATGAGCTTGCAAGGGTAGAATGTCAAGGGGAGAACCCTCCGACCCCCCCACAACAAGAGCCAAGGAAGGAGACTCTTTGAGGTCTCCTCCGCTCACTTCCTATGGGGAAAAGGTTAGCGACTTCATGAAGATCACTGAAAGGGTTGGGACCTTGTCCAAAGAATTTAACATGGAATTCATAGGAGTGCCATGTGTCACCTCATCAAACAAGGGAAGCAATGCCCAAGATTCATTGCTAGGCTCACTGAGTGACTCAAAGGTAGTGATGAACTCCAGGGATGCCGAAACTTCTTCTGTCATAAGGACAACACATGCTAATGCAAAACCACCCTTTGAAGAGGATGGAATCCTCTTTCAACCCCCACTGCTAGTGGGGCCATCCTCCATCTTTCACTTCGCCAGAGGATGCGAGATCCCTACAGACAAGGAAAAAGGTGTGAAGGAAGAGGAAAAGACTGCAACAAACACCACCGAGGTGTTCGGCATGTCCATGGGCTTTGAGAACGACAGGATGTCTGGGAGGGACATCAAAAGGGGTGGCTCAACCGAAGGAGCAATAAACACCCACACCTTTTTACGGTTAGGGGTGTTTACACTAGCAGCAGGGGCCGAAAGCAACATTGAGGCTGATTGAACTAAAGTAGAGGGGATGGGAGAGGACACAACAACAAGCCTTGAAACAGGGGTGGTTGACTCCCCTTCCTCTGCAAATTGGTCTGCTCAGTAGCCAAAGCCTTTCGTTGACGCTTGTGCTCACGTGCAAGGCGGTTCCTACGACTCCAAGAGCTAGAGGTTGGAAGCTAGGATGGAATAGAAGGTGCCTGCTTGGCCATTAGAGTGTCCATCACAACCATTTCCAACAGAGGGAGAGACTTTTGGATGGGAGAAAGAGGGAGAGATTGAGAGGAGGTTGGAGCAACTTATATGGTAGCACAACACGTTCTAAGTGAATTTTATGGAGCAACAAGCTATTGTGTAATGCTCAATGGGTGCAAAAGAGCTCAAGTGAATGTCCAGAATTGTGAAGAAGATGGAGTGATAGTGAAAATTATGCATTTGAAGGGAGATTAGGAGGGAAAGAGCCATTTTTGAGTCGGTTGGTTGACATCGAGGTGTTATGCTTCATGCCCAATGGAAAGCGTAATGTCCTTGTTGACTCTAGAGGCAGGAATTTGACAGGGACGACAGTGCACCGCATTCGCGTCCCTAACAAAAATTCCTCCATCGACACATAGGACAAACACCAAGTGGATGCATTGTGGATGGGTGATGTGGACTTTCACATTCAGGTTTGATTTTCTAAGGTGGAGGGATGCAAAAGGGGAATTTGCAAGAGGGGTACAAATTCTCTCTTATACAATTTCATCAATAATTTAGCTGCCATTGCCAATCAAGTTTTGAGTGAATAAAAAGCCATTGCAAGTAATGACATGTTTATAAAATAAAATAGCTTACTCTATATGCAAGTGAACAGAGAAAGAGTATGTGACATTTACAAGACTAAGAGCCCATTGCAAGCAAGTAGTCTACATACGAAAGAAAATAACTATAACAATATATAAGAATCTAGTATAAAATATGCATAGTGTGATGATGTGTAGACATAGGTGGAAGAATGCAAAATATTGTTAGAAGTTTAGCACCAAAGGTGAGAAGAAGTGGTCCTTACTAGGAGATAATCTTCTTCATATCTATTGATTTGTAACATGCAAAGTGGGAGAGATCAATGATGTGTAAAAGGGGGGATTGAGAGGAATATACAAGCTTTAAATATATTTAAGCTTACACTCACTAGGATGGTTGCTACCAAGCACAAAAAGATAAATGTCATGAAACTCATGAGGATAGACTAGGAAGGGGAAGATGATAAATGAAGGAATCAATGAGAGCCCTATACAAACTATACAAACTAGTGAGTTGTTCAAGAATGGTAACTTTGAAAGAATTTGCAATTTTAAGAATCCCTGTTCCATATGAATGTTCTCACTCTAAGTGAATTGAAGAATTAAAATTTTGAATGATGAACAAAGATAAACATTCAATAATTTTACTCCAAAGAATGACAACAATATTTTTAAAAGAGCTCATAAATGACTGGAATATAAAAGCTAAAACATAATGTAAATGAAATAAATTTATTCCAAATATCTCCAAAAAGCTTTGCCCATTTTTCAATGATAATAATTGTGTGCATGGATGACATTAATGATATTTAATCTGCCATGTTCTCAATATACTATCAACTTGTTGCTCATCATGCCACCACACTCAATATTGCCATTTCGTGATGTGTATCCCATGTTAAAAGTTCTACTATGCCAAGATTATTTTCCATGTCAACCATTGCCAATGCTATCTCACTTACAATACCTGCCACGTTACATGTCTATCGCCAGTGGCATTTCATTTTTTTATTGAATCAAAACAAAGAATAATTACAAATAGAAAGCAACCAGAAGGCTTCCAGGAAGGATAAAAACTACAACAGTACCACAAATTACAACCACTAGACCTAAAAAACTAAGCAATAACAACAACAAAACCAAGATTGAAGTCAAGGTTGTACCGAACCAATTACATCACATAGAGAAATGTCTCATCAAACTCTAAAATTAAACATATGTTGTAGTTGTTTGGAGAAAATTATATCATCTTTGCAAAGTTGTAAGATCTACCATTTAATCTTGTCCAAGTGCTTGCTGATTTTAGCATTTTCTTTGGGAACTCCTTGCAATTGAAAACATAGAAAAACAATTTGCAAAATGATGTTAGAGTAAAACCTTAGCATTTATGTTTCTAGATGAACATTATGGTTTGAAAAAACTGTGATGCATTTACTCTTCCATATATTCAAAAAAACGATCTATCTCATAGAATCAACAACAATATTGTTATGTAGGCCCAACCCAAAAATGGCCTCTTTCCACCCTAAAACATTGTAAAAAATAGCCAAAATATAAGCAAAAACATCTTTCCATTTTCTTTTTGTTAATGCATAGTCCCAAAATATATGTTTCAAACTTTCAACGTGCTTACAAAATGGACATTTGACCGATTGGATCCTCATATATCCCACCCTACCACCAATAGGCAACTTGTAATGTAAGATTTTCCAAGCCAAAATTTGCATGTTAGCTTCAATTTTAGATCGCTAGACTTGAGCACTCAATTTGCTCCTAGTTTTTTTTTAAAATTTTCAATGCCATTTCTAATTCAACCTAGGATTTAGGGGCAAGTGTGAAAGCAAATTCAAGTAGACCTTTTTAAGAGGGAAACACATCAATTGACACTTGGACAACCACCACCAATCCTTAAAATGATTACAATGTAGGGGAGTACATATTTTCATAGCCAGCTCAAAGGGAACTAGTGACTTAACAAAGATAAAAAAACACTTTATATCTATAAGGAAGACCAATGTTACTCTTAAGAATTTTCCAATCAACCCAATCTTGAGATTTAAAATCCCACAAGTCCTTAAATTGCCACACTCCTTTTCTAAATTAATAATATGCTTGTCTAGGAAAAGCAACAACAAATGGTTGACCCTGATATTGAACAATTCTATTCCACCATATTGACGAGGATCCAAAATTGAACCCGTGTTGTAGAGGACTTTTCCAATCTAAAAAATTACATACTTGTTGCAATGCCTTCCAAACTAAAAGTAACAGAGGGAAGGAATATGCTTGTCTAGGAAAAGCAACAACAAATGGTTGACCCTGATATTGAACAATTCTATTCCACCATATTAACGAGGATCCAAAATTGAACTCGTGTTGTAGAGGACTTTTCCAATCTAAAAAATTACATACTTGTTGCCATGCCTTCCAAACTAAAAGTAAAGGAGGGAAGGCTTTAAGACTAAAGAACGAAGCCAAAAGAATTTTTTCTTCCCAACTGATAGATTGCCATTTCCCTTTAGCTGTAGCCTAGAGAATTTGAAAACGAACCAAATTTTTCCATGGTTCATCTTCATTAACTGCTCTAACAATCCATTTCACCACCAAGCAAGCCCCTTGTGTTTTAGGGTCCAATAAATCCAAACCACCTTTGGTTTTGGGTTGGATGCAATGTAACCAAGCAGTGGATTAAAACCTACCTTACCATCCCAATTGGCCCATAACAAGTTTTGAACAATTCTGATGAGATCTTCGTATCCTTTTTTTGATGGCATCCAACAAAATGAGTAATAAACATGAGAAGCCAAAAAAATTCTATTCACAACTTGAATTTTTCCAGCTAAAGACAAAAATTTATTTCCCCAAAAACACAATCTATTTTTTTATTTATTTAAATACCAATTCCACATCTCTAAAAGGGACACTCCCAACCCAAAGGGGATGCTAAGATACCGAGTAATCTAACCATGTTTGATTAGTTTCCACTCTTTAGGAATTCACCTTGGAGGTGTATCTGATTGAACCATTAAAAATTCTATTTTATGGTGAGCTAACTTTGAGCCTGACACTTCACAATAAAGATTAAGAACTCCCAAAACATTGTTAATCTCCAACTCAAAATTTTGTAGGAAAAGCATAATGTCATTAGTGAAATGGGAGTTAATCACCATTGCATTATGGGGGATATAAATACCCTTAATCAAGTTCAGTTGTCATCAGTGAAATGAGAGTTAATCACCACTGCATTATAGGGGATAGAAATACCCTTAATCAAGTTCAGTTGATTATATTTTTGCAGCAAATATCCCAAAGCATCAATAACCGGAACATATAGGAATGGGGACAAAGGGCAACCTTGTCTAATTGAGCATTAAAAGGGTAAGACATTAATTAACTCTTTATCAATTACCAGCTGTGCATTGAATTTCATTTTTTTTACCATTATGAAAGCTCCAAAGAGGAAATGATATATTAAAGGGTAACCTCATAGTTTTCTCACTCCAATTACAATCATAAAATTCCATTGCCATCCACTACCCATCTCAAAATAGATGTAAAAGTGCTGAATTTTGAGATTGGAAAACCAAGAGAACGTTGTTTGGCTTACTTGTGACCCCAGTGGTTTTATATGGGTGTGAAATTTGGGGTAGCAACATATCAGATCAGAAATGGAAGCAAGTGGAAAAAATTCAAAAGCATCTAATTGTTAGCAACCTTAAACTTAAAACTGCAATACCTTATAAGATTTTATTGGCAGAGACAGATACCTTCCCCTTAGAAGCTTCAACGATGATTCAGTTACTAAGTTACCTACAGAAGGTCCAAAATATGGAGAACCATCATTGGCCTAAGCTAATTGTAGAAGAAGAGTTGGATAGAAAAAAAAATACATGGATGAAACAAAACAAAAAATGGATGGAAAAGTGGGGTGTGAATATACATGATTGTCCAAGTACAAATGAAGAAATAAAAAAAATATGTGAAGCAAAAATTCAAAAATGCTATATGGACAAAACAATCAGGGCAAAAAAAAAGATTACTGTATCAAAAAATTTAATCCGAAAGGGGACCATGAAGAAAAAACCTATATAGGAGCGAATATTAGATGGAGAGCAAAGATGTTGATAGCCCAACTTCGTACTAGCTCACATCGTCTTAGATGTGAAATGGGCAGATGGATGGTTTTTAAAGAAGAGTGGGAAACAAAAATATGCAGATTTTGCGACATGGGATTGGTGGAGACAGAATGACACTTTGATATGGAGTGCTTGGTGTATAAAGATATTTGGGTCAATTATGAGGAAACTTTACAAGTTGATAACTTAAATACCTTGTTTGAGGAGGAAAGGTGGTTAAATCGGCAAATTACATCATCAATATCCACTGTGGTAGAGCTGACCTCAAGTAAAAATCTCGAACTGTTTAGGGTCTTTTCTCTTCACTGACGTCTTGTGCTGTTCTTGGGTACACCATAGACTTGACCTCGTGAAAATTATTAAAATATTTCATTTCATTTGAATCTCATATAGAGAGGGACAATGGAAGGAGGTGTTACTCATTCCGCTTACTACTCACAATCCCTCGAAAACTCCTCTTAAGTATCTTTCAAGTAATGCAGATCTGCATTCTCAAGGAGTCGATTTCACAAGGGAAGAACGTATAGTCTTTCATCGCTCACAGGCGATTTGCATTTGCTACACGCACAGCTTTACATAATAAGCTTATTTACTGCAAAAGTTTGGTGAATTATCGTAACGTGGTTGACCGTATGAAAGAACGTGACATCAGTCTCATGGAATATGATTATTGCAGCGTAGAGAAGACATGCGTATCCTCAGGAGGCAGTCACACTCTCTTTCACTAAATGCAACAAACAGGTTTTCAACCATATCAGTTCACATTTGCCAACGTACTCCTGGTCTGTGCCAAAATCGAAGCTTTGGAAAAGAGTATGGAGATCCATCATAGCATAAAGGATACAAAAATTTCATCAAATGTTGTAGCTGCAATTGCCCTCGTAGACATGTATGCAAAATGTGGAAGCATAAACGAGGCACATGAACTGTTTGACATCTCATGGACTTCAATTATTGCGGGATATGGACAAAATTAATTTGATGAAAAAAATTTAGAAATCTTTCAACCGAATTCCACAACCTTTGCCAGCATCCTCCCTGCCTGTACTAAAATTAGAGCTTTGAAAACAGCGTACGGAAATCCGTCAAAGCATAATGGAAGGAGGATCTTTGTCAGATATTATAGTTCGAAATGCTCTGGCTATTCCCATAAATTCTATCCCATAGTCGGCTCTGCTTTCAAATTCTCGAGAAATCGTCTCAGATTTCTGCAATGGTTCAAAGATATATGCAACCAATGCTTTCAGGCTCCAACGGCCCGGTAGAATCAGAGATATTCATAACTGCAAATCCTGCAAACGAACTGGTTGAAACAATGTCGACGGGGAGCTGTGGAAGATTGCAGAGAAAGACCACTTTGAAAATGAAATCAATGCGCAACGTCAGCGTGGACAAATTGGTTGACGGTAACTAAACTTTTATTTCCTTGATGAATGGATGGATGAGATTACTCTCATCGTCTTGCATCTCTTATCCCGCACGACATGCCGTTGATAGTAAAACTCAGCTCGGTTATTTCATAGAGGGAACGCCTTCGGCGTAATAAAAACAGGAATATCCCCGGTAATTCAACCTCCTGACACCACTAATTCAAGTAGCTCCCATGTCGCCTACCAGTCAGTCCCCTCTTCCAATCACATTGATTCTCGTTAGCCGCCTAAGTCACTAGCCCATGCTTTCACGAAGACGCAAGTAGCATCTCTGCTTCGAAGAAATGAATCTTAGTTCAAGAGAAACATCGCAAAACCTTCTATTTGGCCGCCTTTGAACTGGGCTAATATCGCACAACAGTCATATTGATCAATTCTATAACCCTTTCACAGACAATTACGTAAGTTGTTCCTTTTCTTTCATTAAATTTAATCGAGTCAGGAGCACTTAGCTGGGATTTCAATTTACAGGGCTGGACTGTAAGTTTTCGATTGATTCAGGGGTTAGAAAATTAGGTTGAGTACTTGGAGTTCCTCTGCGTTGAATTGGGTATAGTTCAGAAACGATGTTTTCTAATCTGATTGAGGATCGAGATATTGGGTGTACTTAAATTTGGGAATTCAGGTAATTGATATGCAAATAAATGGGAGATAGGATTATGGGTATACAAAAAAATGGTAAGTAGGATTCGAGGTATTCTAAAAAATTTAAGATAGGTTATTGGATGAACTAACAATTGGGAATCAGGATACAGGGTATACAAAAAACTGGGAATTAGGATGCTGGTTTTACAAATAATAGGATATTAGGATTGTAGGTATAGAAGTACTAAACTCGTTTGTACTCTCTTATGAGTATGCAGATAGCAGCACGGAGATAGGTTCATTCAGGTCGTTTATGCTTTGGACCTATCAATACAACCCTACAGTCGTATTTGATTGCTTGAGGTTCTGTTACGGAGTCAAGAAGGATAAGGGCATCATACAATCACAAAAAGATAAAATTTCAAATGGATCCTTTCAGGAAATATGACAATGGGGGTTTTGGGCATTCTGGATCCAATCATTACCCCAATCCCCCGTATGCTCCTCCTCCCCATTCAGCTTATCCACCAGGACCACCACCACCAAATCCATATGGATATGAGGGATATGGACCTGATCCTTATTGGCAATCCCCACCTCATCAATCCCCTTCTCCAAATTATGGTCCCCCTCAGCCACCCTCGGTGCAATGGTCAACACCCTCAGCTTCTTTCTCTCAAAACCATCCGTATCCTTACAGCCACCAGGGAAGTATTCAGCATTCTGATAACTCATATCACCATCAGGGAAGTTTACAACATCCTGAGAGCTCGTACTACCATCAGGAAAGCTTTCCTCATGATGGCTCATACCACCATCAGGGAAGTTTTTATCCCGATGGCTCATACCACCCTCAACAAACTTCCAATTCTTATAACCAATACGGACCTTCATCCTCCATTCCACATTCCCATATTGACCATCGAACCAGTATCCCCCCAGCCTATCATGCACCAACTTCCAATCTGGAGACAGTTGCCCCTAGCAATAATGGATCAGTTTCAGGCCATTCATTCCATTATGGACAACATTTACTGAATTCTTATGACTGCAATTTATCTTCAGATTTGTCACCGGGACAATTTGGCTCACAAGATTATGACAAACTTCAGATTGTGCCATATGAACCTTCAGATACATCTCTGAGGTTTGTACTGTTACATGGGACACTGGATGTTTGGGTTTATGAAGCAAAAGAACTGCCCAACATGGATTCTTTCTCAGAAAATGTTCAGAAGATATTTACAACGAAAACTTCTGGTAAAACTTCGGCAAAAATAGAAGAGCATTTATCCCAAAAAATAATAACGAGTGATCCATATGTGACAATTTGTCTCTCTAGTGCAATAGTTGCGAGGTCCCGTGTGATTAGCAATAGCCAGAATCCTGTATGGAATCAACATTTCTCTATTCCTGTTGCACACAATGTTGCCGAGGTGCTTTTTTATGTCAAGGACAGTGACTTTATCCGTGCAAATCTTATTGGTGATGTTGCAATACCTGCAGAGAAACTCATGTCTTGTCAGACAATAGAGGGTTGGTTTCCTGTGTCAGGCGCCAATGGGAAGGTCTGCAAGGTGGGAGCTGCACTTAAGCTCTCAATGCAATTTTTCCCAATAGAAAATCAAGTGATGTACAGATTTGGAATTGGCGCCGGACCAGACTATGCTGGTGTGCCCAACACATACTTTCCTCTCAGAAAAGGTGGGAAAATAACTTTGTATCAGGATGCTCATATGCCTGATAATCTTCTTCCTCCTGTTGAACTTGATCGTCAAGTGTTGTATAAAAATGGAAAATGTTGGCAGGATATTTGTGAGGCTATTCTACAAGCTCAGAGGTTTATATACATTACTGGATGGTCCGTATATCACAAGATTAAGCTGGTGCATGGAAGTGGAAATTCAAATTCGCTTCATTCAGACTCCACATTAGGGGATCTTCTCAAGTTAAAATCGCAAGAAGGCTTGCGGGTGCTGTTACTTCTGTGGGATGATCCTACATCAAAGGACATCCTTGGGTTAAAGACTGTAAGCTTGCTACAAGTGCTAACCTTGCCATCTTGAAAAGAACATATATTTAGTTGCACTTTTCATGAAGAGATCTTCCAACATTATATAGAATTTGTGTTATTACACATCATTTTCATACCTTTTGTGCAATGCCTACAGGAAGGTCTCATGGGAACACATGATGAAGAAACCCGAAGGTTCTTCAAACACTCATCTGTTCAAGTCTTACTTTGTCCTCGAATCGCTGGGAAAAAACATAGTTGGTTTAAACAGCAGGTGAAATGATCTTCTGCCACATTGTTTATCATATCTTACTTCAAATTTCTTGTGAGTTTTGTCTTTGTAAATTGTGAGCAATCAAATTCAGAATAATAAATGAAATCAAAACAAATATTCAACTTCTATCCTAAAAATGATGCAAACCTCAGATTGAGTGCGATTTTCTCACTCTTGATAGACTGTGGATGCTCAATGAATTTACAAGTTTTTCTGCAGCATGTTGATAATTTCCAGCATAGATGAATTTGTGATCAAGATGATTTTATTGTAATTTCATGGTCTTTGGAGTTGAGGAAGAAGGGTGAATTTATAGTTTTTTTGGTGAAAGAATGAATGGCTGAGATTGATTTCATCAAGTTTAGAACTAGAGATTGATTTAGAGTTAACTAATTTGACTGATTTGTTGTCATACCCTGGCCAGGTTACAACAAGAATTAGATTTACAAATATTTTATATTATGCAGCAAGAAGACAAAAGAATAATCAGAAAAAGACAAACGTAAAAAAAGACAAAAAAAAAAGAATAAAACAAAAATAAAAAGAAGCGATTTTACAAGGCAGCGATTCTTTTAATAAGGCAGCGATTCCCTTTTGGTAAAGCAATTAAAAATAACAAACAATAGCAGCGATTAGGCTAAAGAGGATGTGTTCCTTACCAAGGGACAGACAGGTTGAACTGTCGTGTCCCTTGCTGTAATGTCCCTTACCTATCTGGTTCTAGGGCTGCTTGAAGGTTAGAGGATTCGGGCTCTCTATTCCCACCCAAGGGCCTTGTGTTAGGGAAACCTTGAGTAAATACCTGCATCCATAATATGCACATATGTCCACATATCTATATGTTAGCCTTAATATCTAGGATCAAAATCAGGCACAATCATAATTGCAATTTAACAAGCAAGAGGAGTGCCATGGGTGGATCTGCCTTGAAGCCCTCATGCCAAGCACAGGAGGTTGTCCATCACAATCCTCCTTTCTTAGCGGCTTAGTACTTGCATTCTCTACTCATGGCAGCACCTCGGAAGACATTCGCCCTATTAGGGGAAAGGAACCATAAAGCCAAAGTGGCCGAGGCCTACCACCCCTCCATGGCCGCAGTGGAATCATAAGTGGGGTTTTTAGGCACCACTCTACCAATGGTTCGCCCTCCCTAATAGAGTAACAAGCATGGAGAAGACAATCTTTGTACAGTCACATGTAAATGCAATTTTTAATGATTCATTTATATTCATCCATTATGTCTTGAAATAGTTGCATAAGCATATAACCAAATTACCTCATGGAAATGTATTTCAATGCAAGAGTAAGTACAGCCATAATATATTCATGTTAGTCCTTATTATATTCTATCCACAATATGTGAGGTTCATTATTATGTCATCTAACATCAATCAAATATGAATGCCATATAAAGAACCCAGCATAAAAATATAAATGCAATCCAAGGAGTCCAAGAAATACGAATGCAGTCATAAAGAGTTCATCATCAATCAGACATTAATACAGTGTAAAGCTTTTTGAATCCCTCATGGGGGTGTGGTCGATGTAAGAAGGCATAGAATCATATCGATTGAATTGAGATATTTATCACGCTGCCTTAGGAAATACCCAGCCCATAGTGTAATGCGGAATTTATAGTCATCACTGCCCAGAGGTTATCGGATTATGGGGAATTGACTTTAGGAATTAATCATAGCACAGGGTCAGCGTAGGCAGATCATTGTGCATGGGAGAAGAACAAAATGTACAGGTCGAAGGCGTTTATCAGCAGTGTTCATGAAAACATCATGGAATTCATACAATATACAGATCGACATACATTTACTGCATTATCAATGGATCTGATTTTAAAGGAAACAAGGTAGTAAGACTAAGTGATGAGTTTATCTGATCTGTTGTGTCTTTCCATGACTCTTTATTCCTTAATTGCCTTCCTTCAATCTCACATTTGATTGGTCATAGGATAAAGATATACATAAATCTATTCATTTATATATTAAAGAATCATAATTGCTTATAATACTCAATAATTGCTGCAAGCATCATTATTGGATAATCATATATATATATGCATTGTATTTGTCAATCACCACAATATATATATATCTAAATATATAATTATCAATTATTAACATGTCATTCAATTTCTAAATATATTTATCCCTCATAATATAGTTAAATATATTTATAAGTATCAACTGAAATTTAAATTAATAATATATTTGATATCCAGTATTCTGATAATACTTATATCTTCGATCTGCAGAAACCTCTTATTTCCCCAGCCAACGATGATCAGATTTTTTTTGGAGAATATCTTCCCTTTATTCAATTCTGTTATTTATTTCTGAATGCCTTTCTTTTTATCCCATGCCCTCCTTGTTTGGCTTGGTCTTCTCCTTTATAGACCAATCAATAGTCATGCTGACCTTTGACTAAGGACACCTTCATGCAAATAGCTGTCTAAGGTTCCATCTTGTCTTTTCACTATAATCGCTGCATCTCTTGTGAATGGTTTTCCGTTTATAGGGGCTGCTTTATATTTGTTTATTTTATTTTTACATTTTGTTATTTATTATATTTTATATTTTATATTTGTTTATTTATTTCATAGTATTTTATATTAATTTTATTATTATGATTACATTATTTAAATTGTTTTATATTTTAATATTTATAATATTGCATTTGATAATTTAGTTATAATATTATCTTGTGAGAGTTATAATTAATTACTAATATTTATAATTTTAATACATATTTTGTTTTTATTAATAATATCAATGATATAATATTATTATAATAATATTTAAATTGAAATTTTATAATTTTGATATCTATTTTATTAAGTGTTTGAATCTCAATAGGTTACGATATTGGGGACATGACAAAACCCTCATCTTTGGTTGTTGGTTTCAATGGTGAGAGATCCACCCTAGCCAGAAGGAGTGATTCTACTTCAGGGGTCACCTTTGCACTTACAGAGTTTTCTGATTTTCACTATTTTGGAGGTTTAGAATGAAGATTTTCTCTATATTTTGATGTAGGATCGGAGGTTTTGGTGTGTTCGATGCTTTGCCTTATTTTGGTGTGTGTTTGGAGGTGTTTAAACTTATTTTCAGAGGTCTGATATGCATTTCCAGAATTTTGGAAATTCACTTTTACATAGTGGTTGGAAGTGTTAATTTGCATGTAGGTTCGTTGGTGACTGAAGCTTCATTCTAGGCATTGTTTCAAATGATTCCTCACATCTGAGTGCCACATTTTGAAGTACTCATTTGCATTTTTTGGTGAAGCATATATTTTTAGGAGCAAATCACCCCTCCTAGGGAGCCATGCCATTTGGGCGTTAGTGCACAGGCAGGTCTACTGATGTATAGGCATGAAATCTGCTCATCTCAGAATTTGTGCAGCTGTTCTTTGGTGTGAGATCGCGGTGGTTGGTTATCTACTATTGTAGCTATCTTGTGGTGCAAGTTGAATGCAATTTGCTGCCCATGTATGACTGTTATCAGGTTTGATAATCATTGTTTCTAGTTCTGAAACATCTTTCATTAAGTCTGATTTCATTTGTTATCATCACCAATATGATATGTAATGATTCAATGTGAAGATAATGCAATTTCATGGTCTATTTCCTTCTTTGCTATGTTTCCTATGAATGCTATATTATGTTGAAAACACTTGAATGCAAAAACAAACCTGCAATCCACATTACACTCAACAAACAAACCAAAAAAAATCAGGGGTGGTTGTTACAGAAGACAAGTCCGATTTCACCCCATGCTGATCTCTCTGCTGTGAATAAGTCTGCATTTGCTGATTTCATCAATTTCATCTCCGTGCCATCACTGTGAGAATGCTAGCCGAGCAAGTCAAGGTAAAAACTCTAACAATAAGGGCAAGTGACCTAAATTTTATTCTTGGTGTATATTCTCTCTTAAAGTTGTAAGGACTCTTTTGAGGGAAGATGCCAAGGAGGGTAATGCAAAGAATCAAAATGAAGTTAATCAATGCAAATGTTGATAGATTGAAGTTGCAAATTGGCTTTAGAAAATCAATAATGTTAGCATCCAGTGGAACTGAAAGAGGCAACCCTATATGTAAAATGCAGTGCCAAACATGACAAGATTAGCAGGTTAAGCGATTTCATTGAAATGTCATATCTTCAAAGTGATATCTTGGAAATGCATCTCAAAACTTGAGGGCTCCAATATAAAAGTGGGGCATATACCTTGTAAAGACAAGATTTAGTGGTTTCCTTCATACTAAAGAATGGCCCAATGCACTGAATTCCCAATCATGTATAATTTTGTTATAATCTCCACAAGCTTTCTGTAGTTAAAAAAAGCTGAAACCTAGAAAGAATCTTTAGATTTTAGAAGACTCTGAGGTTAGTTTTACTAAGGTTTACCACAAATTGGTGAAGCTGACAAAAAAAGGCAAAGGTATGTTCTTTTTTAAACCTTTGGGAGAGAGAGAGAGGAGCATCAAAAAAATATAATATAGCATTTATAACATGATGCATTATAGAATCCTTTTCATGAGTATGTTGCTGAAGAAAGGGTTGACACTAATTGATACAAATATCACAAAGAATTGGCGAGGACACCCTTGTTTGACTCCATTAATACTCTTAAATTCTTAATAGTGTAATAGAGGTCATGGGAAATTTGGAATCAACCAATAACCATCTCATAGAGTTTCATGATATTAGTAACAAAAAAAATCTAAGATAACCGTGTAAAACATATTTTGTAAATGTAGATGTTTCAAATAGAGTCAAAGGCCTTCCTAAAGTATACAAAATGACAAAAGAATTTGGCAAGACTGATAAAGATCATCTTCAATGATAGCTCAAGCATAAAAATATTGTTTGTAGTTAGAAAGTCTCTCTTGAAGCTTGCATCTCCCCGCACTCTAATATTACCACTCTTCAAGTACTTAGGAAAATTCCATGTCCAACATTATTGCCTAAAATTTTGACAAATGTATGCCCAATCATGGTAGTCTTGTAGTTATTTGGGTTTTAAGTTTTGACTACCCTTGATGGATGGATTAGATGCATGATATTTGTGATCAGGAGGGTGGAAATACCTGGAAAATTACTTCATTAAATATCTCTCAACATTTGAGAAACTTAGCCTAAAGCACCTTTCTCAAAGGAAAAAATGACAGCCTGGAGAGGAAGGTGGAGAGGAGACCCAATCAATAGGCTGGACGGGAAAATAAAGGAATTTGCATATGAAACCCATGCGTGGGGATCAATGTTAAGAGATAAAGGTTATCCTCAAGAGGAGGGTAACAACGAAAGGTCCTTGGACAATGATGGAGGACATTGAGGAGCTGATACCATTTTATTGCAAGAGACTCGTTTTTTTGAGGGGGATGACAGTAATCTCTACATGTGGAGGATATGGAAGGAGGGTCATGAGCTTAAGTTAGAGTGGAGCTCCCAATCCATGAATTTACATTCCTTATGGTACGGTACTCTTGATTCATTGGGTATGGACCATGACCACAGGATCAAATGGAATGACAGGCTGTGTGGCAAAAGTGTCAATTGCTTCTTCCGACAGGCGTGGTCAGCTCTATTTAGATATGCAAGGCACAGGCTACTTGGCCTTTGGCACTTTGTTAGTGACATGTACCTCACATGACCCTAGGATATCCAATGATTTCTTTGCTCCATTGATTCTTCAGTTATTGATGACTCTTATGGTTGCCAATCACCACTGTAGCCTAGATGTGTATATTTGAGGTCAAAATGGTTGGAACAAGTACATCTATATGGATTTGGGAAATATCCATAATGTTGAGACTCAAACTCGGCAAGCTCTTTTATGACACAGACTAGGATTTGGTGGAAAGCTAGGCCAAAACTTGGCAATTGAAAAACTATATATAATATATGAAAAAATATTTTTATTGAAGATTTCAATTTGATTTTCTGTCTTTTTACAGTCTCAACTGAGTTTGACAGAAGAGACTTATACCATCATACACCAATTTCATCCAAATTTTTTAGAATTATGTCATTATACACCAATTTTGAGATTTAGAGAAGACTTATGGATCTGAATTTTCCTTTTAAATCTTCTCTATTGAAATTAGGAAAACCAAAATAATTTGATTTTTTTCCCTAAACTCATCCTCTTCAACAAAATGTTTCCGTCCCATTTTACCATCCATGTTATCATATGTGAAAGGGTTACCCGGGGACGCGTCCCCCCTCCAAAATCCCCCGTCCCGGTTCCGGGGACGTCCTGGGTACTGGGAGACGGCTAGGGGACGGCAGGGGACCGTCCCCCTTTTTTGAAAAAACTCAAGAAACGTCCCGGGGATGGGGGGACGGCGTTGACCAAATAGGGACGGCTGACCAGTCCCGGGGACGGAAGGGGGACGGCTGAGCCGTCCCTCAACCGTCTCGGGGACGGCCGGCCGTCCCCTACGTTTTGAAAGCCAAAAACATAAATTTTAAAACATGAAATTTAAAAAGGTCGGCCCTGCCTACGTGGCATGTGTGGGGCCAAGTGTTTTAAGTTACAAGACTCGCCCAAACTCGGCGAGTACTCGCGAGTGACCCTGAACGAGTCCCAGAGACTTGGCTACCGAGTACTCGCCGAGACTCGTCGGACTCGGCAGACTCGCCGAGTTTTGTGCCTCAGACTCGGCCATTTTAATTAAATTTTTTAAAAAAAAATTGCAATCTTTAATTTACAAATTTTTTAATTAAATGGTGTGCGCCATGAAGGTTTGTGTGGTTTCAAAGGTCTTCATTTGGGCTTGGTGGGGGCTAAGGTTGTGAGAGGCCCAGCCCCCTGCCCCTTGACCCACAATAAGAAGGGCACTGGGGTGTTTCCCCCAAAACCTCATTAAAACTATAGGTCTAAGCATGTTATAGGCCAATGATGAATCATGATCATTAAACCTACAAAATACATATCCCCTGTTGCAAATCTTTGCATCTTTTGCAGTCAAAGCCATAATCAAGGATTA
This sequence comes from Sequoia sempervirens, assembly GCA_007258455.2. Classification (NCBI taxonomy): domain Eukaryota; kingdom Viridiplantae; phylum Streptophyta; class Pinopsida; order Cupressales; family Cupressaceae; genus Sequoia; species Sequoia sempervirens. Next base: position 229,473,224 of record VDFB02270651.1, on the reverse strand, counting down.
TCTTGTTCCATACATTAGACATACGATATTGTATTTTGATTTTCATAACAAACTTTAAAACTATATGGCAGCAATGTAGCCTTTGGGCATTTTGATATAAGTTTATAAATTATAACTTGGAGGTTGTTTTATGATTTGTGTAACTGTATGTTAATTTTGAATGCGTATTGACTATTGACTTTGAGTATTGGCATAATGTTGAACACAAATGTTATATGTTAATGTTCTATAATGTGTATCATGCATGCCTTATTCATGTTATCTATTAAATATTTAAATTTTCCCTATATTTTTTAAATTTTCCCTATATTTTTATATAACCGTCCCCTGCCGTCCCTAATTTTGGCCTCAAAAATCGGAAACTTGGGGACTCGTCCCACCGTCCCCTGCCGTCCCCGTCCCGGAAACTTGGGGTAACCTTGGTCACTGAAGAACTTTTATATAAAATCTTTTAACAGCATATATAAGAAAGTTTCAAATTTAAGTTGACCATTCATCTTTCTTATATATATGCTGTCACCATTAACAGCACATATAAAAGTTTTTAGCAGCATATCTACTTAAGAGTTGACCTCACCACAAGCATATCCATTTGCCAACAAGGCTAAGAAGCGTCAAAGGGGTTTGTAGGCCATTTTTTTTGGGCAATTTAACTGTACAAACAAATTGTCCAAATTTTGGGGCATCGTCAAGTTGTGCAATCATTTTATCAGAAATAATGAACTTAAGGTAATATATGTACGTGCAATTTCCATTGTACCTGTATCATGCACATTAAATAAATTTTTTCATTGGGCCATTTAACTGTACAAACAAATTGTCCAATTTTTGGGGCATTGTCAAGTTGTGCAATCATTTTATCAGAAATAATGAACTTAAGGTAATATAAGTACATGCGATTTCCATTGTACATGTATCACACACATTAGATAAATTCTTTCATTGGGCCATTTAACTGTACAAACAAATTGTCTAATTTTTGGGGCATCGTCAAGTTGTGCAATCATTTTATCAGAAATAATGAACTTAAGGTAATATAAGTACGTGCAATTTCCATTGTACATGTATCATGCACATTGGATAAATTCTTTCATTGGGCCATTTAACTGTACAAACAAATTGTCTAATTTTTGGGGCATCCTCAAGTTGTGCAATCATTTTACCAGAAATAATGAACTTAAGGTAACATAAGTATGTGCAATTTCCATTGTACATGTATCATGCACATTAGATAAATTCTTTCAAGAAGGCATCATTTTCCAAGATAACTCTTTGGAATAATGTTCGAATCTATAACCAACATTTTGTTATTTATTGAACAAAGTAGGTCTACATTCCTATGATTACCAGATTTTTCCTGTTGGTAAAATTGATGTTTACATGAAAAGAGGAAGGATGCATTGCTTTGTTCAACTACAAATCACTGTAACATGGCATAAAAAGTGTGCACAAAGTAGTATACCAAAATCATCATATGGAAATGTCAATTGAATTTCTAAGCGACCTATGAAAAATATTCTAATCTTCTAAGCAATCCAGATTATAATTAAAAAGAAGCATGTACAAGCCATTTTAAGGGAATTTTTTACTTTGGGAAGATACTACTGCAGTTACCCATCCTTATTTGCTTATATGGTCTAGAATTTAATAATATTTAATATTACGAAGTGAATGGAATCATATTTCTTATTTTATTTTCAGGAAGTGGGCGCCATCTTCACACATCATCAAAAGTCGATACTTCTGGATTCAGCGGCTGTAGACAGGAGAAGAAAGATTACAGCTTTCCTTGGAGGATTTGATCTTTGTGATGGACGTTATGATACCCCAGAACACAATCTATTTCAAACTCTGCAAACTGACCATAAGGATGATTATCATAATCCAACTTTTACGGTAGAGTTGTAAACTTTTATGGTATATTTTTAATTCTTGTAGTAGATGGTTGTAATATTTAATTTTGAATAAGTTACAGTGCCTTTGCATCTTCTCTGTTATTATTTATAGACAGGTTACCGACTCAAAAGATAAACAATATATAAAGTTATTTTGCCATTTCAAAATATTTCTACTAAACAAGTCCTGAGTGAGCTCCATGAATGTAAAAATGCATATTTACCCTGCACTGGCAATCAAGCTATAGAAAATAGCAAATAATGTGAGTGAATAAACTAGTCGACATTCATTCAGACAAATTTCTCTATTAGGCCTATGATCTAATAACTTAAGATGCTGTGATCATGTTTATGTGGCATGATTAACAGTAAACAATAATATTAGTAAAGATTGGTAAGAAACATAGTTTCCTGACAGTAAGAAGTTTTAAAACACATTAATTAGGATCATGAAACGTGAAGATAAATAGAATAATTTTACGAAAAAAGATGGATGTAATTTTTTACTTTCTGGAGATCATCTTTTATATACTTTTCCCATTAAGTTAATGCCTTCTTTTGAAATACTGTCCTAGAATATCTATTATAGGAATGAACTTATTTACAAAAACCAAGCACAATGTCATGCCTGAGGCTTGGAAGAGAGCATGTTTGGAATAAAATAGTAGAGACATGAGAGATCGGTCTAGAAAGATCACTTAGTGAAAGCACAAAAACAAGAGACTGCATAAGTATAATATATACCTAACACAGAATACTTTAATTCCTTTTTCTTGTTTCTTTTGGATATATTGTTAAACAAAATATAAAATCAATTTATAGATTTATTTTTGAGTTTGGTAGTCTTGAAATAGGGAGTGAATTATGAAAACAAATATTTGCTTTGTACTTGCCATTGGGCTGTACAAAATATCAGATCATTTTAGTTGTAATGTGCCCTTTTTCATGAGCATTAGAGTTTGGAGGATTAGCCTATCATTTGACCCTTGTAAGCTAGTGTTGTTAGAGGGTTTAGTTTGGGTGTTATTGAGTTCTCCAGGTGGCCTATTGCAGTGTTTATCTCTCCAGATCCTTGGCGTAATCTGAGGCTTTGTAATTCAGAGGTTTTTGGCTTCGTTTTGATGCACTTACTATTTATAGAAAGTCAATTGAGTGATAGAGGCCAACCTTACTATTTTTGGTAAGGCACCTGGGTGAGCAGAAGATTTAGTGGGTTACCTCCTGGTGCAGACGAAAATGATTTATATTCATTATTGTAGGAGTTATGGCATTTTTATTATTATTATTTTTTGGTAACCCAAGGTATCCCCACAACCCCCAGCCCAATGTCACCTAGAGGGGAGTGGGGAGGCTAGACTACTCTTTGGAGGTGGTCCGTAGAGTCGGCAACTGGAAGGCATTTTTATTATTATTAAAGTTGTACTTTAATAATAATAATTAAATATCAAAAGTGCATATAATAATGATTATTTGACTTTATATTATAAAGCATAGTAGTCAGGAGACGTGTCTCCCCCCTCTGAGACGTGTCTCCAGCACTACACTAGTACCCGGAGACTGCATTTCTAACTTGGAAACTTCTTCGACATCTCCCACCATCTCCCACGTCTCCAAAACCCTAAAATCGCGTCTCCCGTGAAGTCTCCTGTGAAGTCTCCTGCGTCTCCTATGTTTTAAAGGCAAAAAGTAAAAAAAAAAAAATTTAAACATACTTCATATGCTTTTAGCTGCCGTACGCGACTGAAGAGGGCGACGACAAAGAAAAGTTCAAAAGTGTGAGGCATCGAAAATTTTAAAGTCTGGACCATATCCCGTATCAGCCATCACTCATTAGGTATGTAAATTTTTAATTAATTTTCAGATGTGTTTGTGTGCATACTACATCATTATCAGAAAGTTCAAACTATAGAACATGAAAAGTAAAACAGATTACTGGTATGCTTGAATGCCACAGTCATAGATGTGAAATAATTCGTCTCCTTCAAATGTGTAGAGAAGGAAAATATAAATTAAAAAAAGTTCTCAACCTAGGATGTAAACAACCATGGAAACAGACTAAATTACTAATCCTTTAGTCTCCTTTTTCTGATGGTTCAAAACATAACATACATAGGTGAATCTATAAGCTAAAGCAGATTGGTCTTGTTATCTTTTAAAATTAATATATTTAACCAATTTTTTAAATGTAGTTATTTAGAAAGAAAATTTAGGTTACAAGTATTTGTAATAAATGATAAGTTTTTTTTTTATTATTTAATATCATACACAAGTGCGGCATACAAATACTCATGTTGAATACAGATAAAACTTACAAGTAGCTCATGAGGTACAAAACATAGTCTCATGTTGAATACAGATACAGTGAACATCAATTTTCCAGGAACCCTAGATATGAGATAGCAGAAAAATGTCAATGCAATTAATATTAAAGAATACAAAGACAAATAAATATTCAGTACTTCAAAAACAGAGTCTCATGTTGAAATCAAAATCAAAATGTTGTAGCTTAATATGATTCATTCAAATAATTTCCTCAAAGACATGTCTTTTTCCGATTTTCTGTTTCTTTTTTTATTTTTATTTTTTCATAACTTTAGCTACAGCCATTTCAAATTTTTATTTATTTTTTCTGTTTCCTTTTTCATAACTTTAGCTTCAGCCATTTGATTTCTAATCATAATGTGTTTTTGTTTTTTGTTTTTTGTGTAGAATTTGAATCATTGAATCAAGAATGTCGAGTGGGGGAAACAAACAAGGCTTGTATCCGTTGTGGAAGTATGTTGATTGTAATGTCCCCTTCTTGAGCATGATCTTTTTTGTTGACCGTTGGCCTAAACCGGAGACCCGTAGGCTACTCGAAAGGTGAAATTAGAGTTTCATGTTTTGGAGGTTGTTGTTACTCGTGAATTGATGATTGACTGGTGGATTCTTTCTGGGTTTTCAGAGAGCTTCGCAGTGGTGTGTTTTTCTTGGCTTTCCGGGCACCTTCTGGAATTTACTATTTTTAGTAAATTCTATTTCTGGCAGTGGTCCTGTCATTCTCAGCATAGTTGGCTTTCCTCTTCAGTCGATTTAGTTGGTTTGTTCAATTTTAGCCTTGGGATGCATTTTGGAGAGATAAGTTCATTTTATTTAAATAATGATATATTTTAATATTATAATACTCCCTTGGCCTAGTCTCATAACTTAATGTTGTTTTAAAAAGGTGGTCTTCAAGGGGTGGCACCTCATTGAGGTAATTTAATATTTATTAAGGTCAAAATTGAAGCTTTAGGGTGGACGCCTATCTTGAAGAGATGAATTTCATTAAAAGTCAAAATTGAAGCCTTGAAGAAAAGTGATGCCATTTCTTGGAGGGAAAAGTTTGGATTCAAATTTGAAAATTAGGGTTTCTAGAAGCTTCTGGAGGGTCTTCACAATATTATAAAAGGAGGTCTTGGGTCTTCATTTGATTATCTTATGTCTGAATATTGTTATGTTGTCGGAATGGTGCTGGGATTGCTTCGAGGAATGAATGCCTCCTAGCCTTGGCTCGACTTCATGCTTGAGAGATAGCATCTAGCGGGGAATTTAGTTTGCTTGTGAGAGGTTTTGTAGTGAGGTTTGAATTGTAGTGCTGTTTTGTCATTTGTAGTTCAAGTTTATTGCATTCCATGTCATTTTCTGGAGTTACTGATATCATAGCTGAATTGTAGTTTTCACTCATATATTTAAAAATAAAAATATGTTGGTTATGGGTATTGTTTCAATGTGTTTCCTTGGCAAGGGCGCCCCATTTTGATAAATTTCAGATTTTGTAGACAAAGCTTTGAATTTTAAGAAGGAAATCGCCCTTCTTAGAGGGCTGTACCATTTGGGTCTCCTTGGGAATTGTGCAAGAAAAAAGATAAAGGTTTTTGGTGAGGCTTTGTTGTCTATACTTGGTCGCCATCTTCTTAAGGGTGCTATGCATTTGATTTCATGTCAATAGAGTTAGTATTGAGTGAGAAAAGTGCATTTTAGTGAGTCTATAGGGTGCTAGTTTGCATATTTAAACTGCTGGTCTGTCATATCAGATTGGAGTAATTTGCTTGTTGGTGAAGGGTAGGTGATTAGAAGTCATATTAAGCCTTGTGGAGGTCACCTTCAGTGTTGTAGCCATTGATGAGCATTCTAATTCTTGTTCTTGCAGGCATTCTTCATCATATTGTAAGTTGAACAGTAGTACTGTCAGCATTTCTTCTAATCTTGCTCTTCATGTTTTGTAATGCCCACTGAATAAGTGGAAGAGGCTGGCTTGCCGCCTATTTTATATTCTGAAGTTGCATTTGTATCTCTTTATATCTCCACCATATGGTCGCCTCATTTCCATTCTGGATTGGATAGCACATACTTGGTGTTGAGTTTACTTTTAGCATTGTAGTTGATAGGGATCCTCTAACCATATGCACGCCGTCATCTGGCGCATTCTTGGTTAGAGTTATTCAGTTTAGGCATTGCATTGAGATCCTCTGACCATATGCTAACACCTTGCCCATTTCGGGATCATGGTGTACATCCTTGGTTAGAGTTGAATTTTGCTTCGCTTGGCTTTTAGTGCTAACCCTAACGGGCGCATGTTGTTTGTAATTTGCAAAAAAGAAAAAAATTGGTTTGGTATATTTCATTGATCGTGTTAAGGGGCCAAAGGGTTCAGGTGGAACAACCACGATCTCATACAAATTATGCCCAATTTCATGGCAAGGTACTTACATGAGGGTGAGGGCTCATTTCCTTCACATACCTGGAAAAGGTGTTGATCCTTGTATAAATAAGGTGGAACGATACGACGCTGTGAGGGATCAAGAAAGGGCTGATGGTAAAGTTTCTAATATGAGCTCTCATGCTTCAACAATAGGGGCAATAGGGGAAACTGCTGCAAATCGAACTCAAATTAGAGAGACAGAGGTGGATGTGTCTTCAAGAGATGTAGCAGGAGAAAGTTCTTAGTCTCACAAGAGGCCACACATTGGTAGCTCAAACCCCATTGGCAGATTATTTGATGTGCAAGGTCGAGAAGCAGTTGATGTAGCAATTGCACGCTTCTTTTATGCCAATGGAATACAGTTTAATGTTGCTCGATCACCTTTCTATACAAAGATGGTCCAAGCAATCAGCAGTGCACCAATTGGATATAGACCACCTATGTATGAAAAACTTCGCACTACTCTAATTGATAAAGAAAAAATTCGATTAGAGCAACAAACTGCACCATTGAAAAGAGTGTGGGCTTCAGAAGGATGCAGCATTGTGATGGATGGGTGGACGGATACTAGAAACCGTCCACTACTTAATATCATGGTAACATGCAGCAAAGGGCCTTATTTTTTGAAGGCATTAGATTGTTCGGGGCAAGAAAAAAATGCAGAGTATCTTTTTAACTAGCTATGTGATGGCATTGAGGAGGTAGGGGCATCACATGTAGTCCAAATTGTTATAGATGCTGCCCTTGTTTGTAAAGCAACAGGCATGTTGGTGCACAAGAAATACAAGCATATATTTTGGACACCATGTTGTGTGCATTCGTTGAATAATGCACTCAAAGATATTGGCAAGTTTGAGTGGGTTTCAGCTCTCATAGAAAAGGGCAGAAAAATTCAAATGTTTATATGCAACCATCATCAAACACAAGCTATTTATTGAAAATTTGCCAAGGTGGAGCTTCTCAAACCAGCTGATACAAGGTTTGCTTCTTATTTTATTCTTCTTCACCGTCTTTGTGAGGTGAAAGATGCTTTGAGTTCCACGGTTGTTAGTGATGCATGGGCAGCTTGGAGGCAATCTACATCAAATGATGCAATTGAGGTGAGAGGTATGATCCTTGATGACTGTTTTTGGGCTGATGTTAAATTTGTTGTGGACTTTATTCAACCCATATGTGAGGTGATCAAATTTGTAGATTCAGACAAGCCATATTTGGGGGAAATTTATGAAGAGATAGGTTCCATGTGTGAAAGAATTAAGCAAATAACAAATGCAAAAGATCCTTCACTATATCCTTTGATAGAAGAAAAGTTACATGGAAGATGGAACAAACTTAACACACCTCTTCATTGTGCTGCCTATGCCTTAAATCCTAAATGGCATAATATACAAGAGACCAATAAGAGGGCTCCATATGAGGATATAGAGGTAATGAAGGGGTTTTGGGCTACAATAAAAAAGATATATGGCCGAAGTGAGGAAGCATCAGTTATAAGGAGTCAATGGAATAATTTTTCATGTGGGCATGGTGACTTTTCTTCCGTGGAAGCTTTATATGATATGTGAGCAAAGAAAGACCCTATAAAGTGGTGGTGGAACCATGGAGGTGAAACACCTAAATTGCAATCATTTGCTATAAGATTACTTTCACAAGTAGCTAGCTCTTCATCTTGTGAGAGAAATTGGAGTACTTATGGTTTTATTCATTCACTAAAGAGGAACCGATTGGGGTCAAAGAAAGCAGAGAACCTGGTGTACATTCATAGCTCACTTCGCCTTCTCTCTCGTGTAGATCCTGCATACAATGAGGGTCCTTCAGCAAAATGGGACCAAATTTCACCTGATGAAGATGTTGCAGCCATAGTGGATTGAAATATGCTAACCAATTTTTTTGAAGGAATTTCACAACATAAACTAGCAATAGCCAACTGGATTAGCGTTAGCATCAAACTGAAAACCAAGCTTAAAGGAACTCGACGCCAAGAATGCACACTCAATCCAAATGATGGAAAGGTGTTGTCATATGGCAGAGAAATTAAAGAACTGTACTTGAAAGAAACTACTCAACATCAAGAATGTGCACTCAAGATCCCACTGAGGGTGAGGTGCTAACATATGACGGGGTGTTTAATTGAAAACTAGAAATTAATAGGCGGATAACCAACCATGAAGCTATTACAAACTAATTCATCCGTTGCGGCGGGCATCCACAGAATAGTGGGGATTCACCACTTGAAAGTGGGTACAATGATAAACAAGTTCTTTCTCCGCACTGGCGGTAAACCGTCCAGGGGTAATTAATAGGAAATGAAACAAGTAGTTGTAGCAATAACATAGGTTGGATTAGTACTACTAATCAAAACCTTACAATTCAAAAGACTACAAAAACATATATTACAATGATAGAGAAATAAGACTAGAAGAGAAGAATGAGCTCTATAATGTTCCTTGACTTTCCTAATGATAGAATTATGATCAAAACAGAAAACATATGAATCTGATATAAAAACAGAGTTCTGGAATTCTTAATCAGTAGACTGTGAAACCAAAGAAATATTCATAACTCACTCATTTCACCTCCAAATAGAATGAGATCAAGTGCAATGAATTGCTAGAAGGTAGGCGACCAAGCTGAGATGACAAAACAGCTTCAAAGAACTCCTGTGAATTTTACACAAATCCCAAAGCACTTCCAGAAAAAGTACGACCCTCCTTGAAGGGGCGATTTCTCTTTAAAAATCAAATCCTCAATCATAAAATCTCAAAATTGGCATGAAGAGTTGCCCTTGGTCAGCAATTAGAATGATGAAATGCCCAGAACCAAATTCCAACTGAAAATAAAGTTATAAATTAAAATCACCTTCAGCTGTAGTTGAAACAGCAAAACAAAAATTGATAAATCTTCAAAATTTCTTCACAATCGAGCTCAATCTGCTAGTCTGGATGAGAAGCAGTGAATTCCAACTAGGTGCTGTATTTCAAACACGAAATTGGATAATTGGCTAGTAGGTAGCATCCTCGAAGCAAGATTTCATTTGTCATTTCGACAGCATAATAGTATGATAACATGAATGGATACAAAGCTGGAGCAAAAACCTTCATTAAATAGAAGCTTACAAAACTCTTCAGATTCTTGAGAAAGCACACCAAAAGACATAGGAGTCTTTTCAAATTTCCAAAAAACAATCAACTTCTCAAGATGGCGTCCTTTTTGCATATTATGAATTTCACTTTATTTAAAAAGTATTTCTTTTAAAAGTGGCGTCCACTTTTTTCCCAAGGCAAAAGGCATTAAATAAAATATATTTAATTCTTCATGAAGGTGTCCCCCTTCCAATTCCCTCTTTTAAACACAACATAAAGTTGTTCTCCTAGGCCAAGGGGTCAACTGCAAATTATAACATTAATGCCTTGATTCTCCAAAATTAAACCATTAGAAGCCAAACTTGAATTGCATTAAATGCTCCAACTGAAAAAGAAGACCTTGAAGAAAGATAACTGCATACTGCCATAAAAAAGAATTTACTATAAATAGTAAACTCCCCGAAAAACCTCAAAACCACAAAACTGGAAACCCTAATTTTATCTCACACACGCCTAAAGGCTTCTAGAATAGGCTGATGAGTGTCAGAACAGATCACTAATGAGAAGGGGACATTACAGTCCGCCCTCCTCGAGATTGCTTGTCCTCAAGCAACTGAAAAGATGGATGCAACAAAATTTGTTCTCCTTCCCACGTGGCATCTTCAATAGGCAAATTCCTCCATCTAACCAAGTATTCTTTGATTGTCCTTCTCCTCAAGGAATGCTCTCTAGTATCAAGAATTTCTTCAGGAATCAACACCAACTGACCTTCTTCATCCAATGGAGGTAATTCTGAAGTAGCCACAACGTTGTGTCCAAGTGCCTTCTTGAGGCGTGGCACATGAAATACGTTATGCACTTTGCTTTCAGCTGGAAGTTCCAACTCATAAGCAACTTCACCAATCCTCTTGGTGACTTTGAAAGGACCATAAAAACGTGGCTTCAACTTTTCTGCACCACTTTTCTTGAGAGAAGATTGTCTATAGGGCTAAAGCCTCAAGTAGACCATGTCCCCAACTTCAAAAGACCTCTCAACACACTGCTGATCAACGTATGACTTCTGCTGATTTTGAGCTTGTTGCAGATTTTCCTTGAGAGATTTCAAGATGTCTTGGCTTTGTTGTAACATATCCTGTGCTTGTGGAGCTCTACTATCACCAAACACTAAATCAACAAAATTAGTAGCTTCATAACCATAAAGAGCCATGAAAGGTGACATCTTAATTGACATATGATAAGAAGAGTTATAACAATACTCTCCTAAATGAAGCCATTTAATCCAAGCTCTTTGTTGTCCTGAAACATAGTTTCTTAGGTAGCCTTCTAACCATTTGTTAACAATTTCTGATTACCCATTTGTTTGTGGGTGATAACTAGTGCTTGGAGTAAGCACTGTCCCACTCAATCTGAAGATCTCTTGCCAAAAAACACTTAGGAACTTGCTGTCCCTATCACTAACAATAGTTTTAGGTAATTCGTGCAAACGAAAGACCTCTCTAAAAAACAACTCAGCCACTTGAGCTGCTGTAAATGAAGTGGTGACAACAAAGAAATGAGCAAATTTTGCTGTAAATGGGCAAGGGCTGTAACAAACCAGCTGGATAAGAGTGTTCATTTTTATTCCTTTGACAAATTGGACACTCTCTAATGTAGTTCAAGACTTCTTCTTTCAACCCTCTCCAAGTGAATCTTTCACGAATTTACTTATAAGTCTTGAAAATCCCTTGATGACCAGCAAGGGGAACATCATGAAAAGATTGTAGAATCTTCTTTTTAAGCTTAGATTCATGCACTAAAAAGATTCTATCTTTATAGTAAATTATCCCATCAACCAACTTATACCTTTCATCAACCAAATGACCTTCTAGCAAGCTGGTTGCAAACTGATTTTTAGCATAATCAGCAGCAATTAACTCTTTCCAATCTGCTGATAACTCACAAAGTGACTGCAAATGAGGCCTTCTTGAAAGAGCATCAGCCACTACGTTATTTTTCCCTTTGACATATTCAATGTCAAAGTCATAAGCCTGGAGCTTACTTACCCACTTTTGCTGCCTTTCATTCAAATCCTTTTGGCGCATAAAATGCTTAAGACTATTGTGGTCAGTCTTAACAACAAATCTACTTCCCACCAAGTATTGACGGAATTTAGACAAAGCATGCATGATGGCAAGCATCTCTTTGTCATAAATGGAGTAAGTTTTTTCTGCTCCTCTCAACTTCCGGCTTTCGAAGACAATGTGATGTTTGTCTTGCATTAGAATAGCTCCAACACCTTCACCTGAAGCATCACACTGTAATTCAAATGATTTTGTAAAATCCGAAAGAGCCAACACAGGGCATGTACTCATGATGTGCTTAAATTTATCAAAAACTTCTTGTGCCTTCTTGGTCCAAAGAAAAACTCCTTTCTTCGTAAGATCTGTGAGAGGGGCTGCTTGATGAGAATATCCTTTCACAAATCTTCTATAGAATCCACATAACCCCAAAAATCCTCTCAAATGAGAAACATTCTTTGGAGTTGGCCAATCAAGAATGGCTCTTATCTTCTCAAGATCAACTTTCACACCCATTGAACTGATAATGTGGCCAAGATATAAGAGTTCTGTCATCCCGAACTCACACTTTGATTCTTTGGCGAATAAACATTCCGCCTCCAAAATACTAAGCACTTCTTCCAAATGCTTAAGGTGCTCTTCCCATGACTTACTGAAAATGAGAATGTCGTCGAAGAAGATAAGCACAAACTTCCTCAACTGTTGTCTAAAAATCTTGTTCATACAAGATTGAAATGTTGCTGGAGCGTTTGTCAAACCGAAAGGCATGACAAGAAATTCAAAATGCCCAAAGTGACATCTGAATGCTGTTTTTTCTATGTCTGTCTCCCTCATTCTGATTTGATGGTAACCCAAACGAAGATCAATCTTTGAGAAAAACATAGCTCCATGGAGCTCATCAATAAGCTCGTCTATCCTAGGAATAGGATATCTATTCTTGATTGTCTTTTGATTCAATGCATGGTAGTCAACACACATACACATCGTGCCATCTTTCTTTTTGACCAGCACCACTGCAGAAGCAAAATGACTCTTGCTTGGTCTAATGAAACCACTCTCCAAAAGCTCTTTGATGGCTTTTTCAATCTCATCTTTCTGCTTCTTTGGATAACGGTAGGGCGTAGTCATGACAAGCTTTGCTCCTTCTAATTCAATGACATGCTCAGAACCTCTTTCAGGAGGTCTTCCAAGAGGTAGGCTTCCAAAGACTTTGCTCTTCTTTGAAAGTAAGGCTTGAATATCTGGATGATATTTCCTTTTCTCTTCCACTGGATCAGCTAGTAGAACCAAACGTTCAGCGGCCCATTCAACCTGCTCGTGACGGATCAGCCTTTCCATCCTCTTCAAAGACACAATTCGAGGGCCCCCATTTGACATCCCTCTTAGAACAACCTTCTTTCCATTAGATTGAAATTTAAGCTCCATAGTTTGCAAATTCAATGTGATCTCACCAAGAGATCGCAGCCATTGTATGCCTAGCACAGCATCGGTGTCTCCAATTCCCACCACATAAAAATCATCTTTAATCTCATAATTTCCCAATTGCATAGAGAGGTTAGGAATCTTCCTCGTGCAAGACATAGTAAAACCATCTGCAAACATTACTTTGAAACCATCAAATTCCTCAGTCTTCAAACCCTTTTTAGCAACCAATCCTTCATCAATAAAATTATGAGTTGCTCCAGTGTCAATTAAAGCAACAATCCTTTGGGAATTAACTACTCCATGAACCCGAAAGGATTCATTTTTCTGAAAACTTGATAGTTGTGCAAAAGCACTACCATCTACCATCTCATTAGGCTTCTCTTCAAGGGCTTCCTCACCTTCACTGCTTGCTGATTCGTATTACTGATCAGACGAATCAGATTCAGCTCCATAATCAGAATAGCCCTCCATTAAGTTTGCTTTGCCTCTTCCATAGCAACAGTGACCCTTAACCCAAGGTTCACAACAAGTGAAGCAAACTCCATCTTTCCTCAGCTGTTCTCTGAGCTCTTCAGATAACTTTGGTGGAAACTTCTTAGGCAGATTTGAAAAATGTTTTTTATCTTTCTTATGGCTGAATGGTTTTGAATGAAACTTAGGCCTTGGGGCTGCCAACTCCATGCTCCTAGCTTTCTTGATGGCTTCATCTAGAGTTGGTGGATCAAAGGCTTTGACCCATCCTTTCAAAGGCTCCATTAAACCTTTAGCAAAAAGAACCACAAGTCTTCTTTCAGTGATGTTAGGCACCATTACTGATAACCTCTGGAAATCAGCAACATAATTTTCTAAAGATCCTTGCTGTTTCAATTGTGCCAATTCTCTGAATCTGAATTTTGGATCCTTGGTATCAAATCTCTCGATCAGCTTGTTGGTAAATTCGTCATAGGTACGAATGAGGTTATGGCCAAGAGTGACCAAACCGTGAGTCCACCATTCGTGAGCTATCCCATCCAAATGCAAAGTAGCAAATTTGATAGCATCTCCTTCTAGCATGGGTCTGAGAGAGAGATAATTATCCAGCTTCTGCACCCATGATCTGGCTGTGCACTTATTACTACCATCAAAATGTTCCATAGTTATCTTTCCCAAAGCTTGGTAGAAATCATTTCTAGGCACCATAGGAGGATGTTGTTCATTCCTTCCTCCATTTCTCCGACTCCTTTGATTCATGAATTGATCAAAGGTCCAAGTACCTCTCAAGTCAAGAGGTAAAGAAACGTACTCTATGTAAGCTTGACGTGCATCATCAGCAAAGGTTGGTGCAACTTCAACCGGTTGTTGCTCTTCCTTTGGTGTGAAGACGGGAAAAAGAGGTCTAGAGGATGACCCACTAGGAATTGCGGCATGCTGACCCACAACTCTGTTTCTGGTATTCACCTCAGGACTGCCATTAGTGTTATTTCCATTAACTCCACTGCTTTCTCCAGTTGAGTTATTTTGGGGCTGAATGATATTTTGAGCTGCTTGCTGGTCCAACTTGGACAATAGACGAGATATCATGTCTATCATTCCATCAAACTTCTTCTCAACTCTGTCCCTCTCTTCATTAGCTTGCCTTACATTGTCTGACATTATTTCAACTGTCTTTTCTGTACCTTCCACTGTTTTGCCAAGATCCCTCAAGACTTCTGAAAAAGTCTCTGCCTCTGGAACAGGTGGGAACTGATGCTGAGTTCTGGCCTGACTTCTAGTGAATGGTCTAGTGTCTCTTTCACTCATCCGACAACCAACTGCAAATTGCTATAGGATGGCAGGGTCTTCTGCTCTGATACCACTGAAATATGCTAACCAATTTTTTTGAAGGAATTTCACAACATAAACCAGCAATAGCCAACTGGATTAGCGTTAGCATCAAACTGAAAACCAAGCTTAAAGGAACTCGACGCCAAGAGTGCACACTCAATCCAAATGATGGAAAGGTGTTGTCATATGGTGGAGAAATTAAAGAACTGTACTTGAAAGAAACTACTCAACGTCAAGAATGTGCACTCAAGATCCCACTGAGGGCAAGGTGCTAACATATGATGGAGTGTTTAATTGAAAACTAATTACAAACTAATTCATCCACTGCGGCGGGCATCCACAGAATAGTGGGGATTCACCACTTGAAAGTGGGTACAATGATAAACAAGTTCTTTCTCCGCACTGGCGGTAAACCGTCCAGGGGTAATTAATAGGAAATGAAACAAGTAGTTGCAGCAATAACATAGGTTGGATTAGTACTACTAATCAAAACCTTACAATTCAAAAGACTGCAAAAACATATATTACAATGATAGAGAAATAAGACTAGAAGAGAAGAATGAGCTCTATAATGTTCCTTGACTTTCCCAATGATAGAATTATGATCAAAACAGAAAATATATGAATCTGATATAAAAACAGAGTTCTGGAATTCTTAATTAGTAGACTGTGAAACCAAAGAAATATTCATAACTCACTCATTTCACCTCCAAATCGAATGAGATCAAGTGCAATGAATTGCTAGAAGGTAGGCGACCAAGCTGAGATGACAAAACAGCTTCAAAGAACTCCTGTGAATTTTACACGAATCCCAAAGCACTTCCAGAAAAGTACGACCCTCCTTGAAGGGGTGATTTCTCTTTAAAAATCAAATCCTCAATCATAAAATCTCAAAATTGGCATGAAGAGTCGCCCTTGGTCAGCAATTAGAATGATGAAATGCCCAGAACCAAATTCCAACTGAAAATAAAGTTATAAATTAAAATCACCTTCAGTTGTAGTTGAAATAGCAAAACCAAAATTGATAAATCTTCAAAATTTCTTCACAATTGAGCTCAATCTGATAGTCTGGATGAGAAGCAGCGAATTCCAACTAGGTGCTGTATTTCAAACACGAAATTGGATAATTGGCTAGGAGGTAGCATCCTCGAAGCAAGATTTCATTTGTCATTCCGACAGCATAACAGTATGATAACATGAATGGATACAAAGCTGGAGCAAAAACCTTCATTAAATAGAAGCTTACAAAACTCTTCAGATTCTTGAGAAAGCACACCAAAAGACATAGGAGTTTTTTCAAATTTCCAAAAAACAATCAACTTCTCAAGATGGCGTCCTTTTTGCATATTATGAATTTCACTTTATTTAAAAAGTATTTCTTTTAAAAGTGGCGTCCACTTTTTTCCCAAGGCAAAAGGCATTAAATAAAATATATTTAATTCTTCATGAAGGCGTCCCCCTTCCAAGTCCCTCTTTTAAACACAACATAAAGTTCTCCTAGGCCAAGGGGTCAACTGCAAATTATAACATTAATGCCTTGATTCTCCAAAATTAAACCATTAGAAGCCAAACTTGAATTGCATTAAATGCTCCAACTGAAAAAGAAGACCTTGAAGAAAGATAACTGCATACTGCCATAAAAAAGAATTTACTATAAATAGTAAACTCCCCGAAAAACCTCAAAACCACAAAATTGGAAACCCTAATTTTATCTCACACACGCCTACAGGCTTCCGGAATAGGCTGATGAGTGTCAGAACAGATCACTGATGAGAAGGGGACATTACATGGATGAAGCGATTGAACCAGGTGGCCTTATTGATTTACCCCCAGTTCTACTACCAGCAGAGGACCCTGAGTTAGAGAGTGATGAGTATTTGGAGAGCCTCATAGCTGGGGACCTTGACATGGATGATACTGATGTGGTGTAGATGATATGAGATATCAGATAGATTTCTGATTTTTGTTTTTTGTTTGCATATTAGCCAATCGAACTATCAATATTTTTGATTTTCAATATCTAATCGAATATGTAATGTCAAATGTGAACTTAGAAGTTAAAACTATGATTATGGAATTTCAATTTGAAGTATGAACCATTGAACTCTTTGACTCTTTGACACAATGTGACAATGACATTTGGATTTGAATTTCGTGTATTTAAAGTTAATGTTCATTTTTAAACTTTACTACTGCTATTGTTTTGAAAGTTCAATGTCATTATATTTTCAGATTTTCTATATATTATTAATTTTTATATTAAAAAAAAAATTGGCATCTCCAAGTACCCCCCGTCTCCTATTGTCAAAAAAATGCCATACCGGTACTGGTACTAGTCTCACGGCAACTATGTTATAAAGGGGTCATTAATGATTTTAAAGTCAAATAATAAAGTTATGATATTGGATGCCCACTTTATGAGATGGCATTAAATAACAAAAGCAAATATAAAGTAAAAGTTATTTATAATATTTTAATGTAAAAATGCCTCATTGGGAATCGAGCCATTTGGAGAAGGTTATATAAAGGCTTTTTGAAAAGCAAATTCATTATCTTTGATCATTTCAACACTTGGGTTTTTGGATGCTTTGGCATTTGGAGGTGAGACCTAGGGTTTTGTTGCAAATTTGATCTTGGAGAGCGTAGCTTCTCTTTGTTTCGAGCTTTCCGAGTGTGTGAAAGATCGTCTGAGGTTTGCTAATGAGGTGGCTTTATCTCATAAGTCACATAGTGCTTTATTGGAGAGAATTCCATATCAAAAGGGTTTGAAAGGATTCATCAAAATATTGAAAGTCAAAGGCTATTGCTCTTCTGCTACAGTGGCGTGAACAGTGCCACGCTATAGTACCCGTGCTACAGTGCTAGGTTATCATTATTGGAGAATAAATCTGGTTATCCACATTTCTATTGTTGTTGTTCGTTGTTTCCAGCCATGGCGTGACAATTACAGGTCTGGTTGCCCTCTCATAAGTCTGATTTCTAAAGGCTGGAGGTATATTGTAAGTTGCTTCCATTTTTTGAGACTGAAATATTCTGATATAATTTACTGAGCACTGAAATTTCTGAAATCCCATAGCTGTAGTAAGTTTGGGCGTCCTATGTATTGTTTCTGCCTTGTATAATGCTCAAAATAAAGTGTTGTAGCTTATCCGAAGTGTTTAATGTTATTTCCTGCTCACTATTAGCATCTATTCGAATGTATTTCAGTCTGATATAGGTTTCTGAGTATAAATTTGAAAGTAGAGGTTGTATACTAACCTCCATAAGCTTGTGTACAAGTCTGAAACCTTATTGCTGTTGTCACTGCATTTCTGGGTGCTCAGTAATACATTCCTAGTCATTGCAAGTCTTAAATTGCCTCTACACTTTGATATCATTCTCAGTGAAATGCAAATTGACTGAAGTATCTCCCTCTACATTTAATATTACTGTTGCCTAGTCAATGGTTATCAGGGAACTTTAGTTGATAATATTATTGTGAACTAGGCTACACATGCTTGTATAGCTCAGAATTGTTGTAAGCTCATTTTGAGCATTGAATTAATGTAAATCAAACCTTGAATGACAGTCTAATATGATAGGTTGAAATGGTGAAGTTGATTACGAAATCTGTAGATGCAATTTATTGGATGTTATCTTGATTATGGCTATGGAATGAAAATGTTTGACAAAATGTTCCGTGGTAAAATTGAGAATTAATCAAGAAAATTCGTAAAGTAAAAACAAAAACTAGGGTGGGACACTTTAGTGGTATCAGAGTGGTTTCCTGCCATCCAGTGTGGGTTTAAATTATATATTTAGTGAATTAACATCTTGCATCATTTGAGTGACTAGCACTCGTTAGTTTGTAGTCAATTTCAGCTATGGGTTTAGACAGTTGCAGAGAGTTAGTATTAGGGGATCGAAAGTGGTTGGCTAGAATTCCCTATGAATAGGGTGCCAAACTTGGCAGTCAACCTAAATCTAGGTGTGATACTTTGGTCATGTCGAGAAGACTGGAAGAATGCTTAAGTCTTGTTGAGCAGTCACCTTCTTCATTGTTACAAATTGCTATGACTCCAGCAATGACTTCGTTGGGTGAGCTTAAGTATTTGAGACACATAGACAATGAGATTAGGCTCACTGTTGCACTTTGCATTAGTCAGATTATAAAGATCATAGCTCCTTAGGTTCCCTATGATGTTGGCACAATGAGGGAAGTATTGCAGTTGATTGTTGATAGTTTTGTTGGGATAGGTGATATCGGTAGTTCTACTTTTGGAAGTGTTGTGACCTTTTCACACATCGCCCCATTCAAGATGGGGACCCCTAAATTTTGCTCCATTCTGGTCTTTTTGCTTTGGTTTTTGTCCCTCTATCTCTCCCTCTCTTTTTGTTGTCTGCCTTTCAAGGATTGTGCCCGTCATTGAGCTTAAACGTAAAAATCTGGCCAAGTTTGAAAATTAGGGTTTTGAACTTCCTTGCCAATTTGAGGTCAAATGAGGTGAATAAATTGAAAATTGAGACTAACGTTGATGTTAGCATGCTCCCAGCATGTTTCTACTTAAATTTCATCAGATTTCGGGTACTTACTATTTTTAGTAAGTGTGCAATTCAGGGCATCTTCTCAGCATTTCTGGAGTTTCGATCATCACACTGCATTCAGAACACATCATGCTGCTCACTGGCAAAGTTTGAGCTGAAACCGACAACTTACTATTTTTAGCAGTTCAGCTTCCGGAGCAAATTTCAAGGCCTATATGCAGAGTTTTTCAATGCATGTCTGAGGATTCCTTCTGGGTTTTTTGAGACCTTCGCGACAGTATAACATGCAAAATGAAATAACGACTTCCAAAGTTCAACCTTCAGAGGCTATTTTTAGGGTTTGCATGTCTCCATATTCCTTGTGGGTTTTTTGAGAGCTTCGCGATGATATGATATGCAAAGTAGGATAATCACTTCTTCGGCAACTTGCTATTTTTAGCAGATGCATTTCAGCAGCTGCCTCCCAGCACTTAAGAATCACAAACTGATCGCAATGCAACAGAAACGAGGACAAACGGAGGTCGTTTGATACGCATGCAAGACCAATTAGGGTTTCCAGCTTCGGGACCCAAAAAGAGGCGTAAAAAGTCAGAATTTTCGAAAACCGGTGTCTACCACCGCAATCAGCATCTTTCAAGCTATCTGCTGGTAAAATTTGAGGGCAAACGGAGCACTTACTATTTATAGTAAGTCATTTCAGAAACAGGCTAAAAATAGCAAATCAGCAACAGGCGCCGATGTCAGCAGGCAGGTCACGTGGTGAGGAGCGCGTCATTCGAATTCCAAATCAAACTGAGTTGTGAAGGTATCAGAAACAAGCAGTTACTATAAATAGTAAATCACCTCCAAAAATGAGCTAAAAATAGCAGGCCAACTCAGAATAGTAGTGTCAACAGGCTGACAGAGTCATCAAGATCCAGTGTTCAAAATTTCAAAGCAATCTGAGACTCTGAGATATGAAAATCAAAGGACTTACTATTTATAGTAAGGCATGGAGGAGCTGACAAAGACGAAGAAAAAATGGCTAAGTGTTGAATTCATCCCCCACCACCATGAAAATGCGCCCATCTTCAGCTAGAAGTCAGGAAAAACGTTTAAGTATGGAGTTTCATCCTCCACCACCGTCCATTTGCACCCTCCTCAAGTGGATGATCTCAAAAAATTTCTAAGTGTTGATCTCATCCTGCAACTGCCTCCATATGCGCCCTCAAGCCAAGCATGAAAATTCTCTAAGTGTCAAGTTCATCCTCTAGCCTAGGCAAAATGCACCCTCACATGCAAGATGACTTGAGGAGAATAAAAAAATTTCTAAGGCAAAAGATATCCACCTCCACCCTTCATTTGCGCCCATCCTTCACACATGCTAGAATGTGCCCAAGGTCAAAAGGTCAACAAAGTTTCATCCTCCACACATAGCAAAATGCGCCCAAATGAGGCCATGTGAAGTCAAAAAGAAGGAAGCTCAAAGGTCACATAAGTGTTTTATCCTCCTCACATTGAAAATGCGCCCATGCTTGGAGGTGTCTAAGAAGTCAAAGCTAGGCGTTGAAAATGTTTATCCTCCTCATGCCTTCATTTGTGCCCTCTTCAAGTAGATGATTTGAAAAAATTTCTAAGTATGAAACTCGTCCTCCTCTACATGCAAAATGCGCCCATCCTTCATGAGGGGTGATATGTGCCCAAGTTGAAGTAAGTAGAAGGTGAATAAAGAGTGTGAGGGTAAAATTTAAAGATAAATGTTGCCTGGGCATTGAAAATGTTCCTCATGATATATGAAGTGCACCTAAGATTTAAATGGAGAATATTGCAAGGTGGTGAAATAAAATAACTAAGGCGTTGGAAATTGCCAAGTGATGAATAAAATATAGAGGGCGTTGGAATTTAAAATCCTCCATGATATGTGCTTTCAAGAAAATTTTCTAAGTGAGTTGAAATAAAAAAAATTTCTCACAGGCAAGATGAAGGAAGTTGAATAAAATTTCTAAGGAAAAAAATTCAAAATGCTAAGTGAGTAAAATTTTTTTCTAAGGCACAAAGAATTTCTTCCTTAGGAAAATCACGCCTAGGCTTGGAAGTGTGAAATTTTTCAGAAGCATGAATTATAATTTTGGAAGTGGACTTGTGGAGTTAATCAAGGCAACTTCTTTTAATCCATACCACTAGCAGCTTGCTGACGGCAAGTTTGCCTTGTGTGGTCAACTGGAAAATATTACAAACTTAACTTCGATTGTGGTTCATGTGTTTGTATGCGTTGTTCTGATGGTACTTGCATGTTGAATTATAATTTGAAAACCTCTTGTCACTCCCTTGAAGATTGCACCGACTTTGTGTAAGTTGTCCAACGTGAGGCGGAGCAGAGTCTGGTCGAAGTCTGTCGAAGATTGATCCCACGTCCCGTCCTTAGATAGAACATAAACTTCTTAGGCCCTACACTCTTTTAAATTCAGTTCATTTCTGGTTAGAATTAGGAAACTTGCGCTCACTTGCCAAATCATCCAAATTGCATGAAAGCCCTTAGTCTACTGTCTGCTGTCAAGTTATCGAACAATTGTGTAAGTCCCCTTGAAATACCAGCAAAATCACATCAAGCCAACTGAGACTATTCTCACTTAAGGAACCTTGGAGTTAAATGTATGATCTATCTCGCAATCTTAGCATGCAAGAAACTTTGTTCAAGAGAGGATAGGGTATCTGTTGGGAAACTTTATTTTGTGTTGGTGCGGTCGTGAAAACCACGTCAACAGGAAGATCAAAATCCTTGAGTTGATGGCACAGGTGAGATCGTGCATTGTCATGATCGATTATGATTGTAATGACCTTGTTTTGCGGATGTTCCATCTTTCTTGGATTCTATCAATGAGAGGCATGACAAATCTATCCAGGACTACATGAGGGCTATCATGGTTTCAGTTATTAATGATAGTGACGACATCTCTCAGCCTATTTTGTCCTTACTTCTAGCTGTTCGTATGCAAGAACAGGTGTTATCTCCAGCTGCAAGTGATTTGATGCATAGTGTCTTCAAACAGTGTGAGGGTAAGCTAAGGCCCTACTTGTTCGTTGAGGAGCGGGTGCAAGAAAAGAGGGTAAGATTTGAAGTGGATGAAGATGAGAAGGCCTTACATCTCAATGATAGTTTTGCAAAAGCTCTTGATGTTACTTTCAATGCTCAAGAAGTTGTTATCAGCCCCGATAACAATTTTGATTTTTATGACAGCAATCATTCTTTTGAGCATAACCATGATTTAGATGTTATGGCACATGAGGAGAATGTTGTAGAATGGACTTCTAATGTTGGCACGCAAGCTATGAGTGTCAAACACGAGGAATGCATAGAGAATACAAGCCATAATAGTTCTGATTTTTGTGACAGCAGTCTGATATCTTTGCATGAGCATGAGATAACCGCCATTACACTTGAGAATGATGGTTGGGAGGGGTTGTTTAATGTAGATACTCAAGCTGTGGGTATTAATGATGCATTATGTGTTGTGGATTCATGCCACAACAAGACTGATTTCACAAATTAGACCTTGGAAGATGAGTGTAAGACAAAAGAATTGCTTAATGGTGATAATGATTCACTCTCTTACCATAGTGCAGATTACAAACCAAAAAATTTGTATGGGAGTGATAAGTTTCAGGGTTCTCATCATTTGATAGGGCAATTGAAGGTGAATGAAGGTATGATTTCTTTAGCCTTGGAACACTTTGATGTTGTTCAGCAGTTGGTGGCACACTGTTGCTAGTCTCTAGGTATATATGAGCACCCTGATGGTGGACTTTCCCCTATAGAGTTTTAGGCACTTAGTGATGCAGTTGGGGTAATGAAGAATAATTACCTACAACTATTATCAGGTAGAGATCATCTTCTCATGCTCAATGGTATCTATTATGATGCTCTAAAGGGAAAGGAAGAGGAGGTTGATAAGCTCACCTATGAGCTTGAGGTCACCACGGATTCTTTGAAGAGCGCTCAAGCAGCCCTTCAAGAGTCAAAGTTATGGATAGATGAGCTTACTGTGGAGTTGAGCTTAGTGCAGTTGTCATCCCCAGCAAATACAGTTCCGATATCTATGACAATTACTGGTAATGAGCATACATCCACGAATAGTGGTAAGGAGCACACTGAGGATGTGGCTACGTCCATTACATTTACAGGTGTAGGTGACATAAATGGGATGAGTGCTTTGGTTGAGAGTAGTAGAGAACCATATGTTGCATTAGGTGTCTTTGAGGATAGTCCCATTTTAGGTGATGCAGAGAAGGTTATTGATAGCTCTTATGGTGAAGTAGTGGATTCTCCAGAGAGTTGTGTGACAGATCACTACGCTGCTCCATCTTTTTCTTAGGAGTTATGTAGGGTGTCATCTAGTGGGGAGTTTAGGTACTCATGTTGATTCGTTTCCCTCTCCTGGAAGCAAATCAATGTCTTCATCCCATGCAGCTGATCTTGATCGACAACCTATTGAGCCACAAAGATGGAGGGATTAGTTGAAGGTCATTGGAGAGAAGGTTGATCAAACCTTATCTCGTTTTGATTGAACTCATAAGTATGTTGAGTACCTCCTTTGGACAATAGATTTTGAGGAGAGACGGTATGGGGTCTCGGTTGGTACTCACATTCATGACTTGTGGATTATCAGGAGCGCTTTGGAGGAGATTAAATTAGAATACCTCCATTTATTTCATGATCAAGAGTATGCTATTGGGTATGTAGAGAAGATTGGTAGAGTATCTACCCAATTAGCTATTCAAGATAGATGAGCCATCATCTAATTCGAGTGATGAGGAGTGTGTTTCCCATGACTATGACGGTCAACCGTTGACATAGGTAGGTGCTTTTTATCTTGACTGCATAGTGAGGAGTGCTCATCATTTCTCCTTTAGTCCACACATAGATGACTTGATGATGCGTAAGTGTCAATTGGCTTGGGATTTGTACCATCCATTGTGGGATGAAGAGTTGCCATCTACAGAAGATGGAACCAGAGATTGCAGGTGTTTGACTCAAATATATTAAGAGCATTACTTGCAAGGTTAGAGATCAGATTACCATCATGCTGATGTGTACCAGACAGAGTTTGCAACTTCTTTGCCTCAAAAATTCTATTGGAGACATGGCTTTAGAGAGGTTGCAATGTCAGTAGGCATGATGGCATGTTTAGTCTTTACAACAGTGATGGAAGAGAGTTTTATCATTCCCTTAGTTTGGGAGCAGCGATTACATATCTTCCAGCACCTATGAGGGATAGTCAGCACATCCTTAGGAGATTTGCAGAGGATGAAAGGGGATGTTAGGGTGTAGACATGTCTGGATATACTTACCTCCTCTTGACTGATGGATGTGAGTTTTGGCTGAGTTGGGATCTAGGTGGTGACAGGTTCGGCACTGTAGTTCGATGGATCCCATTGGGTTGTGTTGTGACCTTTTTCACACATCGCCCCATTCAAATGGGGACCCCTAATTTTTTCTCCATTCTGGTTGTTTTGGCTTTGGTTTTTGGTCTCTCTCTCTCTGTCTGTCTCTTTTCTGATGGTCTACTTCCCGGGATTCCTCTGCCGTTGAGCTTAAAATGCAAAAATTCTGGCCAAGTCTGAAAATTAGGGTTTTGTCTTCCTGGTCAGTACAGGGGTCGAATAAAGTGAATAAATTGAAAATTGAACTTAACATTGTTGTTACCATGTTCCAGCACGCTCTCAGCAAATTTTTATCAGATTCCGAGGTACTTACTATTTTTAGTAAGTGTGAGATTTTAGGCGATTCGTCAACATTTTGAGATTCCGATCATCACACTGCATTCAGAGTATATCAGACTACTCACGTGCAAAATTTGAGCGAAATCGGACAACTTACTATTTTTAGCAGTCGGCTTCCGGCACGAATTTCAGGGTGCAGATGCAAAGATTTTCTTTGCATGTCGGATATTCCTTCTGGGTTTTTCGAGACCTTCGCGATGGTATAACATGCAAGACGAAATGATCACTTTCAATTCAGTCCGAGGCTATTTTAGGGTTTGCATGTCGAGCTTTTCTTTGCATGTTGGGGATTCTTGGTGGGTTTTTTGAGACCTACGCGATGGTGTGACATGCAAACAAGGTTCTCACTCAGAAGGGAACTTGCTGTTTTAGCGGTATGCCCTGGCCGCCTCCAGCTTCAGATTCACGAGCTGATCGCAGTGCCGCAGAAACGAAGACAAACAAAGTTCATTTGATACGCATGCAAAGTGAATTAGGGTTTCCAGCTTCGGAGCCTAAATATAGGCATCAAAAGTCAAAATCTTCAAAATCCGATGTAAACCACTGCGATCAGCGTTCTTCAGGCTATCTGCTGGTGAAATTTCGAGTCAAACGAAGCACTTACTATTTATAGTAAGTCAGATTGGAAACTGGCTAAAAATAGTAAATTGAGCGCATGCGTCAGTGTCAGCCAACAGGTCACGTGGTGAGGAGCGCCTCATTAAAATTTCAAGCTAATCGGAGCTGTGGAAGTACCGGAAACGAGAGGTTACTATAAATAGCAAAACACTTCCCAAAATGTGCTATTTTTAGTAAGTCAGCTCAGAATGGCAGTGTTGACAGGATATCAAAGTCGTGAGGATCCGGTGTTTAAAATTTCATGGCAATCTGAGCTTCCGAAGTAAGAAAATCAAGAGGCTTACTATAAATAGCAGGGTGTGAGAAGCTGGCAAAAACAAGAAAAATGGCTAAGTCTGGAACTTCATCCTTCACTTCCTTGAAAATGCGCCCATCTCAGCTGGAGGTCATGAAATTTCTCTAAGTGTTGAACTTCGTCCAGTTCACATGCTAAAATGCGCCCTCAAAGAAAAGCTGGTGAGAGTTCAAAAAAAATTTCTAAGTCTGGAATGTTTTCATCCGCCTTACCCCTCTAAATGCGCCTAACTTGCAAGTTTATCCTGCTCAAGGGGTGAAATGTGCCCAAAAGCAAATTGGTCAAAGCAGTCAACAAGTTATATCCTCCACCCCTTGTGAAATGCGCCCACCCCTCAAGGAAGAAGCATAAAAAAAATTCTAAGGCAAACTCGTCCTCCTCCTAGGTGGAAATGCGCCAAGTCTTGAGAAAGTCAAACAGGTCAAAGATTTACATCCTCTTGCATGGGTAAAATGCGCCCAAAATGGGCCATGTAAAGACAAAAATGGAAGTTGAAAAGTCACAAACAAAGGCGTTGGAAAAAGTTTATCCACCAGCTACATGGAAATGCGCCCAAAGCTGAAAAGAGGTCAAACAAGTCAACGTTTTTCATCCTTCCCACACATAGAAATGCGCTCAAGTTTGAGTGGGTCAGCAAGTCAAAGTCTTTTATCCTCCTCAAGAGCCAAAATGCGCCCAAAGCAGCTCAAGTGAAGACAAAAAAGTGGAGTTGAAGGGTCATCCCTCTTGCATGTTCAAATGCGCCCACATTAAGGTGTAAATAGTGAATAGAGGGTGGTGAATAGGGTGAAATGTGATTAAAGCGTAGTAAAAGGCGAGTAAATTCCTCAATGGCATGGTGAATACAAGGTAGATGCTAGGCGTTATTCCTTTCCTAGCCTCAAATGCGCCCAAGGTGTTGTAGAATGTTGCAAAGTGTGTTGGGCGTGATTTTTCTTTCCTCTCCTAGCCTCAAATGCGCCTAAGTGGTAAAGTGTTAGAAATTTTTGCTAGGCGTGTGTGTTGGTGAAGATGAGTATTGGGCGTGGTGATATTTTTCTCCAAGTGCTATGCGCCTAAGATGTTAAGTGTTGGAAAATTTTCCTAGGCGTTGGAATATTTTCAAATGTGAAGAAAATGCAAAATGGTGAGTGAAGGGGGTAAAATATGCTAGGCGCCTTCATAAAAAATTTTCTAAGTAAAGTTGATATTTTCACAGGCAAAATGGATCGAGCTGGATACAAAATTTTTACGGCAAAATTTTCCAAAGAGATGATTTCAAAAATTTCTAAGGCACAAAATATTTTCTCCCTTAGAAAAATGCCTAAGTCTGGAGAAGTGGTAGAATTTTCCTGAAGCACGAGCAGAGTTGCCAGGGATGAAGTCAGTGATGCTAGCTCCGCAGGGTCGATAAAATTTTTCCAAGTCAGAGCAAAATTCTCAGAGAAGATCGAAGAACGGATTTAAATTTCACAGGGGAATATTTTCTAAGGTTCAAAATTCGAGAAAATTAAATGAACCCGTTCGTTGGGCACCCATGAATTCAACGCGTTCTGGAGAAAATTTTCTTCTGGGTATCGAAGATTGTCGATGAGGAGTTGATTTTAAGGTCTTCCACAGTTTGTCGAGGATTCTGGGATGAAGATTTCAAGCGGGCACCAGGTTGATGAATTTCCTAAAGGAAAGTTGAAAATTTTCTAAGGCAAATGTGAAGAAAACGTATTTTCAAGGTGAAATTCTCCAGACGATGGATTTGAAAGGAACTGCCTAGGTGAATTTGCTTAAATCCTTCGTGAGGATAGTTTACTTGAGCCAGAAATGAATAAAATCGAGGTTATCAGAGCTCCAGCAGGTGAAATGAAGTTCTCAAGGATGGAAATTTGTCTAAGGCATGAACTTGAACACAAAGTTGGCGATAGGCTTGAAGGATGGAAGCGTGAAACCACGGTAAGTAAGTTGGTTATATCATGAAGTATTCTAATACCCCTCTCCTTGCTTGTTGCGGGGAAGCGTTAGCTTGAGCAAGATGTAGGAAGTGGTGTGCGATGAAGATGAGTTTCAATCTCGAAGGAGGAAAATTTGCAAGAAAATGGCTAAAGTGTTGAAGAAACATTTTCAAGCCTTAAGATGAAAAGAAGAATGAAAACCCTCAAGTGGAAGAAATCAAAGAACAAGCCAAGAGAAAGAAGATTGAGGAAGCGGTCTGTAGCGTCTACAAATGGAATCTTCTAGAAGGGCTGATGGTGGCAGTATGGTAGCATTTATTACCCACACTTACATGGCGGTTTTAGAGGGCTTGTATTTAGAATGAGAATTGTACGATTACAGCCCTCTCTATTGATTATAACCCGTCTTTGGGACTTAGCTAGCTCAGGGAGTCCCCTCATTTTGTAACTCGAGTAGTAGGCGATGAGCGGTAAGAGAGTAATGGCATTAAGGTGAATGGTATGGCATTGTAGAGCATTTTGCATCATTTGGAAGAAAGAAAATTTCCCTTTGAAACGCGGTGTTGTGTAACACATTTTATGATAAATAGATCTTTTCATTGATGATGGAATTCGTCTTGTCATGAAATGTTAGCAAGGTTTCTTCTTCCTTTCGTATCCAAGTAGATTAAATTCATGCAAGTAGCATACTTTGGTGTGTGATGTTTTATTGAGATAGCTTCGCTTTATTCCATACCACTAGCGGCTTGTTGATGATAAGTTCGCCTTGTGTGGTCGATTGGACATTATCTTGAGTTTAACTTCGGTTGTGATTTATATGCTTATATGCGTCGTTGTGATGGTGTATGCATGTTAAGTCATAATTTGAACATCTTTTGCTATTTCCCTTGAAGATTGCACCGATTTTGCTGAGGCTGTCCGACGGAGGCTAGGTGAAATCCGGTTGAAGTCTATTGAAACAAAGCTCCACATATCCTGCATTTAGAATAGAATGTTAGTTTCTTAGGCCCTAAACCCCCTTTACTTTCCGCACATTTCCGATTAGTATTAGGAATCCCGTGCTCACCTGCCAAATCATTTGAATTACTCGAAAGCCCTTAGTCTGATGTTTGTTGTTAGCCGTTGAACAATTGTGTAAGTCCCCTTGAAATACCAGCAATATCACATCGAGCCAAACTGAGCCTATTCGCACTTAAGGAACCTTGGAGTTGAAAGCATGATCTTACTCGCAATCTTAGCATGCTGAATACTTTGTTCAAGAGAGGATAGAGCGTCCGTTGGGAGACTTTATTCTGTGTTGGTGCGGTCTCAAAAACCACGCCAACAGAATTGGCGCTAGAAGGAGGGCTGAACGAGGAAAGAACAAGTTGCTTCGGTTATCATTCATTTTATGCTTGCCTCTCCTAGCACGTCAACAGAATTGGCGCTAGAAGGAGGGCGAACGCGAATGACGGATACAGCATACAGTTGTGTTGAAGTAGAAAGGGTTTGAAATACACAAAAGTTCCATTGGAGAAAATTATCATGAGTCAAGATGGTGTCCTATCAAAGTTGAACAATCCCGCACGCCGCCAATAGAAGAAGCATTTACATCCTGGATCGTATCAGTTCATTTTCGCCAAACAAGTTGAAGAGAATCTTGAGGTCTACGCCCAATTCATATAAAGATTTTGTAGAGTTAGAGCTACCTACGAGATCAAGGAAGAAGAAAGAAAGTCATTCAAGTAAGGAAGCTAAGTCAAGTGAAGAAGTCGGTTCAAGTGAAGAGGTTCAAGGAGAAACAAGTGGAGAAGAAATTTCTAGTTTGTTCAGAACTCCACCTAGTGCTTCGAGATTTGCTCAGCCGAAACAAGTTCAAGCTGTTGTACAACAATCAGCCCAAGTTATTGTATATCAAAGGCGACTACCAATTCAAGCAATGGCTCAACCAGGAGGTCAACCAGGAGGTCAGCAAGGAGGTCAACCCGCTCCAAACGGTGCTACATGGTTGGTTACTAACCCATCTCCGCTAGAGTTTCAAGACTACCATGAGATGCCAAAGAATCCTGAAAATTTTTGTCCTAAGTTCATTGCCAATGATGTTAACTACACGGCCGAGGACCATATCAAGATGTTTGAAGGTCACCTACGCAATAGGCAGATTGGATATGCAGACGTGGCTTGCCGCCTATTCCCATATTCTTTGGGAGAAGAGGCTCATTTTTGGTTCATTCACCTGCCAGTGGGGTCTATAAGGACATGGGAGCAGATGAAGGAGGCCTTCATCGGAAAGTTTGGTATACCAGCCACCCCTGTAGAGCTATATCGTCAATTTGCAGAAGTAAGAAGACAAGACAAAGAGCCCATTCATGCATTCAACAATAGATTCCAAAAGGCCCTCAATAGGTTACGCACTCCTTATGTCATTGATGACGCTCGAGAAAGCTACTATTCAGCACTTGATCCTTTGACTGCAATGTTCGTAAGATCTCACCCCACTCCAGCAAATATAAATCAAGCTTACGCTAAAGCTGTTGAAGTAAGTCAAGGTTTAGGACAGAATATAACTGGGCCCGTACTCTACACCGGCCTGGCTACGACAAACAATCAAATGCCAATGTTCAGCTCAACATGGAACCAACAAGTTCCGGCGCTAAATGCGATCCCACAGCCAGCTTATCAAGTGCAAGCACCATCAAATCAATTAGTTCTCCATCCTGGGATGCCTTTGTCCCAGACGCAAGTCACACAGCCTGTTTATCTCCAAAACACAGTGCCACCAGTGAAAACTTCAGAGGAGAAAGATGAAATGAAAGATTTGATAGAACAAGTGAAGAGGCTGTCAGCTGAGGTGACTCACCTCAAAAATCAAAATAATCAGACACAAGCTATGCCACGAAATTATCAGGCACACCAAGGTGCTAACCGAGGATATCAGCATAATCCTCCAAGTCATCAAGATACCCATCAAGGATATAGTTATGAAAACAGTCATGGGTATAGAAATAACAATCAAGGATTCCAGAGGAGGTCCTGGAATACTGGGCCCAACAACGGAGGTGTCCCGTCACCATTGGACAATCCACCACCTCCTGAAAACCGTCCTGCAGATAGAATTTATATGGCCGAAACTACCTCGTCAGGATGGTGTAGGTTACATAACACGAACCAGCATTCTGAGCTTCAATGCCGTGAATTCCAAGTCGTGGCTGGTATTCTCAAAAGTGAAACAAGGAATACAGAGTTCACAGAAAACCCTCCAATTACAGGATATGAATTAGTCCCAGCGCCCAGATATGATCAGGCATTGATAATAGAAGATTGCAATTTCCCACCTGAATTTCAGAGTTACACGCCCCCACCAGTTAATCACCAATTTCCATCAGCTTCAGCAAACGCTCCCGTGGGGATGCCAGAGTTTCAAATACCATCAGAAGTTCATGCCACATATGCAACACCAGAAGAGTCTCTTTATAAAGATGATTATATTTTTCCGCCTCTCAACAACAGCGTCTTGGTAGAAGGAAGTAGGGAGGTACAAGCTTTTCAAACCACTAGAGGTGAAGCTCCTAAAGTGTATCAAAGGAATTATCATCAGAAAGAGCCACTTACATCATCAATACCTCCTAATAATTTTACAACTCCGCCACATCCCAACGCAAGCAATAATCCAGGTTTACCTAGAGATTCTCCAGAGTACAGACGACAGAATGCAATGCAAGGCGGAGGAGGACAACAAGTTATTCAGCAGCCAATTCATCAAGCCGAGCAGAGACAAAAGGAAAGTCTTCCTAGAGAGGACGTGAAAAGACTTGGCTCTTATGTGTTAGAAGAATTCAAAAGGATGAAGGTTAGTCTCCCCTTACATGAGTTAATGAAGATTTCAGAGGTCAGAGATACAATTCTGAGAAGTGTGTATGAAACGCCCATTGCGAGGAGTACTTCCCAAGAAATATCTAGTCCATCAAGGAATCCTCCTGTGAACACACAGTCTCGTCCTGCACAAAACACGAATATGGTAGAAGAAGTGCCTCATGCACCATTTGACACCTGGGAAGCTCCACAACAGCCTCAGAACTTCATAGGTATGTTACAAGGTTCTTTGAACGCTCCTGAAAAGTCATGGATCGAAGATAAAAAGAAACGGTTCAATATTCCTGCGGAGCAGAAGAAAAAACAAGAGCAAACGCAGAATCCAAGGCAGGTTGTTCAAGACAATCAAATTTCAGTGGACAGAAAAGATGAAAAGAAGAATGCTTCAGTAGAGGAAAAGAGGAAGCCAGTCATATTTTATCAGGGGAAGGGTGAGCCAGCCCCATTTCTGGTTTCAGTCAGAATTTTTGGAAGGCTATTGCATAATTGTTTGATCGACTCCGGTGCATCAAGTAATGTCATGCCTTTGAAGGTATGTCAGGCGTTGGGTATAATCCCGCTCAAAACCAACAAGAAGGTGACTCAGCTGGATAAGACTGAAGTTCCAGTTGTAGGGGAATTAAATGGTATTCATATGCAGCTAGCGGCGGATCCCAGAATTCAGAGTCGCATCGACATATCAGTTGTGGATATACCAGATGGTTATGGCATGCTATTAAGCAGAGATTGGTCCAGAAAATTGAATGGATACATTGCGACTGACTTCTCCCACATGTGGTTGCCTTGGAAGGGAGTTCCGAATCAGATAAAGATCGAAAGTACACCACGGCTCAAATTAATGATTACAGAATGTGGTGAAAATAGTGATGTTTTATTCATGGAAACTGATTTGGGTACGTACAAGCCTGTTAAGAAAGAAGTCCTCACACTGCAAAGCCCGGAGGGAGAGAGGTTTTCAGGGGATACCCCTGCCTTCACCGAAGTGTTGATTGAAAATGATTCAAGTAGGAATGAGAATGAAGAGACGTTCAAAGATTCTATGTTAAAAGATGTAGAGCAAGATGCAGAAAGTGCCCCCATCAGAGACTTATCGTTACCCATTTACGAAGCTTTCTATTCAGAGAACACAAGTGCCATGGGTAAGACCTCCTCAGAACAAGTCCCGGAGATGATTCAACAAGTCACTTTAGAAGAAGAATGTGGAGAAGTCCATAAGAAAGAAGATTGGGTTCAAACTAGGTATTCCCAGCCGACGCGCTTGGAAGAGAAAAGAGATGAAACTCTGGGAAGTTTCACCATACATCAAAGGGTCATGAACGGATGGATCGACAAATCATGGTTGGACCCTGGTCAAAATTCTGAGATCCTGGGAGATGATGCATTTAAGTTACGAACAAGAACAAGAGGGGATATCTCGTTGCCAGATAATGGGAGATTCCTCAAGCATTATTTCCAACCCTAGGTTCTCTCTGAGAGCCTACCTTGTAATATAGTTAGATTAGATTTGCTTTCCCGTTTGTTTGCTTTCCGTTTGCTTTTCTGTTTTCCTTTGTTTTGGTTTTGGTTTGTTGCCCTTTGGGTTTTTGGTTTGGCGTTTCCGTCCCTTGAGTTGTCCGCTCAAGTGGTTTTGGTTTGGAATGGGCAAGGATTTTAGGGTTTTCCCGTTGCGATGAGGTGATGATGTTTTAACTTTCACAACGTGGTTTCTTTCACTGGAATTTGCATAAATTTTTGAAAAGGACTAGGGTTTGTTTTCCTCTTGTTATCATCCAGTTAGAGATTGAACTCGTCTCGGGAGATTAACCCGCTATTGTGTCTTAACACATGAGTCTAAAGACCTTAAAAATCTTACCTATCTTCATTCTGAGTCATTTTGGTTTCTTGGGAAAGGTTTTGGCAGGTGAAAATTTTACATCTTGCTTCAGCGCCACTACAATTCTCAAACCCATTGGAGGCTTCATTGCCTGCCAGCCAATTAAGGAATTGACGGAGAAATCAAATGAGGAAAAGAAAATGTGCTTGAAAGAAATGAGAAAATGAGAAAATGAAAAGAAAAATATCATGAAATATTGGTTTTGGGAACATACGAGTAACTCCACCGGGGCTATGGACGCCCGACCGGTAGTGGAGCAATATTCGTGAGAATTGTAGCGACAACCTCGTCGGGGCTATGGACGCCTGACTGGCAGCGGGGCAATGTCCAGGATGCTTTTGAAGTTAAGGTATTTATATAACCTGCCACGGCCGATTCCGGAAGTCGATTTGGTTTAGAGATGGAACGAATGCACACACTCACAGGGTTTTAGATGAAAGTGTTTTGATCCAATATCGGATTCTTCTCCCCTTTTGAGTAAGTGACGCTGGCGTGGAACGGGAAGATGTCCGAGGGTTTCGTTAATACAAGTGGAAAAGCAACTTGGTGGGATAGCGAATGGTGGGCTTTTCACATCGCCCCCATTCAAATGGGGACCCCCTAATTTTGCTCCATTATGGTCGTTTTGGCTTTGGTTTTTGGTCTCTCTCTCTCTGTCTGTCTCTTTTCTGATGGTCTACTTCCCGGGATTCCTCTGCCGTTGAGCTTAAAATGCAAAAATTCTGGCCAAGTCTGAAAATTAGGGTTTTGTCTTCCTGGTCAGTACAGGGGTTGAATAAAGTGAATAAATTGAAAATTGAACTTAACATTGTTGTTACCATGTTCCAGCACGCTCTCAGCAAATTTTTATCAGATTCCGAGGTACTTACTATTTTTAGTAAGTGTGAGATTTTAGGCGATTCGTCTTTTGAGATTAGATCATCACAACATTCAGTATATCGGTACTCCGTGCAATTTGGTGAAAATGTGCTCTACCTATTTTTAGCGATCGGCTTAGGCCTGCGAATTTGGAATCACGAGATTTTCTTTGCATGTGGATTCCTTACAGGTTTTGAGACCTTAGCGATGGTATAACATGCAAGGCCGAAATGATCACTTTTCGAGGATTGACCTTAGAAGGCTATTTTTAGGAGTTTGCATGTCGAGGAAAAACTTTTCTTTGCATGTTGGGTGATTCGCGGGTGCAGGTTTTGAGACCTACGATGGTGTGACATGCAAACAGGGGTCTACTTTCAGTAGGAACTTGCTATTTTTAGCGGGTAATATACCCGGCGTAGCCTCAATGATTCAGTCCGCAGTGATCGCGTTAGCAGCGAATAAACAGAGTTCATTTGATACGCATGCAAAGTGAATTAGGGTTTCCAGCTTCGGAGCCTAAATATAGGCATCAAAAGTCAAAATCTTCAAAATCTGATGTAAACCACTGCGATCACCGTTCTTCAGGCTATCTGCTGGTGAAATTTCAAGTCGATCAGAGCACTTACTATTTATAGTAAGTCAAATTGGAAACTGGCTAAAAATAGTAAATTGAGCGCATGCGTCAGTGTCAGCCAACAGGTCACGTGGTGAGGAGCGCCTCATTAAAATTTCAAGCTAATCGGAGCTGTGGAAGTACCGGAAACGAGAGGTTACTATAAATAGCAAAACACTTCCCAAAATGTGCTATTTTTAGTAAGTCAGCTCAGAATGGCAGTGTTGACAGGATATCAAAGTCGTGAGGATCCGGTGTTTAAAATTTCATGGCAATCTGAGCTTCCGAAGTAAGAAAATCAAGAGGCTTACTATAAATAGCAGGGTGTGAGAAGCTGGCAAAAACAAGAAAAATGGCTAAGTCTGGAACTTCATCCTTCACTTCCTTGAAAATGCGCCCATCTCAGCTGGAGGTCATGAAATTTCTCTAAGTGTTGAACTTCGTCCAGTACACATGCTAAAATGCGCCCTCAAAGAAAAGCTGGTGAGAGTTCAAAAAAAATTTCTAAGTCTGGAATGTTTTCATCCGCCTTACCCCTCTAAATGCGCCTAACTTGCAAGTTTATCCTGCTCAAGGGGTGAAATGCGCCCAAAAGCAAATTGGTCAAAGCAGTCAACAAGTTATATCCTCCACCCCTTGTGAAATGCGCCCACCCCTCAAGCAAGAAGCATAAAAAAAATTCTAAGGCAAACTCGTCCTCCTCCTAGGTGGAAATGCGCCAAGTCTTGAGAAAGTCAAACAGGTCAAAGATTTACATCCTCTTGCATGGGTAAAATGCGCCCAAAATGGGCCATGTAAAGACAAAAATGGAAGTTGAAAAGTCACAAACAAAGGCATTGGAAAAAGTTTATCCACCAGCTACATGGAAATGCGCCCAAAGCTGAAAAGAGGTCAAACAAGTCAACGTTTTTCATCCTTCCCACACATAGAAATGCGCTCAAGTTTGAGTGGGTCAGCAAGTCAAAGTCTTTTATCCTCCTCAAGAGCCAAAATGCGCCCAAAGCAGCTCAAGTGAAGACAAAAAAGTGGAGTTGAAGGGTCATCCCTCTTGCATGTTCAAATGCGCCCACATTAAGGTGTAAATAGTGAATAGAGGGTGGTGAATAGGGTGAAATGTGATTAAAGCGTAGTAAAAGGCGAGTAAATTCCTCAATGGCATGGTGAATACAAGGTAGATGCTAGGCGTTATTCCTTTCCTAGCCTCAAATGCGCCCAAGGTGTTGTAGAATGTTGCAAAGTGTGTTGGGCGTGATTTTTCTTTCCTCTCCTAGCCTCAAATGCGCCTAAGTGGTAAAGTGTTAGAAATTTTTGCTAGGCGTGTGTGTTGGTGAAGATGAGTATTGGGCGTGGTGATATTTTTCTCCAAGTGCTATGCGCCTAAGATGTTAAGTGTTGGAAAATTTTCCTAGGCGTTGGAATATTTTCAAATGTGAAGAAAATGCAAAATGGTGAGTGAAGGGGGTAAAATATGCTAGGCGCCTTCATAAAAAATTTTCTAAGTAAAGTTGATATTTTCACAGGCAAAATGGATCGAGCTGGATACAAAATTTTTACGGCAAAATTTTCCAAAGAGATGATTTCAAAAATTTCTAAGGCACAAAATATTTTCTCCCTTAGAAAAATGCCTAAGTCTGGAGAAGTGGTAGAATTTTCCTGAAGCACGAGCAGAGTTGCCAGGGATGAAGTCAGTGATGCTAGCTCCGCAGGGTCGATAAAATTTTTCCAAGTCAGAGCAAAATTCTCAGAGAAGATCGAAGAACGGATTTAAATTTCACAGGGGAATATTTTCTAAGGTTCAAAATTCGAGAAAATTAAATGAACCCGTTCGTTGGGCACCCATGAATTCAACGCGTTCTGGAGAAAATTTTCTTCTGGGTATCGAAGATTGTCGATGAGGAGTTGATTTTAAGGTCTTCCACAGTTTGTCGAGGATTCTGGGATGAAGATTTCAAGCGGGCACCAGGTTGATGAATTTCCTAAAGGAAAGTTGAAAATTTTCTAAGGCAAATGTGAAGAAAACGTATTTTCAAGGTGAAATTCTCCAGACGATGGATTTGAAAGGAACTGCCTAGGTGAGTTTGCTTAAATCCTTCGTGAGGATAGTTTACTTGAGCCAGAAATGAATAAAATCGAGGTTATCAGAGCTCCAGCAGGTGAAATGAAGTTCTCAAGGATGGAAATTTGTCTAAGGCATGAACTTGAACACAAAGTTGGCGATGGGCGCTTGAAGGATGGAGCGTGAAACCCTGGTAAGTAAGTTGGATTTATATCATGAAGTATTCTAATACCCCTCTCCTTGCTTGTTTGCAGGAGAAACGTTGAAGCCTGAGCACGATGTCTGGAAGTGGTGAAGCACGATGAAGATGAGTTTCAATCTCGAAGGAGGAAAATTTGCAAGAAAATGGCTAAGTGTTGAAGAAACATTTTCAAGCCTTAAGATGAAAAGAAGAATGAAAACCCTCAAGTGGAAGAAATCAAAGAACAACGCCAAGAAAGAAGATCGAGAGCAGTGTGAACGCGTCTACAAATGGAATCTTCTAGAAGGATGATGGTGGACATTATGGCACATTTATTACCCCACTCTCCTCTGTGGCGGTTTTTAGGGCAATATTATTTAGGGCTGAGGTGGCACGATTCTGGCCACTCTATTGATTGTAACCCTAGCCGTCTTTTGGGACTTGGCTAGCTATATAAAGGGGGAGTCCCCCTCATTTGTAACTCATTAGATAGTAGACAGTAGACATTGAGAGAGTATTAGCATTAGAATTAGATAGTGTAGCATTGTAGAGCATTTTTGCATAATTTGGAGAAGAGAGAAAGTTTTCCCTTTGAAAACTTTTGAAGAGATTGTTGTGTAACACATTTTATGATAATAGATCTTTTCATTGATGATGAAATTCGTCTTGTCATGAAATGCTAGCAAGGTTTCTTCTTCCTTTCGTATCCAAGTAGTTTAAATTCATGCAAGTAGCTTACTTTGATGTGTGGTGTTTCATTGAGATAGCTTCGCTTTACTCCATACCACTAGCGGCTTGTTGATGATAAGTTCGCCTTGTGTGGTCAACTGGACATTATTTTGTGTTTAACTTCGGTTGTGATTTATATGCTTATATGCGTCGTTGTGATGGTGTATGCATGTTAAGTCATAACTTGAACATCTTTCGCTATTTCCCTTGAAGATTGCACCGATTTTGCTGAGGCTGTCCGACGGAGGCTAGGTGAAATCCGGTTGAAGTCTATTGAAATGAAGCTCCACATATCCTGCATTTAGAATAGAACATAAACTTCTTAGGCCCTACACCCTTTTAAATTCATTTCATTTCCGGTTAGAATTAGGAAACTTGTGCTTACCTGCCAAATCATTTGAATCACACGAAAGCCCTTAATCTACTGTTTGTTGTTAGCCGTCGAACAATTGTGTAAGTCCCCTTGACATACCAGCAATATCACATCGAGCCAAACTGAGCCTATTCGCACTCAAGGAACCTTGGAGTTGAAAGCATGATCTTACTCGCAATCTTAGCATGCTGAATACTTTGTTCAAGAGAGGATAGAGCGTCCGTTGGGAGACTTTATTCTGTGTTGGTGAGGTCTCAAAAACCACGTCAACAGGTTGCTTCATCATTTTCAGCATGGTGAAGTTGATGTCAGGATAGCGTAGCGGAAGTCAGAGGATGTTATGCATGGTAGACTTCCATTTTAGGTTTGGGATCCAGGAATATTTTGTGTTGTTTTTATGATTGTTAGACTGTCCTACATTGGGGTAGTTACCTATAGTGATGCTGAGCATAGTTTGATTTCTACCCAGTGGATGCAGTGGTTTATATGTTGGGCACTCTACAGCTGGTTCTGAGATCCTTCTTGTGCATCAGGATTCCAAACGGGGTTTACTAATGAGTATTATAGCATGCACATTTTGTGGTTTGAATACAATTTCACCTTTGATCCACATGTACATGAGCTGATTTCGATGCACAAATCTTGTGCACATGAGTTGGACAGTTGGTATAGTGTTTATCCTTGCACAATTGTGCTTATGCTAGTGCTGCTAGAGTTGTTAGCGATATGTGGGTCATTCTACAGTTCTTCCCGTGGGCCTTTGATGGAATGGTGTTTTCTTTTCAGTTGCGATTGCTTGAGGACAAGCAATTTCAGGGAGGGTGGACTATAATGTCCCCATTTTTGTGGGCATCAGAGTTTGGAGGATTAGCCTATCATCTGACCCTTGTAGGCTAGTGTTGTGGATTAGAGGGTCCAGTTTGGGTGTTATTAAGTTCTCTAGGTGGCCAGCTGCAGTGTTTATCTCTCCAGATCCTTGGCGTAATCTAATGCTTTGTAATTCAAAGGTTTTTGGCTTCATTTTGATGCACTTAGTATTTATAGTAAGTCAGTTGAGTGATAGAGGCCAACCTTACTATTTTTGGTAAGGGACTTGGGTGAGTAGAAGATCCAGTGGGTTACCTCCCAGCGCAGACAAAAATGATTTATATTCATTATTGTTGGAGTTATGGCATTTTTATTATTATTAAAGTTGTACTTTAATAATAATAATTAAATATCAAAAGTGCATATAATAATGATTATTTGACTTTATATTATAAAGGGGTCATTAATGATTTTAAAGTCAAATAATAAAGTTATGATATGGGTGCCCACTTTATGAGATGGCATTAAATAACAAAAGCAAATATAAAGTTGTTGGCGTTTCAATTCTCACCTCTGGAGTGCATGTTGGAAACTGACAACTATGCATAGATAAACTGCTCTTCAAATTGAAAGGGGAAGCTCCCTCTTTGTTGACTATGCTTTTTTAAAAGAAACAATTAAAATAATGGCCAATCTTTTTGTTCTCAGCTTAAGAGCACAAGGTTTATAAAACTCTTTGGGTCGTAACTGAGATTTTCTCTAGTTTCCTAAATCCAACTATAACTAAGCCTACACTAAAACACTTCTAATTTCTCAAGTAAATTCAGAGCAAGAGAAATTAAAAGTAAACAAGTATGATTTTCTGACATAAAAGCTCAAATAAACTTGCATCCAACATTCACCTGTAGACTCATTGTACTTTCATTTGTAAGCTGAAATAAAGATTATGGAAGCAAATTACTAAAAGAAATGAGACATTAAATCAAAGCACAAAGGTGTGAGATTTATTTCCTCAAAGCTTTCTTGAACAACAATAGTACATCTGGGACAGCAAATTGTATGATGAAACAAACACACAATAGACAATCAAACCAGCTTTATAACATGACATTAAACAATAAACTGAACAATGATTTGCAGCCACAAGTAAGCATACAATCTTTTTCTTACACAATGTGAACCAACATCAAATAGCAATATTGCAGGGGAAAGTGGCGCAACAATTTGTTATCACAAGCAAAAGTTAAACAATAATGTGCAAGGTTGCTATTATTTATAGAAGTTCAAAGGAGTAGGGAACCCTAAAATCTCCTTGAGTTAACATTAGTTCTTGCCACATGCAAGATTTATTCCTATGTCTAAGTGCAGGAAACCTAACAGGTAACTGGAAAAACTACTTTAGTTAATTGATTCTAAATTAAACTAGAACTCCATATGTACATAGGTATCTCCAAAAAGACATGCACGATTGGTGGGACATCGAGTTAACTTGGAAAGAGGCATTAAGTTAACTGCTATGTCTAATGTCTATTTGGAAAAGGTGGGATGTCCTGACTTGGTAGTTCATTGGCTGTGATTACGAGCAATCAACTCCTCCAAGAAGTTGTTAATTGCCTCATCATTCAGAGCACTGATACTCCTCTGAATTATCAGTTTACTGCCTACCAACAACTTGAGCAATCTTGGAAATATTTGCACACTTCAATTGACAATTCACTGATTGATAACTTTGGCAGCTCTGTAACTGGAGTGATGATCTTTGTTTCTTCTGCAACTTTATGCTTCTGACACTTTTCTTCATTTTTCTCAATGGATGAGTGTTGCATGATGAAACCGCGAAGTTTGATTGCGAACACTCTAGCTGTGAGAAATGCACATGAACTCGCTGCACACGCAAAGTTCCAACTGTATTCAACCCTCTAAACTGGCCTTGAAAGGCTATCAACTATACGAGGTATGAAACCATATGGAATTCGTGGACTTGGAGCATCTACGCTTGTCAATCAACCCTTGGATGTGCTCGATGTTCTGAAGTGTGGTTTGGTCTATGCCTTTGTTGGCATTTCAATTCACACCTCTGGAATGCAGATTAGAAACATACAGCTATGCACAAATAAATTGCTCTTCGAATTAGGAGGGGAAACTCTCTCTTTGCTAATGTTGCTTAAAAGAAAGTAAACTAAAACTAATTTGCCTATCTTTTTGTTCAGCTAAGAGCACAAGGTTATAAAACTCAAGCGTCGTAGCTGAGATTTTCTCTTTTAGAAGTTCAACTACAACTAAGCCTACTCTAATGACATTTCTAACTTCTCAAGTAAATGTAGAGCAAGAGAGTTAGAAATGAACAAGGAAGGTTTCTTTGACATAAATACTTAAATAAATTTTCTCTTAGCGCACATCTACTTACTTTCAATGCAAGTTGAAATAGAGATCATATAAGCATAACACATGAAACGAAAATCTGAGACATTATATCAGGGAAAAGTGGGCACAAAACTTTATTTCTCAAATCTCAAGAACAAAAGATTACACTTTTGGGACAGCAGGATTGTAGCAAAATAGGCTTACAGTTTAGCCATCAAACTAGAATACATTGACACAAGACACATACATTGAACAATAACTTGCAGCTAAAGAGGCATACAAGCTTGCTCTTACACTAAGTGAACATGAAACTGAACAATAACAACTTGCAGACAAAATAGGCTCAACAATTTGCTATTATAGTAACCATTAAAGAAAAATGGGCAAGGCTGCCTTTATTTATACAGAAGCAAAAGAGTAGGGAACCCTAAAATCTCCTTGCTTTTACAACTAAGACATGCCAACATGCAAGCTTTATTTCTAAAACTAAAACAAGATAAGCATCTAACAATTTATGTGTAACAACCTAACCGGTCTACAGTTTGAAAATTCAATTGTCAGCTAACTTTCAGCTGAAGTTCAACTACTTGTTTAAATTCTAGGGTTTCCAAAACATTTTCAATTGAATCAATATAATCTCCAACTAACCTCTAAGTTTTCAGTTTCAGCTGAATTGTAACACCTAACTGTTCACCAACCGTTTCACGAAAGAACATAACTAAATAACTATCAAACTAGGGTTTCATCAAGCAAAAATAATGACCTGAAAAGTAACCGCTAGGGCATCATAAACTTTCATACATAATGAAGTAAAGAAATTAACTGTCTATCTTTTCCATTCAAACTAGCTTTGGGCATTACATTTATTACACAACAGTAAATGAAGCAATAAAGTACTCAAATGAACATTTATTTGTACCTGAATTAGCAGAAGGAAGTAACCCATTATGCAATCATCATTTAAGCTGAAATGTTGATCTTCATTACTTGAGGAAAGAGAAATATCATCAAGGGCTTTACCGCCCAACCAAG
This sequence comes from Sequoia sempervirens, assembly GCA_007258455.2. Taxonomy (NCBI): domain Eukaryota; kingdom Viridiplantae; phylum Streptophyta; class Pinopsida; order Cupressales; family Cupressaceae; genus Sequoia; species Sequoia sempervirens. The sequence continues at coordinate 229,430,378 of VDFB02270651.1, read as the reverse complement.
ACCAACTGGTCCCCTAAGTTTCTTCAACTGAAGAACCCAGCCCTTCACGAGGGTAATCAACATGGATCAAATTATCATCATGCCTTTCTGAGCCTGGTGTCAATGAACCTATATCGTTGGTCGATCCCTCCTCTATAGGTACCCCCTAACCAGAAGGATCATTTTGACTATAAGTATATCCGGTTTATGATAGCTGACCTATGCCTAACTGGCATCATACCTTGGCCAAGGATTTAATATTTCTGGCACTCCTGTGCCGTCAGCACTCTCACTCTTGCTCAACATGACAATACTCAGATCAAGTTTATAATTTTTCACATCAGGTTTGGCTATCTTTCATTTCCTGGTTCATGGTTTAATCTTAACCATTGGATTTGACATCACAACAACCTGTTTAAAGATCTTTCATTAATTAAAACGTTTTCTTAAACCCTTTTAAAAAGAGATTAAACTCATATCTTTCCACCTCTTAAGTAGCAATCTGCTTCACAAACAAGGATAGCGGCAAATTGAAGTATGCTAAGAGGGAGTTATCCCAAGACCTTAAGCAAAGTAAATCATGTGATGACCACGGCTGGAATGGAATTATCCATATTACCATAACTTGATTAATAATCTTTTCTTCTAGAAACAAGGTTCAACACTTTATATTGTGCATATTATGAGAATCCTGGCTCATTGACTAATCACTTCCTTAAAGCCTTCCGGTTAACTTAACTCTAAATTCAAGGAAAAAGACTTGTCCATAATGAAAGTTACATCTGGATAATGGTCTCAAGAGTAAAGGAGAAACACAGTTTTTGAATCAGAAGTTCAAACAAAAGGAAGAATATTATGACAAGCTCATTAGCTAATTAGGCCCCTGTGAGAAAATGCAATCACGGACTCAATTTCAAGTCAGAATGATGACTGATGAGGAATTCCAAACAGGGCAACAAGTACCGAAGATATATTTTAGGGAATAAAATCTTCCATCAGATAAGTTCGGGATAAAGGAAAGAATCAATTCTTGAGATTCATTAGGACTTAACATGCACCCTGTTTCTCTCTACAAATGACTTTAGTTCCAGACATACTCATAGACTGAAAGACAATGAGCAAGAGATGCCTGGAACCTACAGCATAAGCTTCTTTTGGTGAAGTTTCCCCTTTACCAGGTTATAGAGACTAAAACAAAGATTATGAGGCTCAGCCAAGAATTTCCCTTCTACAAAGCTTGTAAACTTATGTTCTGCATTGAAAGCTAGGAAAGACGTTTATACACTGTTCTGGCTAAGGAATTCCACAATATGAATTCATCCAACAACTGACCCATAATATAAAACATGATCCAAGAAGCCGATAGATCAAAAGGAGGATTCAATAAAACAATAACACATAGGACTTGAAGCGCTACATGCCTGAGTAAGAAGACATCAACTCGAAGGGTCCCAACTCGTCCCTCTGCAGAATGAGTCTAGCAGACACCGCCTTACATAGGGCAAAAATGAATCATCCTCAGAAGTATTTCGAATGAAGAAATTGGTGGACGAATATAAAAGATTATATGAATGCGACACTCAGTATTTGTAGATACGAGAAAGTGCCAAGATCCGAAATCAGAAGAGTGGCCTTTTTTCAGGAAAATGAAATCAAGAACTCAATGAAGAACCATAGCCAAGATGAAATCGGAAAAAGAATGAAGTATGTGCGTGTAAGCACCCCCCCCACCAAACTAAACGGCTCCACTCCTAGCTTCCAAAATCTCTTCGACTTCCAAATCTTGGACGTTTCAAACTTGCAAGAGTGGCAAGCGGGCGGCAGTTTCCTCCAGGCACCCGACTTCCAAATTAAATCCATTTAATTTCAAAGTTAAGCTTTACCAAGGTTTTCAAATTAAAAACGGTGGCAATTAATTTTACATCTTTTATTATTAATTTAATATTTAATATCTTCCTGCAATTATATATATATATATACATTGGTCGCTCAATCCTCAAGAGGATATTATTAATGAATATTTTAAATTATATTTGTTATTTTAATTAACTATTTAATCACCATTTGAAATCTCCTTAATAGGTGATTAATGATTTATATTTTAATTGACTTTCTTAATCAATTATTATATTAATTTACCTATGACCAAGGTGGTGAAGTCGACACAACTATCTTACACTGACTCTAGATTGATGATAAAATTGATCCATAATTAACCACATCCTCTCCCTGACGATATTTCCCTTTCTCTCCTGGTGTCAATGATCCTGCATCCACTGACAAGGATTAGGGTTAGATCGTTCTCAATGGCTAAATAATATGGATTTGAATTAAATATCATGATCTCTTTCAATTTCACACGATCAATAATTTCACTTGCAAAATAAAGAGTTTATTAACATTTCAGTTACGATAAAAGAACGACTATTGCATTCTCAACGTTATAATCACTTGAAAGCAATTATTTGCAACTGACATTACATTTGAAATACACAACCAAACATACAGTCTCAATGTGAGGGATGTAACATTATGAAAGCGAAAAGCAGGGAAAGTGCCAACTATTACAACTTATTTTCTTTTCTCTTTTAAAGAATGGATAAGCCTGAGACAGGAATAGAAAGAAAGTGTGAGATAAGAATGGAAAGAAAGCTTGGAGAAAGCTTCAAGTTCACTCTGCTTTAAATCTCAACCCCATTCGCTAAAAAGCTGGAGATTGTATCTCTATTAGGAGGATCAGTACTATCTATAGCCATATTCCACTTTTCCAGGATCTCTTCACCTTCTGCAATTAAACTTAGAGAATCTTTGACCTCTTCTGCAGCTTTATGAGTTCTATTCTTGAAAAACATCGCTGCCCCAAAAGATGACTCACTAATTATAACTTGTTGGCTTTGCAACTTTATGGTTCTGACACTTCTCTTGATTTCCAACGGAAGAGTATTGTATAACTCTTTTCCAATACTTGTCCTTTTGCTCTTACCACACCCTTTCACGTTCTTCAACTGAGATGATGATGTTTTCTATCCATGGTGGTATTGAAAAATAATTTCTCAACATCGTCCATTTAGATAATCATTGATACAACACTTGTTTGGCTCTAAATTCCATAGGAGAATATTGTATGCTGAAAAACTTGAAGTTTGACTGTAAACTCGATTATGCTTAGACAAGTTCTGCACAAAAGATAAATTTAGCTTGCTGATTTTTCTTCTTCAAATGGGCAGATTTTTCAAAAATAAACTGAGAAATGGGTTTTGTAGAGAATCTTGTTGCAAGAAGACCCAGATTGTCCGTTTTGGAAAATATTGAAGACTGATTGAAAAAGTAGCAAACCCTATTTTTTTGAACTTTTTTGAAAAAAGTTGAGAATTGGGTTTTTTGCAAAATCACATTTTGTATGAACCTAGTTGATCAAATGTTGAAAATTTTGAAGACTTCTTGGACATGCATGAAAAAGCAGTTTCTTGAAAAATTGAAATTTTTTCCAAAGTTGTAGATAATCATGAACTGAGCTGACCCAAATCGTTAAAATTTGAAAATATTGACCCCCTTCTTCTGAAAATTGATGCCCTGGAGAAATAAAGCATGAAAAGGCAAGCCTCTGTGTGAGCTGATCTGGAAAATATGAAGAACTCTGAAAAAGCACTGGGTTTTGGCCTTCGAATATTGAAATGAATAAAATTTTATGTTTCCTCCTCTAGACTCCAACCACCAAAAAGTGAATAATGAATGCCAAAGCCCTCTTAAATAAGTTTTGAGGATAAAACACTTTATTTTCTAGCTTTAAATCTTTTGAGGCCAATCCTAAGTAGGTTTGTCGAATGTGGATGCTATTTGAGAGTTGAATGATGAAAATTTGAAATTTTTTCTAAGGCATGAAAACTTGGATGCTGTTCTTGGCAAACTTAGCCATTTTCTTGACATTTCATCTTTTTGCTTGATTTTTCTACTCAATTTGATCTTGATTTCCGGATATTTGGTTGATGTTGTGAACTGACGGATGATCTTGTTGCGGAGCCTAGTCGAATCTAGCGGGATTGTTCTAGAGGTAACTTTGGGTAAAAACATCATCTTGACCTTCAAAATCATGGGCGCCCATGGCTAGCTAGGGCACCTAGCATTACCAGTGTTAGCCATTTTTGACATTTTTAAATTTCATGTTTTTTGGTTTTCTGATGAATTCGAGATTCCGAGAGATAGATTGACCCGATGAGGTGACTGTCAGATTCATTGGATAGCTCGATGAATTCTATGGAAGGTCTTCTAGGAGCTGCACCTTCTGAAAAGTTGATTTAGGGCTTCAAATCCTTGGGTGCCCCTGGCTAGTTGGGGCGCCCATGATTTCCATAGATTACTTTCATTGTGTTTTCAATCTTCTTTTGACTTTTTCAATTTTTCTCATGTTTACCCTTCCGATCAGTTTGTGATATTTGATGATTGTCAACTCCGATGAGCTTGCTGATGATTGCATTGGAAAGCTGGTTCAATATTGAAGAAAACATTATGGAGGTTGCAGTTGCAAATTCATCCATTTGATGACCCAAAAGCTTGGGTGCCCCTGGCCAATTGGGGTGCCCAAAGATACCAGACTTAGAATATTTTCTAATGATTTCATGACTTGTAATTTGCCACTCTATGAAGACTCCTTTGATCAATCTCGAATTCCGGTTGACTGGTTGATTTGATGGATGTGCCATTGGATTCACTGCAAGGCTAAGAAGATTATGAATAGGGTGTCCTGGGACAAGCAAACCCTAATTCCATCATTTCCCCTCTTGAAAAACTGGGCGCCCCTGGCTAGTAGGGGCGCCTTTAATTAGCAGTGTTAGTTTTTATTTTGCAATTATTTTGCAATTTTCAACTTTCTCCTTGTTCCTCATGCTCACTGTGATTTTGATTGCCGAAAACTGAAAAATTTCTAAGGCATGAGTTTCTAGGCGCCTAGACTGCTAGGGGCGCCTAGAGTTTCCAAACTTAGTCAAGATTTTACATTTTTCAACTTTCATAACACCCCTTCTCCATTCTCCATTCTACATTCACGTTCATTGTTTCTCATCTTTTGTTCAGTGTTTGAATGTTTGAATCTGACACCTGGCAGTTGAGTAACCTCCATTAATGACCTTGGAGCTCCTGAAAAAGCTTCTGAATAGAACCACCAAGGAAAAATTAATCTTTTGATGATTCTGATTGGACTAGCCTGATGAGGAAGTATTTTCAACCAATCAAAATCAGTTTGAACCCTAGAAGCCAACTTTCTATTTTTAGAATTTTTCTAAATTTTTTTTGCCAATATCCGTTTGAGAAGAAACCCAGAAAAACTCAGAAAAAAGTTCTATTTTTACAAAGTTTCTAAACAATAGAAATTTTCCTAAAATTTAGGGCCGAAAAACTAAGATTTGGGTTTTGTAGACAAGGTTGCTCTAAGCAGACCCAAATCATTAGATTTTGAAAATTTCGAGTTTTTGACCCTCATGCAAGACATGGAAATTCCCAATTTTGACCTTTTTGACAATTTTAACAAGACTTTTAACCATTTCTTCAAAATGCCTAAGTGTAGCAAAATTTTTAATTTGGGGTACAACAGCCTTCCAAAGCGTTCAAGTCAACCTCTGGATGCACTTGATGCAAATCAGTGTCAGTAGTCTTGATGAAATCATGAATCAAGGCCGATTTGGTCTTGAATTTAGTTTGAGTGAATTGCATTATGAAAAACTAGATTGTTGACAATAAACATGGATATGTTTAGGCAACTTTTTCCGATGAGCTAAAAATAGCTTCTAGTGAGGCTAAAAATAGCTTGTCGAGGGGAAATTTTCTCGAAAAGTTTTGAGACTTGGGTTTTTTGAGTATCTCATTAAACAAACCCACAATGTCAGAAATTTGAAAAAGTGATTTTTTTTTGACATGCAATGACCTCTCGAGGCAGAAGCTGCAAGGGGCAGCGGGGGTTGCAGAAGCTTTTTCTTTTATACTGAAAAATTCTAGCACATGGGTTTTGTTGATTCCTGAAAGCTAAACAAACCTAGTTTCTCCGTTTTTTGAAATGATGACTTTTTTCGGAAACCCTAAAAAAAGGGGCAGCGGGGAAACTTTCGTAGAAAATTCTGGCATGTGGGTTTTGTTGCCAATGCTGTGCTGAATGAACTTAGAAAGCCACATTTATGAAAAATGTCGTTTACTTGGACATGCAAGAGAAAACCTAAGACAAGGATGGAAGAAATGTGTGGGGGAGAAGATAGAAGTTATAAACTGCCTCTTTCAATCCTCAAGAAAAATGCCTCTGTATAAACCCCATTTGATGAATTCTTGGCAAGAATAAATTGAAAAGATGAAGCATGGAGAATTATTCCTCTATGCAACCTGAACCTAGAACTACAAAGAACATTGAAAATTACCTCCATTAGATCCTTCAAATGGCATTTGGAGAGAAAATAGCTGATTTTAGCTTCAACCTGCAAGAAATAATGGAGAAATGATGCCCATGCATGAATAAATAACCATTTTGGAGGTGGTAGTGTCAGTTAGGGGGCAGACCCTAATTGAGGAGTCAATTTTTCTGCATGCCTCATGTTGTACCCAAAATATTTTTTTTGGCATTTTGTATAAATTGAGCTAAATCTTGTTAAAATGTCGTTAAAAGTCTGTTTTAGGTCAAACCAAACATAGGGTCTTTGTGGGTTTCTGTCAAGGAACACGTGCAAAATTCTGAAAATTTGAAAATCAGGGTTTTATGCCCCTATTTTTAGGGAAACCCCCGAAAATAGGACCTTCCCAGAAATGATTGAAAATGATTTTGATAAGATTAAAAGGCTTCACGATCACATTGGTCAAGTTAGAATCATCAAAAGACACGTTTTACTCTGGGGGGTCTATTTCTATTTTTTCAGGAACAAAGTTAGGAGCTCCGCAGCCATTAATAGCAGATTGGCCAGTACCGGCTGTTGAAAGCTAAGCTCCAAAAGCTTCAACGATGCAACCATGGTGAAAAAGATCTAAAAAGATACTGTTTGATGAAGGAGATTCCTGAAACCCAAAAAGGTCAAAATTTGACTAATTCTGGAAACGTTACAAAGGAGAGATCATTTCATAATGCTTATCAGGGTCGTTCCGAGGACTAAACACCCTGGGCATTCTCACTGTTCAAAAAATCTATCAGTATTATGATCAACTTGAGTTCACCAGAGCTGAACGTCATTTCAAGCGTGTTCATGAGGCTTTCTTGACTTACACAGTGAGAAATTTGGACCGGGAGTTGCACGTTCATATCTCGGCAGTTGCTAGGGCAGCGATGGATGGATGGGCAGATTGGTTTATTCAGTTCCCAACATACACCTACATCCGAGTATATGGCTTCACAGGAAATCCAGCTATGCTTCCACGTTATCCTTCGGATAAGACAATCTTTCAGGAGTTCCTTAGACAGATGCATGATGTTCATCGTCTTCTACGCCGCAAGCACAGGCCATCTCTTAACTTTCCTTTTTAGTTTGGAATGTATTGGTGCAAGTCGGCAATTGATGCCAAGATTGCAGGACAAGAGCTTGAGAAGTATCATCTTAAGTATCTTGTCGAAGCATGTGCCTATGACCTTTCAGGTCATTATATAGCTCACCTTGCTGGAGGAATATATCACAAGCCTTCTATGGAGGATTACTGGGCAAATTGCGCAGATGACTTCGAGGTTCGTAGACGCAGTTACGGCCGCTTCTCTCTTCCACAGATTTATGTTTTCTTGTTAGAAGATGTGGGAGGTTTATCAGATGATGAGGGAGAGGTTCTTCCTCAGTTTTTCAGAGAGCAGGTCGATACACAACCGTTGCCAGCAGTGGATTGGTACGCCAAAGAATACACAACGGTCAAAGAGAGGTCAAGTAGAGTTATTCAGAACAGTATACTTTACCTCGACAGCAAGAAGACAAGGAGGGTAAGTGTGCCCAGAGCAGAGCCGCCAGTAGTGGTGAATCCTTCGTTACCTTCCTCATCAAAACCTAAACAAAAGAAGAGGAGTAATCCTCCCAAGAAAGTACAAGCCCCAAACAATTCAAAGGGCAAGGCGCTTGCCACTATTACACACACGGAGCCTGAAAGACAGCCTATCACAGAGCCAGTTCAGAGGTTAGTTCAGAGCCTGCTAGTACCTGAGGTTCAGCCTCAAGATCCTACACCAGTTTCAGAGCCGTCACCTACCCCAATTCACATTGAATTGGATTTAGACTCTCCACCTCGCAGTGGGTCTTCTACACACTCACTCTCATCAGTACCTCCTGTCGCTAGTGCAGACCCTTCTAGTAGCATTAGCCGAGACCAATCTTGGATCGAAGCTCAACTAGGAAGGAAGAGGAGGCAGCCATCCTATGTTCTTAATCATTCTGATTTTGATGACATTTACTAGGATGCGCCAGACAAGAGAGTCAAGAACATGGTCCACGTAGAGAGAAACACTGACATGGAGATTGTCATTGAGACTGCCGTACCTCCACAGGGGAAGAACTTGGCTGGATTGGAATCTCAGGATTTTGAAGTTATCACAGTCAACCTCGGTCGCAGCACATGCCAGACTCAGGTTGATCTTCTACAAGTTGCTACGGACAGTGCCAGGGATAGAATACTAAAGGACGAGAGGATAAGGCAGCCCTCAAGGCTGAAATCAAACAGCTTCATCAGTATATTTCTAGCCTTGTACATAGACCTGATGCCATTAACACACTCCCACCGATGCTTGAGCCTCCAGCAGAGCAAAGTCAACTCAATCACTTAGTTGCATATGGCAAGCGTTTGGGGAATGGGAGGAGGAGTTCGTTGCTAGAGGCCGTGCTATGCTTACAGAGTTATATCAGTTGCGGTACAGCATGCGAGAGCTCCGTATTCATCTCCAAGATGAGGAGCGAGATATGGCAATTAACAAACCCCGGGATGAGATTATGATTGCTCACCTGAGTGTGGCCTATGATGCAGTCACAGATGCAGAGGACAGAGAAGCTATCTACTCTTGGAAAACACAATTGGTTTTCAGAGCAAAGATAGAAGACACTTTAGCATCAGAGTTGGCTGAGAGTAGAGAGCACGTCACTAGTGCACTCCGGTTTGTGAGGACTCTAGTATCTCGCTTACTGTGCCGTTACCAGATCGAGGGTGGTGCCTACATGGAGCTTACCGATGTTCAGTCAGAACTCCAGGCACTCATTCATACCATTTTCAGTGGGGAGACCGTTGGCTGTAAGATTACTCAGCTTACAGTCATGTCAGCATTGTTCGACGAGGCAACGAGGAGTAGGGGCGAACTTCAGTCTCAAATCACAGCTGGTGAGGATATGCTGCATCGACATAGTATTCTTCGTCAGAGTCTCATAGCTCCAGATAGTGATACAGTTAACAATCTCGTTGAGGGATTGATTGCTCGAGATCACGACCAGTAGACTTCAGTTTCCACCTCTCAGGATAGACATTACACACAGGAGTTAACTTGGTGTTACCCTTTCAAGTTAACTGGCTGTCTCACCTCATGCATATCTATTCTGAGATTCACCTTGTTTACTTGGAGTTTCATTTAGGGTTTTTCGTTAACTGATGGTAGTCTTCCAGTTAACTCGCTTTCAATAAGGACGTGCATGCTCGCACAATTGTCCATTTTTAGATTAGATGTTTCGGTTAACTGATGGTAGTTTTCCAGTTGACTGTATAGTTTACTTCATTAGGGCTTAGCAGCAAAACTTGCATGCATTGCAAGAACTGTAGATGACTCAAGGTGATTTTAGGGTTCCCTACACCTTGATGTATATAAATAAGAGCTTTTGCTCATTTGTAAATAACTTTTGCTTGAGAGCTGCGCCTACCTTGCCCTCAATATTGCTCTTTTGGTATTTGTTCATGTGTCTTCGCTATTACGATTAATTGTTATGCCACATAGGGTTTCAAGAGATTGTAATGGTGGATTCTTTCCATAGTTTAGATAAATCTGTCTTGTGAATCTTTTGTCATTTCAATCAAGTGTTATGCCACATAGGGTTTCGTGAGATTGTGATGATAAAATCGTTTTGTGAAGTCTTTACTATTTTGATCAAGTGTTATGCCACATAGGGTTTCATAAGATTGGCGTGGTAAATTCCTCCCATAGTTTAGATAAATCTGTTTTGTGAGACTTTTATCAGTACGATCAAGTGTTATGCCACATAGGGTTTCGTGAGATTGTGATGATAAAACTGTTTTGTGAGTCTTTACTATTATGATCAAGTGTTATGCTACATAGGGTTTCATAAGATTGTCATGGTAAATTCTTAAATCTGTTTTGTGCCCAATAAGCTTGTTTAGATTGAGATGATAGTTGTGCCACCTTGCCCTCAAGTAGAGAATCTAAACTCGTTTATCGTCTGATAGTCAAAACCTTGCTCTGTTTCCTCATGCTCTGTTTTCTTGAGGGAACTGGATAGAATTTAAGTTGTAGTTAGTAGATCTGCAAAACCAGAGAAAACTCAGTTGCAACGTATATAGTTTTTCTGCTATGAATGTACTTATTATTAGAGGAATTTGATAGGATTCTAAGTCTGTTGCATGAGTTGTGATAACTCTTTTATATGATTGCATATGAATTTGGATAGTTCAGTAATGGATAACTAAGTAGGTAAAACTTTGAGTAATGTTTGTTGATTCTTTTAAATAAGTTGATCACCTTCAGTTTGTCTTTTCCCTTGTCTTTCCTTTTTGCTAATTGTGACTTTGTTGCCTAGGAATAGGCACCAGTCTCTTGTATGTGTTTCAGTCACCCACACATAAACTAAATTCATAAAATCATTTATTTTCAATTTCATTTTGTGAGTTAATTGATATTATTATCTGCAAGGAGTAGAAGAAACCATTATTTGTGAATCATAGAACTCACCCCACCTTACACTTGTTTCCAAGGTGTTTGATCAGCTATATAGGGGTTATAGATAAAGTTAATGAAGAGATTTGCAAGTAATTCTATGTGAACCTGCTCTGTCCCCAAAGGCGCAACTCACTTGCGGAAAAAATTTCCACAAGAACTCAATTGAGGTCTTCTTCCCACCAGTGTCAGATTGAAGCTGATATCTCGCACAAAGGACTTTGTAGGGATGCGCTAGTCAATCGGCTGTGATCTGGATGGCTGTGGAATTTTTGCACTTGTTTGGATGGCCCTCGAAAACCAACAATTCTCTGTTCAAGTTGTAGATGTCTTTCAAGGTGCCTGACTGTCCAGTTTTCACAATTTTGAGTTGTGATTGTATCTCAGATGCTTTTCTAAGTGAATCAAAATGCCACTAATGCATCTTCCAACAACTAATAATTTATTTGGTGATTTCTAAGCACAGGTTTCAAATTCAACCACCACCATTATTGCTCATTTCTCCCTTGTTTCTAACTGCCTACATTTATGGCGCTACTCCTTCAACTACCAAGAGTTATTGTAGATGCTTTTAGTTGATCGGAAGCATCCATTTTGGTGGGAATCTTTCCTAGGCATCGATTTGGAGCAGCTATAGTGTTTTGTTTTAGGGTTTTCCCTTGCTGCATGGATTTATTGGCAAATTTTCTATCATTTTCATTATTGGATGGTACAAAAGAGCATAGGAATAATCAGAAGAGAAAAAACTTGTAGAAAATCAATTGCAGAGAATAGTTGTAGGAAGACATAGGTCCTGACATACTATTATAGAAATATTGTAATGTTATTTTCCAGTTTATGTCTCCATTATTGTGTGTGTAAATTCAAAAAATGTACCAATGCAAAATATTTTCTTCAACACATTTGCAGCTGTGAATGTACTCATTATTAAAGGAATTTGACAGGATTCTAAGTTTGTTGCATGAATTGTGATAGCTCTTTTATATGATTGCATAGAGTTTGGATAGTTCACTAATGGATAACTAAGTAGATAAAACTCTGAGTAATGTTTGTTGGTGCTTTCAAATAAGTCTCCTTCAATTTAAGTTTTCCCATTGTCTTTCCTCTTTGCTAATTGTGACTCTGTTGCCCAAGAGTAGGCACCGGTCTCTTGTATATGTTCCAGTCACCCACACATAAACTAAATTCATAAAATCATTTATTTTCAGTTTCATTTCGTGACTTCATTGGTATCATTGTTTGCAAGGTGTAGAAGAAACCATTATTTGTGAATCATGGAACTCACCCCACCTTGCACTTGTTTCCAAGGTGTTTTATTAGCTATATAGGGGTTATAGATAGCTAGTTTGCTTAATCTAGTGACAATTTAGGGGTTGAGCAACCTAGTTGGGTTTTGCTATCATTTGTTTTATTGTTGGTTATCATAAGTGATTTCAATACCTCTAAGGTATACCCCTAGGAATACCCTCTCGAGTTTAAGCTGAGCTCAAAGTGCAGAAGATAAAACCCACTCTTGTTGAGTTAGCTCAGAGTCCACAGTTATGTTGATGAACTATTTTACCCACATGTTGACAACCTTGGCTTTGTGAGTAGAGTTTGTTCTAGAAAGTGGAGTAGTGATTTTTAGACCTAACAAGAGATACAAGCACAAGTGCTCACAAGAGTCATTAAGTCTCACACGATCACATGGAAAGGTAAAACTATTTAAACACAATGTCATGTTATTTCCATGAGGTGAAATAAGATGATAAAAGGATGATCCATTACATCTTCTCCTTGTGCCTTTTGTTGGTCAATACTTGTTAAATTTCTACACACTCAATGCACACATTAAATCTCAAATGGAATTGATAGTTGAAGCATGACAGGTTTGACTAATATATCCTCATGATCATGGGCATGGAATAAGATCACGTGCATTATCACACAATAGATTACTCAAGACACACATAGTCACACCATGAATCACGATCATCACTCACATCATCTAAACACTACATAATCTCAATCACATCACATTTCAATGTTCTAATGACAATTAGTCATAAACAACATGATAATGACTCCTTAATCATACTTATGAAATCATTTGATATGATGTCTCAATAATCAGGCATGACTCTCAATCAAAGCATGGATATAGCTCACAAACATACTATTAGCACAACATATAGGGTTAGCATCATATATGATTACAATTGTTTCACATCATTTTTTCATTGCAAACACACATATGGATCAACTATTTATCAAATAGGTTCTCCAACATCCTATAACATAAGAATCATAATAAATAAGAGTACGACATGAGTCATAGAATGGTTGGGCCTTACACTCAACACAAATAGTGTCCCAAGCTAGAAGGTTGTTGATGCTTCATCCCACTCTTTGATTGGAACAAAACTCCCGCATGTCCAAGACAATGGTCAACACAGGTACTGTCATGAGGTAGAAGGTAGTGATTCTCTAGCTCATGTATTGAAACCCGACTTTGTATCCTTATCATGAACAACTCTATGGTGGCTGCTTCTTCAGCTCCCTATGCTACAAACAGATGTGCTACAGTGATTGTCTTGAACCTTGCTACAATGTACCCTACTATCATGAATGATCCTTCTCATCAGTTAAGGTCATTTTACAATGCTTATGAGAGCTATTACGAAGGGGTTCTTCTTATTGCATCTATTTATAATGAAAACCATTCACTTTTACATTGTTACAATGAAATTTGAAAATGATTCATCATTGTCATACAACCATGCATGTGCTACAATTGTGACAAGATTTTTTGCACGATGCAATAATGAAGCACATCACTTTCATGCTTTTGGCTGTCCTCATGCTCATCTATGATACACAAAGTGTCTATACAAGTTTATGCTATTTCCTCTTCTTGCCATAGTAACCAACGAGTGAGACATGCTATATGATATAACATGTCTACATTGTCATGGAATGAAAATGTGCATGCTTGCAACACCCAAGAACATGCTCATAGGGTTGCCCATGCTCAATCAATAAAGTGAACATGCTTACAACACTAAAAAATGCTTCGGAGTGCTTCCCATGATTAACAAATGAAACATACATGTTTGATAACACAAAACTGTCATGTTGCTGATCATGCTATTCAATCAATGGAAATCTACATGCCTATAACACTCAAATGTTTCATAGTATTGTACATATTCGAAACGAAGTAAGTATACATGATTACAACACCCACATATGTGCCATAGTGTTGCTCATGTTACCAATTTCATGCTTTACCATGCATTGTCCCTACTTGCCTATACAAGTGGAATAAAACTACATTGTTGCAACGTATTTTTTAAACACATATTTACAACTAGCGGAAAAATGCTTTCTACAAGCTGTCCATGTTGCTTATTTTTATTATATTGCTGGAAGACCAAACTCTCATACAACAAGATTTACACTACGCTTTCTTTCTTCCAAACAAGTGGATGTGCCAATGTAAATTTTTAATCAATTTTGCAAGAAATGTGAAGGCTGAAATTTCCTATTACCTCATACATTTTCCTCTTGCTTGTCCTTGCTTGTTTTTCCAAGTAGACTTGCTTACTCTAATTACTACTATGAGTGCAACATACTCCTTGCTTTCTCTACAAGTGGAGTTAGCAACTTGAAAACTATATAATCCACAAGAAAATCTTGGGATACTAATCAAATGCCCATACAAATGAAAGCAACTCATTCTTATCTCCTATTCAACCAAGCAAATGCTCTAACCAAGCATCAAATGTCACACTCTTACCGTTTGTTGTTGGTTTATCATCATGTGAGAATTGCTCTCTTTGATCTTGGTGATTTAATACCCTTCTCTTCCCCAAGAGGCTGTCCAACTCTTGCTTTCACCCTTCTTTGGGTGAAACTTATGATGGAGCCTCCAACATTTGCCACTCCAATGTCCTCCAACCTTGCAATGGGAGAAATAATTGTTAAACTTACCCATTACTCAAATCAATTTGTTCATTGCCTTTCTTGAGTGTGTCGTGGCTTTTCTTTACACTTTTTCTTTGTGGGTGGCTTTTGAAGAACATATGGTCCTTAATCTTGTTAGCTTTGCACATCATTCTACAATGGCTACTTCTTCCACAACTAGTGCAGGAACAAGAAGCCTAAAATCTTGTGCAACATGTCCATTTCCTATACAAATCAAGCAAAAATACCTTGTTTACCTAGATGCTCCTTTACCTGCTTCTTAGGTTTGGCTATTAGTAAAATAGGTGGAGTGCAATATCCCCATT
Source organism: Sequoia sempervirens (assembly GCA_007258455.2). Classification (NCBI taxonomy): domain Eukaryota; kingdom Viridiplantae; phylum Streptophyta; class Pinopsida; order Cupressales; family Cupressaceae; genus Sequoia; species Sequoia sempervirens. The sequence goes on along the minus strand of VDFB02270651.1, from coordinate 229,415,264 downwards.
TCTTCTTTTCTTTTTTTTGTCCCCTTGAAATGGATTTCGCTTTCCTCTTCTTTCTTAGATTGTTGTTGTTTCTTTGGAGACATCCTACAATCATCTTGAGGCTTTACGAAAACATTGTTAAGAGGAATTTTCACCTCTCATGGGCTGTCCTTGATTTGTGCATAATGAAGACCCCATAGAGCTTCCTCTAATCTCCATGCTTGCATAACCAAGTCCCTCAAATGTTGGTTTTTCTTTCACTATGATGGGTTGATGTAATGTCCCCTCCAAAGTGAGACATCAGTATTTAGTAGATTAGCCTACCATTATGACCCTCATAGGCTAATGAAGGTGATTAGAGGGTCTTTTGAGGATTGTATCACTTCCAGTGTTCAGTGATGATCAACTTTGGCTTTCGTTTGAGGGTTCCGGGACTCAGTATGCTCAACTTACTATTTATAGTAAGTCAGGTATGGACAGAGTGGGACCCTTACTATTTTTAGTAAGGCGTGTGGTCGTATGGAGATTCATCAGATTAGCCCACAATTCAGATGGTGTGATGCAACATGATGTATTCAAGGAGTTATTAATGTTATTTGGCTCAAATAACATTAATTAATTAAAAGGTGATATTTTAATGTTATAACTTAATCTTATAACTTGAGGGTCAAATCATCATTAAAAAGGGGGCCAACTTGATGAATTAATTATTGGGCGCCAACTCCTAAGTCCTTAATGAAATATTAAAAGATGCAAATAAATAACATTTTTATGTTATTAAATGCCTTTTTGGGAGAAGTCGACTTCTTCACGAGGACATATATATTTCATTTTGGAGTTTTTTGCCATTCATTCGATTGAGCATTGTTGTTGATGAATTTGTGTTTGAGAAGTGAAAGCTAAGGGTTTTCAATCTTTGAGCCATTGGAGAACGTTCCTTCTTCAATGATTGCAGCCTTTTGAAGCAGTGAAATATCTGTTGAATTTGGCATACAGAGGGCATCATACAGGTGTTCTATTTGTGCAAATTGGAGAGACAAATTGAGGGTTTTTTATTCAGAGATTGCAGGATTGAGAAGAGGTGTTGCAGATTTATCCTCGTAGTGATAAATCAGATTCAAAAGAAGTATGGCCTTGCTTTTACCAGCCACCATTTGCAGCAGGGGTCAGCCTTCTCCAGGGGGGCGATTTGGCTTATAGAGGGCTTCAAAAATTCCCAATAAATTCCTATAGGTGCGCCCATCATTGAAGAAGACACCCATGCAGGCATCGAGCAAAAAGGCACCCTATTGAGGGAGAATCAAACCATTCTATGAAGTGCTTTTTTCAGCTGCAAGTGGTGAACAGCAGCTGCATGTTTTCAAATAACTTCGGGTATGATTGTAATAAGCTATTCTCTTTGAATACTGAGTAATAAGATATATATTGGAGGAGTTGTTTATCATAGTTAATTGTATTTCTTTATGCTTTGCGTTTTATTTCAATACATATTTCAAAAAAACAAAAAAAGTAGAAAACCCTCACAAAAACACCAAAAAATACAAAACAAAAACAAGCATAGAAAACTAGGGCACGAAGTGTTCTTATAGTTGAAGTATTCCTTGGTCATCCTTGCTAAGTCATCTTTTGTTATATTCCATCCTTGCAAGCAATATGGAGCCTATTCCTTTGGTATGCATTTCAAATTGGCAAATGGAATCATTGGATTTCAAATCTTTGAAGAAAAAAGATGCTCTTGCATGTGTTTTCCATAGTTTGTTCTTCTTGAGAAAGGGCTGGTCCACTCTTGTTGATAAACTCTTCTTTCTCTTCTTGGAGCTTTGATAGAAGTGCATTCTTCTCTATCAACTCTTGCTGCAATTGCTCAAGGATTCCAACAAAGAAATTATATTGGTCCTTCTTCTCAACTTGCAACTCTTCAATTCTCTTAATCAAATGGTGCTGTTTTTTCTAAAGAGCTTGGTTTTATCCCAGTGCTTGTACTAAGCTATCTTAGATGTATTCAAGCTTCTTCTTCTGCGACTTGGTCACAGACTCACAACTGCTCCTTTACAACTTGCACACCTTGAGAAGAGTTTGTAAAACAAGGGTTATACACACAAAAACCTCTCTGTCACCCAAAAAATTCTTTCAAGCCTCAAAGAACTTATGGCTTTGATACCAATTGATCTGTAATTTCTGCCAAAGTTTGTTTAGAAACTAGGGAATTAAACTTATGGATTGCTGGTCAACTTGGAATCCAAATGACAGTCATTAATGGAAGAATTGGAATGCTGCTACACAGAGAAATGAAGAAACTGAAATGTTAATGCAACACAAGGCAGGAATTGGTACTGGGAAAACTCCAAAGGGATGAAAAATTCGGTTGTTAGAGACAATTGGTTTCTATTGGAGTGTATTACTCAGAATTGACAAGTACAAAGTGTTTCACAACTTTTATCAATCCTATAACTATTTCAACTTCTACTTCTTAAAGATACTACATTCAATTTTCCTCCTCCCTGCTTTAGACTCCTAACTGGTTCTTATAGAGTGCTAGAAAACTTCCCTTGTGTGTACAATCCTCCTACACAGAAGCCAAAGAGACAGGGTCAGTCAACCATCGAATTTCTGCTTATTTTCCAATTTTGGTGAAATTCTCACTTTCAACAGTAGGTGGTTTTAAGACTTCCCCAGCAGTTGCAAATCTTCCACAGACACTTTCAAAACTACCACTAACATTTTCAAAAACTGCCTCTACTGACAGTTTTAACCCATATTCCAGAATCTATAACTTTTGAATACGGACTTGAAAGTTGAAACAAGGTGCCTTGTTTTAAAAATTGTATAGCTTTTTGAGAGGAATGTGGATATGTAAACATATTCAACTTTTGATGTCATAAAGTATAGTTCTTGGCCCTGCAACATACTGAAGCGTCTTTCCCCTTAAGGATGAGCTTCACCCAAACGTCAAATGGATATATATATATATATATAGATAGCTGGTAATTGATAATTGAATGTCAATTGTCAAATAAAAAGCGTATATATTAGATTTTACTATTTTAGTGCAACTGTACATTGGAAATCAGTACAAATAATCACATTTCTCTTCTTTGTGAGCATCGGCATCATCAGCTGGTTCATTAGTGCTGGAAACACTCCCACTAGCAGCTTTTGTTTTGCATGTTGTTAGTTATTTAGAAGTCACTTTTTAGGGTTAGTAAGGGTCTTCCTCTTTTTATTTTTTCTTTTTCCATTAAACACTTATAGATTTTGTCGCACGAGTTCTCCTTGGGTTTGCCCCATGTGCCCAAGTGGAACAAAAGCCCTTGAAAGGATCAATGTAAAACATTAGGGACAGTGTTTGTATTTGTGTTTTGTTGTGATGTTGTTTGCATAGTGTTTCCATGCTTGCTAACAAATTATAGGCTTTCAAGGTAAATTTGGAAAATTATTTATTTGCTGGTAATGGTTGGCAGGGAGGTATAGATTTTGGTGGACCAAGAGAGCCATGGCATGATTTACACTGCAAAATAGATGGGCCTGCAGCATATGATGTTCTGACAAATTTTGAGCAGCGCTGGACTAAGGCAGCAAAGCGTCATGGCCTTGGAAAACTAAAACAATGGAGTGAAGATTCACTTCTGAAATTAGATCGACTTCCAGACATCATAGGCATCTCGGAGCTAAACATGTTTGATCAAAATGATCCGGAGACATGGCATGTGCAGGTAGAGGAGTCAGGCTATTATCATCACTAAAATTTCAAATTACAACTAATTTACGGTTTAGCTAACAATTTTATATAAGATTTTCTTTTTTACAAAACTCATGTTTTTTGTATCTTGTTTATTTCTTCAGATTTTCCGATCAATTGACTCAAGTTCTGTCAAAGGCTTTCCAAAAGACACAAAAGAAGCTGAGGCTGTGGTAGCAACTTGATAAGGATTTAATCACTTTTTATTTTGGTTTTACTATGAGATTCTTAGAGCAGAATCATCATTGCTATTAATTTCTATGAGATATTTTCTCATACACATTCTCTTCCTTTTATTGACAGAATCTTACCTGTGGAAAAAATCTGGTCATTGACATGAGTATACATACAGCTTATGTTGAAGCCATCCGATCTGCACAGCACTTCATCTATATTGAAAATCAATACTTTATTGGATCTTCATACAATTGGGCTTCACACAATGCCTTAGGTATCCATGTTTGTTTATTCCTAATATTGGCAATAAAATTAGAGCAGCGTATGGTTGATTGTTTAACAGAAATATCCTGTTTGAATTTAAAATTTGAACTGCAACAAAGCCAAATATTTGCATCAAGTTATCTTGCTCATTTTTTTTTGAGTTGTAAGGAACAAAATATTGTGGAAGCTAGCTAAAAGGAACAAAAAGGCTTACTATAACATTAGCTAATGAAAAAATATTTGTTTTTAACTTTGATTGTTTCCTATGTTACTGGATTCGCCCATATAGGCCCTGGGTTCGGTTCGGGTTCGGAATTCAGGTCCGGTCCGCCCGAATTCGCTGTGGGTCCGAAAATGGGCCTGTGGGTTTGGCTAGGGTTCGGACCCCTGACTGTGGGTCCGGCCAGGGTTCGAAATTTTCGAACCCAGTTTGAACGCGGGCAGAATTTCGCACCCAGGCGCGATTTTTAACTCGTTTTTTGGTTTTTTAATATTTTTTTGACTATTTTTTTTTACTTTTAAATAGTTTTTAATTCTTTCTAACCCTAATACTTGCCTCAAAAACATGAAATAGGTAAAGTGATACTCATTTACCAATTTGTGAATGAGAAAAAAGGATTTTTTGCCTCCATTGCTGAACTTTTTCTTTTGCTTGCACAAGCTGGAATAGACTTGAAGGCTGATCGTAGATTGTTCAAAGTTGATTGTTGTGCTATTCCTAAGCACTTGCAAGTGTCTATTCGTTGCTAAGAAGATTGTAGAGCAAGATTTCTTCAAAAGAGGTAGGTTTTTTGATTTTTTTTTTTACATTTTTTTTCACAAGTGAACTTCAACTCTTTTGTTTTGCTTTTTAATTATTGTTTTGTTTTACTTTTCATTCTTCTAAATGTCTATAACACATGTTCAATTTTTTCATTTTTTTGAAATTAATTAAGTCTTTTAGTTTCAAATTCAATGAATCAATACCAAAATTTCAATATGTTGTGCCTTAGGTATTCACTATTCCGTATTACAATGGCAACCGGTACCTCCTCAGGCTCAATCCAATCTCGTTTCAAAATAAACCCAGCCTCTCCCCTTTGGAAATATGTAGAAATGGTTCAGCAACTTCCAAGTGGTGGAGGATATGTTTGGATTTGTAGTCATTGCAATGTTCAATATTCGAGCTCATACAGTCGAGTAAAAGGGCACTTGTGCGGGATCCCTGAAACAGGCATCAAAAATTGTCCAGGTGAAAACAACGATGGCATTCCAAAACATATAGTGTTGAAATATATTGTTGAGCAAGAAAAGGCAGACCAAAAAACAACCGGTGGTAAAACAAGCCATCCTTTGAAGAAAGGATCTCGATCCATGAAACCCCCTACACCACCTTCTTATTTTCCACCTACAGAAAGCCATCCATTTATGGACATCCCTCAAGAGCAAACCATGCCCTCTTCAAATAAAAGATCTAAGGGACCGTTGGAAGCTTCATTTCAGAATGAGGCAAGAGAGATTGTTGATCAAGACATAGCAAGATGTGTCTATGCCAATGGATTGGCATTCAATGTTGTTCGTTCACCATATTGGCAAAAAATGGTGAAATCTATTAATGAGGCTCCAAAGGGGTATAAGGGCCCAGGTTTTGAGAAGGTGCGTTGCACCTTATTGGAGAAAGAGGTGAAACATGTAGCAGACTCTTTGAAGCCCATAAGGGATTCGTGGATCGAAACAGGGGTGACCATAGTTTCTGATGGATGGAAAGATGCAAGAAATCGCCCATTGATCAATGTTATTGATGTGTCCCCTAAAGGGGCAATGTTTTTGAGAGCAGTGGATTGTGAAGGACAGGTGAAAGATGGTCCATTTATTGCTGACATCCTTTGCCAAGCTATTGAAGAAGTTGTTGTGCAAGTTGTAACCGACAATGCCAAAAATTGTAGGGCTGTTGGGTTATTGGTTGAGGAGAAGTATCCACACATTTTTTGGACACCTTGTGCTGTCCACTCCCTCAATCTAATGCTACAAAAAATTGGATCCAAAATTGAATGGATCAAACAGGTGTATGCCGAGGGCGAAGACATCCAAATGTTTGTCACCAACCACCATATGACGCAAGGAATATTTAGACAATTCTCTAAATTGGAGTTGTTGAAGGTAAGTTAATTCTCAATATTTTTAAATTTTTGAATTTTCTTTTAATTTTAATTTTTAAATTTTGATTTTGTATATTTAAATTATATTTTAATTTTAATTTTGATTTTCAAACAGGTTGCCGAGACCCGTTTTGCCTCCAACACAATTGTGTTGAGACGACTTATAAAGGTTCGTGAGGCACTATGTGCCATGGTAATCAGCCCTAATTGGGTTGTATGGAGGCAATCTAGCAATGAAAGGGCAAATAGGATCAAGCAAAGGATCCTAGATGATGGTTGGTGGGATTGTGTTGAGTATCTCGTCAGTTTCACCGAGCCCATACTGAGCATGATCCGTTACACTGACTTGGATAGACCTTGTTTGGGCGAAGTATATGATGGTATCGACTCAATGATTGAGAAGATGAGATCCATCATCAATGCAAAAGAGGAAGATCCTGAAGAAAAATTCTTCAAAGAGCTACAGGAAATCATGGTTGATAGATGGAACAAAATGACCACTCCCTTGCATCTTCTCGCTTTTGCATTGAGTCCCAAATATTATAGCCCTGAGATACTTTCTACTTCATCAAGAGTTGCTCCATATAGGGATGGTGAAGTGGCCCAAGGGTACAAGGCAGCAATTCGTAGAATCTTCAGTGATCGTGACCAACGTGATCGAGTGAGGGCTGAGTTTATGGCTTTTGCATGCTCTGGGAGTGTTGATCAGAATATGGATGCTCTTCGAGACAAGTGTAGGGTGGCTGCTCATAGTTGGTGGTACTTCCATGGGCAAGAATACATGCACCTCCAACCTATTGCAATAAATTTTTATCCCAAGTAAGTTTTATATTTGTAATTTTAATTTTAATTTTTAATTAATAATTTTGTTTAGTTAAATTTTGTAACTCTTAACTATTTATTAATTTAATTTGGTCTTAATAGGTTGCTAGTTCATCCTCTTCTGAGAGGAATTGGAGCACATACTCCTTCATCCACTCAATAAAACACAATAGGCTACATTCAAAAAAGGCTGAGGACTTGGTGTATGTGCATTCAAACTTGCGCCTCCTTACACACAAACATAGTTCTTACAAAGAAGGAGACACAAGGAGGTGGGATATTGAGCCAAAGCAGCTTGACTTGTATGCTTCCACAAGTCACTTAGCTGCACTTGATATTGATGATGACTATCAGCCTGGAGCAGCTACTATTGAGCATGAGAGCGGTAGTGTTAGTGCTAGTGGTAGTGCTTGTGCGAGTGCCACTAATGCTATTTGTGGTTCTACACAAAATGTAGCATCTAATGATGCTGATGATGCTGCTTTTTTTGATGACCCATATGATTCAGATTGATCAATGATCAATAATTAATAATTATTAATGGCTGATTGTAAACTTTAATTTATAATTCTATATCATGACATTTGACTTTTGAGTATAAAGTGGTGGTGTATTTTTGCTATGTTATTTGACTATTAATATGGTGGTGTATTCTGAACTTAATTACTGCTGCAAATATGTATATATTTCTGATTGTTATATGTTTTTGTATTACCGAACCCAAAATGAACCCAAAGCCAAAAAAAAAAATTCCCGAACCGGCGAACCGGGTTCTCGAACCTGAACCCGAACCCAAAACTGAACCGGTAACTTAGATTGTTTCTAATAAGTTAGTTTACACTATAAAATACTAAAATCCTTAATGAAAATAGGGGTAAAAAACAAAACAACACACTTTCAAACATTGAGATCTGCTAACAGCAAAATCTTGTTATAAAGTATGACACTTAGAATAAAAGAAAAATTCTCAGTTTGAAAAGCTTATAGAAGATATGAAAAATTCCTAGAAGAGAGCATAAAAGAATCATGGCAGTTATTGGAAGCTCTTATGAATTTTGTACAGAAACTTCTTGTCCTCTACAAATATGGATTGCTGAAACTTGAAATATCTAACCAGAAAAGTTCTAGATTTTGTTGTCGCACACTCTTCAAGCAAAATTTTCTCCCAGAGAGAAATTGTGTTTGAAAAGAAACTGCAAATGGATTTTAGGAAAACAATCATGGAAGAATATACAGAATCGCCAACAAAGGGTAAGCAATACCTATTCTGAAAGGAAGAATATAAGAAAATGAATAACTTATCTTATAGACAGAAGATGTATACAAAAAAAAATGTTAGAAATTTGTTATGTGGCAATTTGATCTCAGCTATCCGATTCAGATTAACAGAGTAGCCAAATACAGGAAACTGGGAATATTGTGCAGCAAACTAATATGTAATGCATCATCCAATTTTAAAAAAGTGGAAAATGTGACTATACAAACTTTTATGTCAATAGATTCACCACATCTCCTGTCACTTGAAAAGATCACTGAAATTAGGAAGGACAGAGATTTGCCAAATATGATGAACTTAATCCCAAAATTAAGCAGTGAAATGGCTAGTAAGTTATTACTTTTATCCAGGTGATTTAGAAGAGAAATGATTGGTTAGTTGTTCAGGAACCATTCCATCTTGGAATACACTAAATACTTTCTGCAATGTCAATAGATTCACCACAATTCCTATCATTTGAAAAGATCTCTGAACTTAGGAAGGACAGGGATTTGCCAAGTATTGTGAACTTGATCCTAAGATTAAGCAGTGAAATGGCTAGCGAGTTTATGACATTTATCCTGGTGATTTAGAAGAGAAATGATTGATTAGTTGTTCATGAACTGCTATATCTTGGAATACATTTTACAATTTTTAACATCTGCTAAAGAGAATTGACTGTTTAAAAAAATATAAGTTCAGGAAGTGAATGATGCTGAAGGATTTTATGAGATTTGCTTATTGTTTCCACATGCACTATGTAGCTCAAGTAAATTGCCAAGAGAAAATTTAATATTAAATCTGGGCTGACTAGTGAAGACAAAGGGAAGAAACATACCAAATTAGAGTCACAAATGATCATTCTTGAGCATTAGGGTACAAAAGTAAAATAAGAAACCAAAATAATTGCAGCTATAATAGTTGTGAAGAAGAGGTACTGAAGAAAAACATAAAACTAACATTTACTATCAGTTGCACCATAGGGCACAAATTTTTTGCCTATCAATATTTAACAAATTTAAACTATTTAATCATTCCTTAAAAGTAAAACACATGGTATGATTTTTCCCTTACACAGATATGATTTACTATATTAAAAACCATAAATTTAGGACCTCAATTTATGGACCTGTTTATTCATATTGTTTTTGTGTACAATGAATGAATTCAGTGCTAATGTGCATTTGAGTACTAAAGTTATAACTAATTCAACATCAGTAATGACAAAAACAAGAAAAGTCAAAATCATTTCTTAACAAATATTTTAAAGACAACACATGTGAAAAAAAAGTTAAGAGTAAAGTTTATAAGTCTTTCCCTTAATTCTAAATTGAATTACTTTCGTCTAGACATGGAAGACTCTTGAAGAATGCTAGAACATACAAGCATTGCTAAAAGTTTGCCATCATGTTGGAGATCTTCATTGTACCACATTTGTTACACCCCGATTGTATAGCTACTATTGCATAGGGCAATTCGTTGTAATGATTGAATCAATGTGATGAATAAAACATGTTGTTTCTTGTTATCAATATGAATGTGTTCCATTTAATGATTGTCTCATTTGATTGTTACTTCTATTGATGTAATCCTAGATGAATGTTGCATGTAAGTTGTTGAATAATGTTTATTCTAACTTTTGAGATGTTTCATGTATATTGTTTCGTTGTGAACATATGACTCTCGTTAGCGTGTCATTGAATGCAGGTGTGCAAACCATTCCTCCAAGTAGAGGAGAAATATCACTCGGGCGAGGAGCTTGGTCGGGTAAATAGTAAGTTAGTAACGAGAACCATTTGAGCATACACACACACGTCCCTTAGACTGAGTAAGCTAAGTGAATTTGTTTGAGTTATGGGTAAGTCGTCCGTAGGCTTGTATGTTGGCATTAGGAGTTGTGTCTACTTCTGAATGCATGTATAAGTGATGTTTATTTGTGTATTTGACTTACTGTACAATGATCATTGTGAGGATAACATAAATGGACATAAGTGACTAGGTTGAGTGGGTATGTATACACATGTATATAGTATGTACATGTGTCCATATGTATAAACATATCGATACAGACATATGATCGAGAGATGGATATGCTCATATGTATGTGTGGATATGGTTTACATACACATAAGTGTACACTGAGATATATACAAGTATATACATGTGTATATATATATATATATATATATATACACTACCTATTATCTGTGGATAAATAATATTATGTTATTATTGCTTGGTAATTTACATATATATGTATGTATATATGTACATATCGGATTACGATATGGTTACTAAACGATATATACATAAATACATATATATATATTATATATTGTGTAAATATATGTATATATATTATAGTAAAATAATATATACATTTATATATATATATATAACGAGAGTAATTAGAAATATATATATGTATATATTAATTGTTACTTAATATATATATAGTTTAATAATCTTATAAATCTCTTAAAGTGGATAAAAGATTATATCTCACTTAGAGTGAATATTAAAGTCTAAACTATGGAAAATCAATGAATATCTTTCAGCCAATTATTATTCACCAATCATGAATTGGGCTATTCTTATTTTGATAAATTTAAATCATTGGAAACATAGGAAATCGAAATATTTCCTATCACTTGAAATAATAATGTTGCAAACTATTGGAAATTAAAATATTTGCTTTTCAAACTATTGAAATGCTAATGCATGAAAATGAAATAAGGTGCCTGAGAAATACGCGCCTGGGAGGTGCGCTTCTCCTAGAAGAATAAATCAAACTAGCAGGGAATAAGGGGCGACACAGCCTGAGAAAGGATGATGTGTTTTGTGAATAGCCAAGACCTTTTCCAATTTGATGAATCATTTTCACAGTTTGCGCCATTTCCTATAGGTGTCGATTCTTCTTTATTTAACATGTGCAGTTTGAAACTTTCTCCAATTTGCTGTCAGTTATGGAGGTCGATTCATCTCTAAACAACTGAGTATGGAAGTAAAAATCTGCCACATAGTGGTTGAATTAATCAAAATGTAGTTGTGGCAACTTACATGCCTGCAGAAGTGGAAAGCAAAAGGGCTAGGGCTCTATAAAAGGCCGCCCTGTCCATCATTCTTAATTACCAATACTTCACAATTGTTTCTTCTGAGTATTTATTCTTAAATTCAGCTGTATCATTACCAGTTGAATTACACAATTCTGAGTGAGAAGTTTAGAGAGAATACTGAGTGAAGTTTAGTGAAATTGAAGAGGAATTTTTGTGTGAGAAAGGCAAAAATTGGAAAGAGGATTTTGCCAAGCTAATTTGAAGTGTTGGAAGTGTTGTGTGAATTACCTGAGTTCAACAAATTTTGGGAAAAGCTTTAATCCAGGCATGGGATATTCTTCTACTATCCAATGCACTTTTAATTCTTACTTATTTTGAAAAGATTATGTTTTATATCTGTGCTTAAATAGGTATATGTTCTTGAACTTCTGCTGTATGTTCAATATTCAACATAATAGCTTGCATCTAGGGAATATGATGTTTAGAGTTTAAAAGATGCATTTTTACTATGAAAAGTATAAATAAGGCATTCTAGATAAAGAAGGATAGAAGGTGCATACTTGTGTGATTGCATTAACTGAATGAACTCCATATGAGGAGAATATGGCTTTACTAGCTAATATATACTAGGATCGAAATGAGGACAGGAGTCAAGTATATTCAATTAGCTTAAAGTTATTAGGTTAACTGAGGTAAGCTTGAGAGACTCCTAGGATAAAGATTTCCAGTATAGGAGGGATTAAGTGATTTACTTGTTATGCTGGTTCATTTCTAGTAGATTAGATTGTCGTAGGATAGTTTGGTGTGATGAGCCAAACTAGATTTGACTCAAAACCCCCAAATTTAATCTGGAATTTCCTTTGAAACCAACACAAGGTGGCTGGAAAGGTTTGCTCTGATACCACTGTGATGAACCACACTCCGGTGATCCACTCTGCTACCACTCTACTACCACTGAAGTGATATTCTTTGTTACCACTGTGATGATCAGACACTCTGCTGCGATGATTTTCGCGATGCTTGTAGGTCTGATTTGTGGTCTTGTATTTTACTTTTTCTTTTTTTTGCGTTTTTGATGTTCGATGCCAATGATACAATAATTTTCTTACAACCATATGCATATAAAGAACTCATATAAACTAAGAAGAGACTCAATAAGATTGCTAAAGGCTTTCTTCATTACATGATAGAGTGCTTACATTGCATAACTTCCATACATTTCGAAATAAGAGACGATTTACAACCCTAGATTAATTTGCAGCCAAAATAACACTGTGAACAGTGTTTGCTACAGTACCCGCGCCCAACAAAATGCACATAAAAACTTACTTACAGCTTTCTCCCACCGAATGTTTGAAGAAATAGCTTCTAATACTAAGGGCGCCCCCTTAGGGAAAGAAAGCAGCCACAAAGATGAGGCATTTTCCTTTCTTGAAGAAGATGGAACCCTCTCACAAGGACGGCTGGCTGTAAGTGAACAATCAGCTTCAACAACTTGCATAAAACTCGAACAAATCCTTCCCAAAGCCGAATGAAACCTCCAACAACAATTATCCTTCCAATAGATGGCTTCCAACAACTTGTTATCAGCAATTTCAAGCTCCAATGCAGCAACAAGAAAATAACCAGCACTTTAGGGTGGTCTTTCACACCTTCAAGATGCCAAAATTCTAACTACAAGCCCCAAACCAGGCTTACCCACTGCAAAAATTGAGAAACCCTAGTTCCTCTCTTCCACAAATTCCACACGTCAAACTTCATTCAACAAAATAACTCATAGCCTGAATGGGTCGAACTTTCTCTTGCATTCTTATAATTTCTCATTGAAAACACTATTCATTAAAAAAACACTATTCACTTAAGTTATGTCTTTTTTCACTTTAGCCATGAATAGTAACTGAAAAATAGAAAGTGACCCCTTTAAATAATAGACACATGGTCCCTAAGCCTGAGGAAGTGAAATAAATGGTGAAGATCATCATTTTACTCCAATAACACGCCAAATGCACAAATTCACCACATCACCATACTCCGGATACCAACACTGCATTTTACCGACCAAGTGTCTGTTCAAGTGACCCTCTATCCCGAACCATTAGCCTACGAGGATCAACATTATAGGCTAATCCACCAACTCTGATGCTCTCGAAAGAATGGGGACATTACATCTGGGATGATAGATAATCCAGTGAAGGACTAAGCCTATGCGTAGTGTAAGATAGCCTTAAGTTAAATCGGCCTTAAGTAGTGTTTATGATAGATGACCTTCATTCGAAATACTAAATGAGAATACTTTGGCCAAAGTGGTGAAATGTATGACTTCCACATAGATGTGAGTTAGTTGAGACTACATTGTCAATTCATTGTAATCCTTTATACTAGTTCGAGATTGTAAAATAGCAAGGTTCTAGTTGTGTAGGACACAACACTATGCTCAGTTGGTAATTGTTAATGGGTACCCTACCAATCTCTTCTTTCGAAGGGAGGGCCATCTATCGAACGATAGGTGTGCGGGGGACCGCATTATAAGTCCGTGGTTGGCAGAAAAGCGCCCAAGTGATGTTTCTCCTCCACAACAAACGGCCGATGCATGAAGATTTGAAAGGAAGGAACCTAAACCGTCTTACTACTATTTGTTCAAAAGCTCTCAAGCTATGCATGTAATTGTTTTACTTTTGTACTCTGATTTATATTTGCAATGAAAATGGAATTCATGTGGAAATATATTGTAACTTGTATGCATTTATCAATGAAGAAAGGAAAGATTTTATTGCAATGCCTTTGTTACTTGTTACCTTTATATGTTTGGAGTAAAATTGAAAAATAAATAATTTATGCAAGGGATAGGTCGTTACAACATTAGGCATCAAAGAGAATTATCTTCAAGGAAGTGCAGTTAATTTATCCATCAAATGCCCACAATCAAATATTATGCACACTGTATACGTAAGATTAATAAAGATGTGGCAGTTGAAGAAGAAACCCTGCCTTTTGTAAACTTTTGAAGCCAGCCAACATATTATATTTAGAGTAATCTCTGAAAAAATGTATAGACCTAGGCCACGTTTCTGTTCTGTCACATGAACTAAAGGAAACTATTAAAGCAATAATGATAATAATCTGGATGTTTTACTTCTCTTTGTTTTGACTTTTTTCACAGAGTTGAGCAGGAGAGGAGTTCACGTGATGCATCTTATCACTTTCTTAAGTCACATGGTTTCCTTGGACATGAATGTGACAAGGCCATGAATATGGGAGGATAAAAAAAAAGCAGATAATAATAACACAACACAGTTCCTCCTTAAGCTTTCTCAAAAGCTGCCAAATTCTACCTGTCTCTTTCTTAATGTTTTTGAAATAATCCCTCAGCCAAATTATAGGTGTAGTTATGAACCCTTCTTAACTTCAACAAGACAGTTTTTTCCCTGTCAAGTTTAGGTAAAAATTATTTATAGCCTAGAATGAGAGCTTTGGTTTGTCTGTTTAGCAAATTGAACAGGGAATGTCAAGTGCAATAGGAAATTGCAAATATGCAATGTGGCAGGGTCTGGAAGACTAGTCTGGCCATTAAAAGAAATGCAGATTCAGATACATAGTACACATCTTGCACCGGGGTTTGTGTTTTATTGATTTGGAGAAAATGGAGGTGTATAAATGTTTGCTGCGTTGAGGGGCTTCAGCTGGAAAAAGTACATCAAAGTCAACTTTGGATTTCTACTTTTAAGAGATGTGCCTATGTTGGCGCGTTTGTCTCTGCAGCACGACCTTCTTTTGGGAGTAGCAATTATTTCTATATTTATTCTCATAGCCAGTTCTTGTTCCAGCAGCTATTCTTTTAGTTTTTATATTATCCATGGACACAGTCTGTTTTATGCAATAGCCTTGTGTATCTTAAATGTTGTCCACAGTTATTAAAAGTTAAAAATCTGTACATGTGCTTATCTTAACCATCCTAACTGACAAGATTGTCACAGTACACATTTTAAAAAAAAATTAATTGCTTTTTTTATCAACTATTTCTTCAAACAATTAAAAATAAAATATGGAAAAAAATCCAAGCTTCACATAGATCGGTTTTGGAAAATTGATGGGGTTTATTACTTTCCTTTTCTTGAAAGCTTTGATAATGTGGAGAAGATTGGCTTTTTTTTGGTTTAGTCCATGCTGAGGGAAAACCCTCTAATAAAATTATTGATCTTGAGATCTCAGTCCACTAAATTTCAGTGAAAACTTTTTATCTCTTTCTTGGAAGAACAAGTGTGATGTGCCTTTTCACTTGAGATAGTTTATCAGGTAGTAACAAAGAAGAACTCTCAATAACATATGGACCTATATTTCCTTGTTGACAATGGGTTGGGTTTTGATTGATATGTTCTTGTGGTCTTGCCAATGTGTAAGTGGATCAGAGCCGTACTTGGATATGGATGTAGGGGAGACCCAAGAGTGCACCGAGTCAGCAGGGAAGCATATTGAAAAAATTCATAAATTCAAAAAAGCTGGCCCAAAGGAAAGTTATGGAAAGTTCAATTGAGATAAAAACTGTAGCGAATTGTTCAAGAAGACAAGTGTATCAGCACAAACAAGAAAATGCTTTTGGGAGCAAATTGGGAACTCATTGTGAATTTTCCATTTGATTTAAAACTTGTGTTTCCTTTCCAAGATGTTCAAAGAGGACATAGCAGGAGCATAGATGAAGCTGTTAATTCAATTTAACCAAACCCTATGCTGGTGATGTGTGAATATAACCCAGTAGCATTAATATTGAGGACATAACTGTCACTTCCTTTCTATCTCCCTTGTTTGTCGGTTTTAATAAGAGAAACAAATTTATTGATTCATGGTTTCTATCTTTTATTATTTTCAAAATATAGATTCATTCCATATGCTATTAAATTATCTTAGCCAGAGGGCTGTAAACTGTAGACGGCTGAGAGTGATTATGTGCTTAGTCGGCCATTTAATGTAATAAAATAAAACTATAATGTATGCAGCAATATTTTATGTTATAAGTTGTTGTCCAGAACTAAGTCCTTGACCAATAGGATTAGTTGTAATGGGTAGTCATGATGGTGTTTTCAACCACCATCAACAACTATATATATGTTTGGTTCATTGTAGTCGAGGACATGTTACGACTTGTTATGACATGACATACCACAAATGATTGTATATTGTATCCATTGCATTAATGAATGAAGTGCCATTATTTTGTGCACATTATGCGTTTATGAATATTTCCTATATATGTTTTGTACTTATATTCTCGTTTACTCTAGTACGTTGTCAATTCATTCCTGTGAGTAAACATTTGGCATTGTTGCCGAATTGAACCCTTGTACACATCACATAGACAGGAGAATGGCGTTGTGATGGGTCAGCCCGCCGAAGAGCAGGTACAAGCCAAGGACGATAGAGAAGATGCATGGACAAAGGCTCTCATAAACCTATGGGATATCTCATTGAGGGATCACGTATGGAGGGAGGCTCTCAGGCGAGAGATCCCTCAGGCGGTCATCTAGGACAGACTGCACATCAACCTAGAGGTCGACCACCTCCTCAACAGATTACCAAGGTTGATCGCACATCACTACATTATATTGCAAGACCTTCGTGCTAAGAGTGACCAAGAATGACGAAAGCAACAGATATTGCAATAGTATGAAGAGAGAAGCAAACGGGATGAGGAAGAACGCGACACCAGTCGTAGGCGTACTTCCATAAATTAATGCTCGTACGACCCAACAAGGATAAGAACCGAAAACCAAGCGGGCAAGAAACACCCAAGGAACGGGTACGAAGATCACTCAAATTAAAAGAATAAGAAAACCGACAAAGAATATTGAAAAAAATCATTAAAGAGGCAAATTAGGACCTTACCGAAATAAACCAAGATATTTCCAAACTGAATCGAAACCTTGTTGAAGAAACAAATTAAGACACTTTCGAGCAACCGTCCATAATAGATGAAGAAAAATATATAGATGATGAAAATGAACTAACTAAAGAACTTGAAAATAGCATACGCTGTATTTGAGAGTTGTCCATATCAAACGATGAAGAACCGAGAATTGGAGGATCCGAATCAAAGACCCTCGAACGAAGGGAGTATAGGATTAAACCCTAGGAGACTTGAATTGCAAACGCTAAGAGGGGACGTGTGGAAGACTTGTACATGGCCAGTGAAAGAGGCACCAAAACATGTCAAGAGAAATAGTCCAATCAGGTCCAACGCATAGGGAGGGCATCGGGGAAGAAAGATGGTAACTCCGCTAGCCAGTCTGAGCGTGGAAAGGCAGAAGTGGCCGAAGTTCACAGGGAACGGGTTAGAGGATCCAGTATGACATTGCAAGACATGTGAAACGATATGGATAGCGAATGGGCAAGAGGACATAGACTACTAATTGAGAGCGTTTCCAGTGATGCTCAAAGGTATAGCCATAGATTGGTACACTAAACTAGAAGTAGTAGAGAGGGCCACATGGGGAAGATTAAAGAAAGCATTCCAAGAAGAATTTAGGCTCCTGAGAAATGACAACAAGATATTAGCCAAAATTTATAATACAAAACAAGGGAAACATGAGAATGTATGAGCTTACAAGCATAGGCTCAAGGAATTGTTGGTGAAATTGGAGACGCAACTAGCAGACGGCTTGAAGAAGCGTTGGTTTATTGAAGGATTACTTCCCTTGTTGCGAAAGAAAATGGAGGTGGTACCCTCATCCTCATATGCCAAAGCCTACAATTGGGCGATGGACATTGAGAGCAAAAATAAGACATCCTCTCAGGGAAAGAAAAGGAAATATGCTGAAGAAAGTACGGAGAGTAGTGAAGACAAATAAAAAACCGTACAAGCCCTCACACGAGATATGATGAGGATGATGAAGGAGCTTAAGGTGGAAAAGGAGAATTCCAAGGAATCCAAGGAGTTATGGTGTACCAAATGCAAAATAGGTCATACCAAGGCGAAATGCCTAAAGAAACTCTTATGTGACATCTGCCAAGTTATGGGACACTCCATCAAGGAGTGCCTGTACAATCTGAAGACCAAAAGTACGCAAGTCTTCTTCGCACAAGGGGAACAGTCAACCCCTTTGACCGCACCACTAAAGCCACAAAACAATAGCGATGCATCCCCTAGAGGTTGCCAAAACAACAAAAGATGCAATAACAATGGTCCGAGGAGCAAAATACAGTACGATAGCAAATGAAGACCTATGATATAGTGTCGGAAGTGCTATGAATGGGTTCACTTCACCGAGGAATGCCAAAATAATCAAGGGACAAGAGGTAGACTATGTAAGTGGTGTGGATCGAGTGATCATGAAGATACCGACTACCCAAAATAGAAAGGCATAAATATGTTGGAGGTGGACGAGGAGGAGGTTCTGGCGATCACCAGAGCACAAACAAAGAAAGCTATCTATCCAAAACCTCGTATGGAGAAAGAAAGACTCTAAGAGGCCAAAGCGAAATTGGAAGAGGCAATGGCCAAGGAACGAAGAATCTCCAACAAAGTAACTAGTACATCATTGAAGTTGGAGTCGAAGAAAAACATAGTATGGTAGGTGCTACACACAACTATACGTAACAGACCTTCTGCAAACGATGCCACAACTGAGAATAGCGCTCACCAATGTCGTGAAAGACAATCAAACTTGTCAGAAAGGTCCGACTGAGAGTACAACGCAGATGGCAAGAGAGGCCATAGACCTAATGCTACTCACAGTAAACATTGAGAGGAAGTCAGCCATCATACAGATGGAAATCATGGGGAGGAAACTCTCCAACACCATTGTCGACGGAGGCTCAGGAGTGAACATTCTACCAGAAGAAACTTGGAAGTGTTTGGGGAAGCCAACACTCTGGCCCCCAACATTCCACCTAGTAGGCGCAAATCAACATGGCATCAAACCTCTTGGTACACTAATGGCACAAAAAGTAATGATCGGCACACAGTAGTTCCTTTTGAACTTTGTCGTCATCCCCCTACAGAAGAAAGCATACGATGCACTACTCGGGAGAGGATGGTTGATTGTCGCCAAGGAAAATTACAACTGGAAGCGAAACACACTCTTGATCGAAAGCAACAGGAGAAAATACGTCATAGATCTAAAGAACCAAGCCGTAAGTGAAGAATTGGCATCCTCCGGATCAAAATCCAACGGGGGAGAGTTAGATACAGACGAAGGAAGGGTATGGAGCCGAATGATGAAGGCATACTCGACCTTGAGAGTTGCTCGGAGGACGAGACAAGTTCCCTAAATGGGTTGTTTCACTGGCAAACGAAGGACTATGAGGTGTTCCACCCGGAATGCAACATGCTACAAGTCAAAGAAATAGAGGAAGAAGAAGATAAGGGTACGACCAACCAAACATTTCCACCTGAGTACGGGGAATACAAAGAACTAGCGAAACTAGATGACACACTTGCTCACCAGCTTGAACATGAAAAAATAAAGTACGAGGAAACAAAGCTGAAAAAGGTGAATCTCAGGGAGGAAGACAAACCAAAGACAATCTTGGTCGATGATGATTGGGATCCTGTATTGAAGGCGGCTGCATTAAAAATATTCATGGAGTACAAAGATGCATTCGCCTGGACATACAAAGACCTGAAGGGAATACCTCCAAAATTGTGTGTACACAGGATCCCTCGGTACTGGGAGCACAACCTGTACGGAAAAGACCCTACAGAATGAACAAGAACTACGCCAACAAGGTACAAGATGAGATTGAGAAAATGTTGGAAGTGAGCATCATATTCAAAGTGGAAGTGATTGGGTGTCACCGATCGTCATTTCATTGAAGAAGGAATCTGAACAGATTCGAATCTATGTAGACTTCTGAAGTCTAAATGTAGTAACAATCAAAGACCCATTTCCAATCCCCTTCACCGACATGATTGTTGTACCCAAACCAAATTTTTTGCTACATTAATGCATTTTGCTTAAAAGAGTCTAAACCTTGTTAAATGATGTCAAAATACTGTTTTTGGGCTAGTCAAATATGGACTTTGGTCAGTCTCATGTCAATCATTAGCAGCAGTTCAGTAGTACTTGGAGCTCAGACCTTGAACCTCGGACTCAGAATGAGGCATATCACAATGGAGAAGCATTTCACGACAGGTTTATACCCCTACATGGTTGTTTCAATGGCCAGAAGGGTGATTTGAGAGATCAAATTGATGAAGATTTTCAGCAAAATGCAAATCTGCGCCCCTATAGCCTAGGGGCGCCCTTCTTTTTGAGGGCCTAGATCTTGTTATTTTTGCTTGCAGATGCAGTCAATCTCTTCATAATTAGTTTGGCTATCCGATGAGCTATCCGACGAAGCCATCTGAGTTACAAAACTTCAGTTGCTGAGGTCAAAAGTTGAGGGTACCTGAATTTGCATGTTACAGAAAATGGTCAGTTTTCAACTTTTGAGCGCCTATAGCCTAGGGGTGCACCTGAATAGGGCCCATCAAATGATGGTATTTGCAGACAAGGTCTTCCTGAGATTTGTGCTAATCTAGTCTAGTTTCGCAGTACATCAGTCAGCCTGTCAATCCGACATTCCGAGTGATCGTGGCAGAGATCCTACCAAGCACGTAAATCAAAGGGTGGAGAAACACGAAATATACACTGTAGCCTCTGTAGGCTAGGGGCGCCCAACCTTTTGGCTTGTCAAATGGAGTTTTTAGCTTTCGCAATCTTCATAGGACTTGTGAGGAACTACTCCAGCTATCCAACAAGCCCAACCGTCAGCCTCCGGGATTTGGCAAATGCTCGTACGTGCGAGGTCTTTAGAGAATACTGAAAAACGAAGACGTCCAAAAAATGGCTAAGTATGGAGCATATATTTTAATTTGAAAAGGCTATCGTCTCTTTGAGGACTTAAGAAGCAGTTTTCTCGCTTCGTCATCTCTAGAGACATCTCTTGTAAGTTGCTCTAGCTACACAATGAGACAAACGATGCGCAGATCGGAGCACCCTAGCTCCTGATATCAGAGGTCAAAGTAGAGCATCTAGTTGAAAGTCATACTTTTGACAAAATGGTGTTTGACCATTCATAGGCCAGGGGCGATTTTCCTTTTGAGGTTCTTAATGCAGTCCTTTGATTCCTTTCATGTAGTCGTTGGATGTGAAATGCTTCCAGTCACGTAGTGAGCTCACCATCCATTCAGCAGGGTTCTTCATTCATCGTTAGCAGCCTTTTCAAGCGTCAGATGGTAGAATGGAGAAATGGCCAAGTTTGGTGTCTTAAAATGAATTTAATCAAAGGTGCCTAATTCTTTGAGGTGTTAAATGATGGATTTTGTAGTTCCAGCTCCCAGCAGACATTTGATCCCTTGCTCTGCAGGCTTCACGATGAATATCCCAGCATGATCAGAGCCTCACTCGATCAGCCGGAAATCAGTGTTGAATATGGTCAGTCGTAACTTTGCAGTCAGCTACAAAGTAGGGAGTTAGTAAAAAACATCATATCTTGAGCAAATGGACGCCTATGAGGTCAAATGAGGACTTTTCAAAATTAGTAAAGGTTGTTGAATCTGTCCAAGTGCTTTACGTGGTTTGTCAACTAAATAAAATAATATTAAATATTTATTTTGCATGTCAAAGCTTAAATGGTGATTTTCTCAAATTGGCGCCTCTTTATGCTGAGATTTCAAAAACGCATGTAATTGCAAAGTGAATATTATATTATTTTTTAATCCAAACTCTGAGTAAGTCTTAGTTCAAACTGGAGGGGTCCAATTAGAAACATTCTATTTCAGTCGAGGGTTTCAAATCTTGCAGTCAGCATTATGATGCGATTTTACTCTATTTATTCATGGCGCCAGTCATTTAATCACTCATCTAGCTCAAAGAAATTCATATTTCTTCAAGGAAAAGGCGATTTTCTCCAGAGATTGGGCGATTTCATTAGCTTTCAGTGGTGATTTCATCAAACAATTCCTTTTGTAGGTACAAGTTCATAGTTCATCAGCGAATTTGAGAAACAAGTGGCGATTTTGACACTCAAAAAACATCTTTTCTCCTCTCAGATTCTCCAAATTCTCTCAGATTTCAATTCGCATGTCCTAGAAATAGGCAAATTTTGGCAAATTAAATCATCTGGATTGATTCTACATAGCTTCCTCGAGTTAAATTCATGTGCTTGAATTTTCATGAATTTTTAACTCCAGAGCATCAGTTCTCGAGTTTGTAATTTTATCAGCTGAAAATTCCTTGCATGGTCGAGTAGAAGTTAGATTTTCACATTTTTGACATCCTAGGTTGTCTTAGAATCTTTTTCTAGACAAAACCCATATCTTAGATTTTTTGCCAAAAATAACCCTTCGATAGGCTATTTTTAGCTTTCCAAAAATCTTATCAGAACATAGCCGTGTTCACAGTCAACGGGCGAGTTTTTCAAAATGCAATACACTCAGCTTGAATATAGGACCAAATCAGTCCTAACTCACGACTTCATTGGGACAATTGAGATGAATCTCCACAAGGTGCTGCCAAAGGCAGTCTTAGATCCAGTCAAGATCTAAGATTTGATTATTCAAAACATTCAGTAGTCCGGGTTATTTGAGGCCGCTTCCATACCTATCTCCATTCATTATGTTGAGTTTGTGATGTCTTGTGTCGAGCATTACAACTCTGCTACTCGTGAGATGGTGTCAGTAGACGGATGAGTCATTTGTAGTCTCAAGCCTCTGGACGTTGAAAGAAGTTTTGGTATCCCTTAGCACCCGAGCAGTCTGGTTATTTCTATGGAGCAGTGTGCGCATGCATTCAACGCTGATATAGACAAGTACCAAAGCAAGATGGCAGAGCGATGGTTGAAACAAACAAGGAACAAATTGCCAAACAACGTGGGTCGCGGTGAATACAAGGGTGAGTACTCGATTCTAATCACACTCTTGAATCGTGTCTCAAGTCATGCACATGCAAACATTTTTCAGCCTTGGATGTATTACATCATTGGTTGCATCATATCTGGGAAGGAGTATTATGACTGGGCATCCTTCATCAGCAATGTTCTTCACAAGCAAATCACCAATTTCCTAGTTGCCAACGAGTTTCACATGTGTTCTTACCTTGTGTACTTGGTTGCTTACCAGGGCCAGTTTAGAGGGTTAAACACGGTTGGAATTCTTAGTGTTCAGAAAGTCTATCACTATTACGATTAGCTTGAGTTCACTAATGTTGAAAGTCACTACAAGCATGTTCAAGAGGCTTTCCTGACTTATACAGTGAGAAACTTGGGCCGGGAGTTGCATGTCTGTATCTCGGCAGTTGCCAAAGTAGCGATGGATGGTTGGGCGGACTGGTTCATTCAATTCCTGACATACACCTACATCCGAGTATATGGATTTACAAGAAATCCAACCATGCTTCCATGTTATCCTTCGAACAAGACAATTTTCATGGAATTCCTAAGGCAGTTACATGATGTTCATCGTCTTCTACGATGTAAGCATAAACAGGCTTCCAACTTTCCTATGCAGTTCGGAATATAGTGGTGCAGAACGACAGTTGATGCCAAAGCTGCAAGACAGCAGCTAGAGAAGTATCATCTCAAGTATCTTGTTGATATACATGCCTATGATCCTTGGGGTTTGTTGTACCCAAAATAAATTTTTGGCATTCTGCTTAAATTGAGCTCAATCATGTAAAAATGTCATCAAAAGTCTGTTTTAGGTCAAACCAAACATGAGGTCTTTGTGGGTTTTTGTCAAGGAACACTTGTGCAAAATTCTGAAAATTTGAAAATTAGGGTTTTATGCCCCTATTTTCATGGAAACCCCCATAAATAGGACCTTCCCAGAAATGATTGAAAATGATTTTGATAGGATTAATCGACTTCACGATCACACTGATCAAGTCAGAATCATCAAAAGACATGTTTTACTCTGGTGGGTCTATTTCTGTTTTTCAGGAACAAAGTTAGGAGCTCCGCAGCCATTAATGGTAGATTGGCTTGTACCAGGTGCTGAAAGCTAAGCTTCAACAATGCAACCACGGCGAAAAAAATCTAAAATGATGTTGTTCAACGAAGGAGATTCTCATTTCCAGAAAAGGTCAAAATTTGACTAACTCTGGAAATGTTATGGAGAGATCAGTTCACAATGTTGAAAAAGATCCTTTTTTCAGACAGGGGCGCCCTTGATTCTTAAGGGTCAAATGCAGCCTGTTGAATCATCCAAGATAGTCATCCTCGACGTTCGCTTGTTGGCTCGACAATGAAACAAACGGCAAGATCATTTGATAAGTTGATTACCGACAGTTATCCACAAATCGAAAAGAGGCAGTTGACGAAGATACCAAGAAATGCCTATCAAAGTAAAGATCAAGGTGGAGAAAGCACCCTTTCCAAGGAAAGGCGCCCTTCTTTTTGGAACTCCAGATGTTGTCAGATGTCTGAAGGTCTCCCAAGACAATTTTCTAGTCTAGGTCGATCTCAACAACACAATTGCAAGCATAAGCATCTGACAAGGCAATCAACAAATAATCAAAATCAAATTGGAGCATATTTCAGATGAAGATCACTATGCAAAGGAGCAAAAGCACCCTTTTCAATGAGGGGTGCCCTTGAATAAAGGTGCCATTAACTGGTTTTTAAGTTTTCCAACTCCAGTCATCTTCAGCGAAATGGAGCTAGCTACCTGATAAGATATCTAACAAGATCATCTGATTCTCCGATCAACGGGGATTTTAAATCAAAGCATGAGAGGTCAAATTAAAAAGCTAAAGAACGAACACTAAAAATTCACCAAGGCAAAGGCAAAAGCGCCCTTTCTTGAGAAAGGCGCCCTTCCTTTTGAGGCCACAAACTCAGCTTTTTAGCTTAGTACCTCCTAGGCACTTCTCTTCAGTTCAAATCCAGCTCGACAGTGAATGTACTAGCAACAGCTCAGGATCGACAAATCAATCTGGATTCAGGATCAAACTGAGGTCATTCAAACAGAGAAAATAATGAAAAAACTTGCAAAACTCAAAAGGAACGCCTAGAAAAGGTCAAAGGCAAAGTTGTTGACTAAAGTCAAGATAATTTGAGATAAACTTGGCCAACTCGCTCCACAATCAGTGGAAATCACCTTTTTGAACTTCAGATCAAGCTAAATCAACTTTTGATCATGAGTTAAGTTCCCAAACTTATGGATCTGAGGCTTGAGTCTATACTAAGAAGATCTAGGCGTCCCTCCTCATTATTTCATTGCAGGTTGATGATCAAGAACAGCAATAAGCTCTCAAGGACACCATTTTCAGATCTGGCAAAGGTTTTTGACTGTTCTTCGACATTTCTTGCAAATCTGAAGCAAAAGAAGATTGCTAATCCGAGGTTGGATTCAGAGACAAATTTTCTCAGGGAGTCAAATTAAAAACTTCCAATCCATCTTTTGTCTACTTCCTCTCTTCTTGTCTTAGGTTTTCTTGCATGTCACACAAAGCAACAGGCTACCATAGATCTGATCAGTTGGGCGGATTTAGAATAATTTTTGTAATGTCCCCATTTTGGCCATATGCTCTTCATTTGGATTTAGCCTATTTTTGGAAATCCATAGGCTAAGCTAAAGCAGAAAATTAGGGTTTTCCCTTTTAGTGCTTTTTCGAGGGTTTCCTCTTTCAGATACTGTTCAGTTGGCGTTCAGAGGATGTTGTGCAGACTTACTATTTATAGCAGTTCGCTATTTTTAGCAAGTCTATCTTTTAGCAGTATTTGTTTAGTAACAGTTCTATCCTTTGCAGTTTGGTTGCTTAGTTTGGCTTTCTAATGGTTTTGAAGCGAACTTACTATTTTTGGCATTGGCTATTTATAGTAAGTCTAAATTTGGCAGTAGCATCATCAACAATTCAACTCAAGTCATCTTGCTATCCTTCAGTGTTAGTTTGGCTTTGGTTATCTCAATGGACTAAGTTTATACATAGTCAATTTTATGTTACTCAGTTGTACCCCACTCCTAGGAGTGATAACGTCATGTTGTTTTTAAAGAGGGGACATTATGGGGTCAAATGTGCATTTAATGATTTATTAAATGCTTTATTATTGCATTAGTAAGTTGGACGCCTAAAGGAGGTTGAATAAAGTTTTATTATTTCAAAAAGTAAAATGCTTAAAGGTGGCGTCCCTCTTGGAAGTTGAAGTGATTCAACTTCTTGGAATTTGAACTGATTTAGTTGCCAATTGAAGCTTATGTATTGAGGCTTTGAGAAGAGTTCATCTTTGGAATATTGTAAAGTTGTGTTGCTGGTTTGAAATCCAGAATCCGGCCAAGGGAAAGCTTAGCAATTCCACTCCATTCTTCGGGCCTGAAACTATGGTTCCCTAGATGGTGGATTGAGAGTGTGCTTCTTTCAGAAGTGCACATTGAGCATCATTGTTGGAGTTTTGGTGAGATATTTCCAATTTTTCATGTTGTTGGTTATTATATGGCTAAATGAGATTTTCAAAAACAGCTTCTTGTATGATTTTAATTTTGTTGTGGGTATTCAACAATCTCATTCCTAAGCTTATAGCAACCATTCTTAGCAATTTTCAGATTTTATTTTTAAGTGTGTGATTTATTCTTGCAAAATTGCCCTTGCTAAGGGTCGTACAATGTTGGGAGCATTGGGAATTGTGCAAGTAAATTAATGGTTTCTTTTTGAAGTTGTTTCATCATCATGACATGGGCGCCTATTGTAATGTCCCCTTCTCAAATGTGATCATTTCAATTGACCGTTGGCCTATTCTGGAGACCCGTAGGCTACTCGGATGGTGAAATTAGGGTTTCCTAATTTTGAGGAGGTTGTTGCTTGAAGTTCGGAAATTGGATTGTGGATTCTTTCTAGGTTTTCAGAGAGCTTCGCGGTGGTATCGTTAGTTTGGTGTTCCGAGCAACTTCATGAATTTACTATTTTTAGTAAATTATATTTTTGGCAGTGGACAAGATGGGTTCAGTTCAGTTGGTCTTCTTCTTCAGTTGGTTCAATTGGCATTTGGGTGCATTTTCTATGGAGAGATAAGTATTTTCACATTATAATATTATATTTTAATATTATAACAGCCCCTTGCCTAGCATTACAACTTTATGTTGTTTTTAAAAAGGGGACCTAATGGGTCAATGCTTCATTGTGAGATAAATTATATTTTGAAGTCAAATTATGGGGTTAAGTGAAATGGACGCCTACTTGAGGAGAGATGGATTTTTATAAAAGTGAAATATTTTATTAAAGGAAAAAGGACGCCACCTTTTTGGAGGGAAAGTGTTGAATTCAAAATTAGGGTTTGGGCGCCCTTCTTGAGGTTTCTAGAAGGCTCTTCTCATATCTATGTATTCTAGCCTCAGCTCTTCATTTCGGCATCTTCTGTCTACCATACTATTATGCTGCTGGAATGTCTTCAGGCAAGCTTCGAGGAAAGCATACCTCCTAGCACATGGCTCATCTTCTTGCTTGCAATACAACAACTAGTTGAGAGTTGATTGTAGAAGAGTGAATTTTGTTGTGAGACTTTGCATTGTAGTAGTTTCTTTGCTTTGTTAAATCATTTTAAGGCATGTTAGTGAAGTTTTTTGTGTTGGCGGTTCATGTAGCTGATTGTGAGTTTTCTTCATATATTCCAAAAAAAAAATAATTTCATTGTGGGTATTGTTTCCTTGTGTCTCATTGATAGGGGCGCCCCTTTTGGAAAACTTGCAGATTTTATTAACAAACTTTGAATTTTATATCAGCAAATCGCCCACCTTGAAGAGCCGTACCACTTGGGACTCATGGGGATTTGTGCATAAAAAATGGGAGCTTGTTTTGGATGGTTTTAAGATCTTGTCTTGGGCGCTATCATCAAAGAAGAGTATTGCATTCATTTCCATATGTTTTGGGTGAGTATATAATGATTTGTGAGCATTTTAGAGTAATCTAGGGTTGTTGGGTGTCATATTCTAGTCGCTGGTCTGATATATCAGAATTAAGAAAGTTGTCCTTTGGGCTAGGATTGAGTCTTGGGAGTCACATTTGGTAATTGGGAGATATACTATACAGTTGCAGCATTGAAGAACTTGAATCACTCGCTTTAACTAAACATTCTAACATATTGTAAGTTTCTAGTAGTACTATCAGCACTTCTCCTCTTTATCTCGCTTTTTCTCTATTGTACTTCCCACTGAATAAGTGGAAGAGGCTGGCTTGCCACCTATTTACTTTCAGTTATTAAGTTTTAGGGACCCTCTGACCATATGCTTGCCATCACTCGACACCATTCTTGGTTAGGGTTACTTCAGTTAATCATGCATTGATCCTCTGACCATATGCTCATCTGCACAGGCGCATTCTTGGTTAGAGTTCCCTTCCAGTTTGCATTTGCATTAGATCCTCTAACCAATGCTCACACCTTGCCCACATTGGGATCTTGGTGTACATTCTGGTTAGAGTTACTTCCCGCATCGTTTTGGTTTAGAGCTAACCCTAACGGGTGCACGATGATTGTAATTACATTGTGAAAAAACAAAAAATTGAGTAGGTTCTTCTGATGGTGTATCGAGCCATGTGATTACACTTAGCTTTTGTGCCCTCACATTGATTGATTGTCAAATGAGTAGCGGTGATTACGGTCTTCACGAAGTTGAAGCGGAAGAGCGAACCACAGTTTGCGGTGCGAAGCAAATACTTCGAGCTTTGAAAGCAGGAAGAGTAATGAATCTTGTTAAAAGCAGTTGAAACATATCAGAACCATCTGCAGGCATGGATGAAAGAGATGAAAAGGGATGGAAGGAGTTTGATGGGATGATTGATGGTGACATACATGCCATACTTGCACCGATTGATTGTTAGCCTATTCGATGTCTTTTGTCGGCCGTCAGTGGGGAACAAGTTTCATTTGATGGTTCTCTTGAAGATTAAGTTTTAACGTTGGAGTTTAGATGTTTGGATTAGGTTCTTCTACGGGTTTCGGAGCTTGGTATGGCTTTGGCGCCGGGCAACTTTTCCAAACTTACTGCTGGTAAGTTATAGTGGCTACGACTTGGAGTCGATTTAGTTCTGCGGTTACTGGGTTTCGAGCTTCGCAATCAGTGTACATGCACACTTCCAGTCCGGGCAACTTTCCAGTTTTCTTTTTAGTAAATTCCTGACACTAACGATGGTCAAGTCGGCATCGGCTGGCAGCTTTCATTTTCTGGCGGTTGTTAGGTAATTCGATTGTTATCTTAGAGTTCGGTACGAGAAATAAGTCATTTAAGAATCAATAATGTTTATTTATAAAATAACCCACTGTCTAATGTTATGACTTTAAGTTGTTTTAAAAAGGAACGAGGTGGTTATCTCCGCAGGGGTGTTTTGATATTTCTAAAGTCAAAATTACTTCTTGGAGAAAGGGACGCCATTTTATGAAGAGGAGATTTTTAATAAAGTCAAAATTGAACATTATGAAAGGGGGGCGCCCAAACTGGAGGGAAAAGGAGTCAATTCAAATTTGAAATTAGGGTTTGTTTTCTAGAAGCTTCTAGAAGGCTTTCTCAAAATTATAAAAGGAAGCTTTGGGTCCTCATTTTCTCATCTTATGACTTGAGTAATGTTATGCTGCCGAAATGGTATTGGGATTGCTTCGAGGAATGTATGCCTCCTAGCCTTGGCTCGACTTCTTGCTTGAAAGATAGCAACTAGTGGAGAGTTAGTTTGTAGTTGAGTGGATGTGTAGTGAGATTTTGCATTGTAGTAGTTATTGTGCATTTGTAGTTCAATTTCTAGCATGTTAATGAAGTTCTGGAGTTGCTAACTTCAAGTTGCTGAATGTTGTTTTTGCTTATAAGTCAAAAAATAAAAATATATTCGTTCTAGGTATTGGCTAGAACCATTTCTATACCCTAGGCGCCCATTTGTGCAAATTTTGGTGATTTATAATGAAGAATATGATTTTATCTTGTTAGTAGAACATTTATAGAGGTTGTACCATTCTGTTCTGCTTGGCAAATGTTTAGAAAAAAAAATACTTCAATTTGTCAGCTATTTCTTTGTCTAGTCTTCATTGTCATCATCCTAGCATTCGTTTGTATCAAGTCTCATGTCATTCTGACAAGTATTGAGTGAGTTGTGAGCATTTTAGTGGATTCTAGGGTTGCTGGTTTTGCATTTCAAGTAGTTGTTCTGTCATATCAGATTTTGGAAAGTGCATTTTTGGTGAAGGGTTGGTGTTGGGAAGTCATACTAAGCTTGGTGGAGGTCACATTTACTATTGCAGCAATTGAAGAACTTCTAATCCTTGTTCTTGCAGGCATTCTCTATATTATTGTAAGCTGAACAGTAGTATTGTCAGCATTTCTTCTCATCATTCTCTTTATGCTTGTAATACCCACTGAATAAGTGGAAGAGGCTGGCTTGCCGCCTATTTACAATTGAATTGCATTGTAGTTTTTTAGCATCTCCGCCCTATGGTAGCTCCATTCCCACTCCGGGATTGAAAGCACATTCTGGGTGTTGAGTTTACTTTCAGCACTTGTAGTTGGTAGGGATCCTCTGACCATATGTTCGTCCATCTTGGGCACATTCTTGGTTAGAGTTACTCTTTCAGCATTGCATTGAGATCCTCTGACCATATGCTCGTCGTCATCTAGCGCATTCTTGGTTAGAGTTGAATTCTGCATCGCTTTGGTTTTTAAGTGGTAACCCTAACGAGTGCATGTTGCATTGTAACTGTTTTTGAAAAATTTAAAAAAAATTGGTTCGGTATATTTCAGTGGTATTAGAGCCAAGATCCTGCCATCCTGTGAAAAAGACAGAGTCAATTGATAGATGAGTTACTGATAAAACAACATCTAAGAGCACACTGTGAATCTTCTCTGGAAATAAAAATGCAACCAGGAAATGAAAGATCATTTAGTGGTATGGAGAGATTATTCAGTAATTGGGAGGAAAGAGGAAGAAGGTTGGATAAGAAATTAGACTCAATGATGGATATGATATCCCTTATGTTGGGAAGGATGGGTCAAAATACAATACTGCAAAACAATCTTCAGAGCAATACAAGGCCTATAGGAGAGCATAGTGCTTCAAATCAGCATAATGGTAATTGGGATCAGCGTACTTCATATAACACATACATCTCTTCAAGGCCATTCAAACCCACTTTCTTGACTCCAAATATTTCTCAACTTGACCCAAAAAACTCTATGTTATATGTGGACAGTGAAAGACAAAATCATGTTGAGTATAATTCCCTTCCTGATGAAGTCAAGCGTAACATGACTTACAATGACTTTGTGGACCATAAAAGAAAGTATAAAGGTCAGGGAAGATATTATAATCAGAGGAGACCAACAATGCAGAGGAACTCACAGCATGCCATCAACAAAGTTATGTTACCACATTTTGATGGTACAAGCAAGGTGCACATGTCACCTCATATTGATCGTGAGCTCGAAGGAGAAACCGTGACAGTTGAAGAGTGCGTGGAAGAGCCCCATAATACGCCCCTTGACTTGCATGTGATGGCAAGTGATGAAGAGCAGTACGGTGATAAGAACATGACAACATTCTTGAGTCCTAACAAGGATTCATCCAATGAAGGTCTTGAGACGAATGACTTCACAGAGGATGTTGGCAGAACGGTTGAATAAGAGCTAAATGAAGTAAATATTAGTGGACTTGAAGACGAATCCAATGAGTTCATGCATGGTAATAGTGAAGATTTGCCGATGAAGGATTTTACTCTTGTTGCTGTCTCAACTTTCCAAGAAGTTCCACATGAAGAAATCAGCGACATACTTTCTCATGATGGTTCTATAAAAGATAATGAAGGTGAAGTTTTCAAAACAACAAGCATTGAAGATTCTTCACTTCATTTCGGTGGTGACATTGTTGGACTTGGGTTTGACCAACAAACCCAACCATTGGAAGAAAATGCTTTTGAAGATAACAGCTTAAGAGATTCAGGAGCTGACTTATTCATTGAGTCAATACTTCCAGTAAAGCATGAAAAACCCCTTCCTGTTGATCATCTCAGTCAACCCCTTGGCATTTGGGATCCGGGTGTGTTGGCATCAAGTTATGTTAAAGAACCTTTGTGGGATGAATTTCCCTTTGATCCAGATGAAGATCAAAAATCAGATTGCATTGCAAACTATGAGGTGGCCATTGAAGAGGAAGTTATCTTTGAAGAAGAAGAGTGTTCAACGAAGCTCCATAATGATCTCTTTGAAGTGATTGCAGCCACTAAAGAGGAGTATGTTGCTACAGAAACTTTCCAAACAGTGGACGATTATGATCCATTGAGCAAGTTGGATGCTGCTATAATGTTTGACCAAGAAGACGGTGATGAAGAAGAAGAGCTTGAAGACCATATGGCTCTTGAAGAGGAAAGAGTTAAAGAGGTTTACAAACACAAGTCTAATTTTTCCATTCAAGAAGCTGATTGCAAAAATAGAGTTGAAGAAATCATGGAGAATGGTCATCTCCATGGCATTGAGCATTTTCCACATGTTGGTGGTAAAGTACAAGGATGTTGGAGCAGCATTGATGGCAACAAAGACAAAGGACAATGTTCTGATTTTCAGTTGCAGCCTATCAGCAGTTCACCATCTTCGCATTCTTATGAGAGGGAAGGTCAATTCAAGGTGTCCTTTGACAAAGAAGTGCAAGCTCTATCCTTGTTTGATCACACACATAGTTTGGTTGAAGAGCTCTACTAGAAGGCTCAGTTGGAAGAGAGACTTAGAGGAGTAAAAGATGAAGTTGCTCTTCCTAACTTGCAACTTATCAGAGACTCTTTGGAGACACTGAAATCAGCATACATACACTTGATTGAAGATCGGGATTCTGCCTTCGAAATTGCGAAGAAGACTGTTGGTACTTTCCAAGAAAAGGAGAGAAAGGTTGATGAGCTTACTCTTGAGCTTGAATCAACAAATGACATGTTGAAAGAAACTCAGTTGGCTCTAATGGAGGTTGAAGACCAATTTGTTGACTTCAAACTTTTCAAGGAGCAAGAGGGTGTACAAAGAGCTGAAGAAATCAAGCAAGTGATTGGAGAGCTTGATAGTCTTCAAGAGGAGTTTGATCTTGAAAGTGTCTCAAGAAAATCTGAAGTTGCATGTGCTGATTTGGAGCAGCAAGATATAAGGAATGATTTTCAAGTTTTTAACAATCCTCTCTTTGAAGTGGGTGTTGAGGAAACTTATGATAATCCTATTTTTGTGATGGAAGACGAACCAGAACATGGTGTTTGCACTCTTGTCAATCCATTCCTTGGGTTGAGTGATGCTAGTCTATTTTGGGAGTTGAATTTGAAGTCATCTTATGTTTCATGCTCCAGTGTTGTTGAAGTTTTCATGGATTGGTTTCAAAGGTTAATCAGAGGGAATGCCTATTTTAGGAGTATGCACTTGGTTTTGACCAGCACTTGGAGTTGTGTTGAATTCTATTTTCAGTGTGTTGAAAATCACTTTCGGTTGGGTATCCATGCTTGGGATTCTCAACTTGGATTGATGGAGTTTATGGCTTGTGGAAAGAGGAATTTTTGGTGGGTTAGTGATCAAATTTTCAGACTTTTGGGTGGTGTCCTCTTCACCAACCACTTGATGGCCCCATTTGTTCATCAACAAATGGATTGGAGAGAAATTTTGAGTATGGGTTGGAAAGATGAACAGTTGGTTACTCTTGGCATTGATCCTTGGACAAGACAATGGCAGATTTTGGGACATGAGCTTGCTGGTTGGAGACAAACCAGCCTCTTTACTTGGGGAGTTACTCTCGTTTGGAAGAGATTGTCCTTCACTACTTACCAACGTGGTGGTAGTTCTCAGTTGGAGATTGTTCTAGTGGGTTTTCCTGCCATTTTTGAGGCTTTATCTTGCAACTCAATATTCATCTCATACACTCACTCTTGAAAATTTCATTGGTGTTGCTGTTTTTCCTTGTGTGAAGTACTAAAATCAGATTGCATTTCGCCGACTTCAGCCTTAAACAACAGAGATTATTTGTTCCTTCACACCTATCCTATTCTTGGAGTTCGTCTTATGGAGGTTTGTGATGTTAACTTTGACAGTTCTCTCTCATTGTTGGTTCAGGACAGCGAACTACCACTTGTTTTGATTCATCATTCTGAGATTCATGAGGTTGGAACTATGAGAGTTTTCTATAGTCTTCATGGTGGTATCAGTATAATTCAGATGAGGCATAGTAGCTCCATGTGGAGACATGAGTATGAATTTGTTGAGATCTTGCAAAGGATTGCTTTCCTCCTTGCAAGAAGATTGGAAGATGTCACATTTGCAGTCATGACTTCGTTTATTACCATGTGGAGGTATGCTGAGGAGATTGATTTTGAGTTGAGTATCCTATCTTTCTTCTTCCCTAGAATTATGATTGACAGTGGTGTGGTTGATACTGTTGATTCGAGGCATCATGGACATGAGATGTTGCATGATATTGATCTCAGTCCTTTAATATCTTTCAGTTTGGGTAACATGGATGGTAACACTTTGGAGTTACAAGGAAGGGTAGTGCAACATTGGCATGATGTTTCCATTGATGTGATCAGAGTAGTGCAACATCGGCATGGTGGGTTCTTCCTAAGATGGATTTGGGAACTTGGGATCATACTTGTTTGGGAATGGATCAGTCTTAATCTTTTTGGAGTTGTGGTGGTATTGCTTGAGG
>VDFB02270651.1:229359623-229380131 GCA_007258455.2 Sequoia sempervirens | reverse complement strand
CAATAACAACAACCAGTGAACAGTTTATCATTGACAACTGATTTTTTCATTAGATACTTAATGGTTGCATGATCAATATGCAAAAAATTTGGGTAGCCTATAATTCAATGAATAAACTTGTTGATAGCATAGATTACAACCGATAGTTCTTTCTCAATGATAATGTAGTTTAATTTAGCTACCTGAATATTCTTACTGATGCAATAGATTGCATATTCTAGTTTTCCTTCTTTTTTCCTAGAGCTCCTCCTATTGCAAATTTAGAGGCATCACTATGAATATGGAAAGGTATATTCCAATTAGGTCCTCTTAACATAAGATATTGGATTAAATAATTTTTAAGTTTTAAAAGCATCTTAGTAGGTTGTTTTCCACTCAAATTTAGATTCTTTGGAAATAAGGATAAATAAAGGGGATACTATCTTATTGAAGTCCTTAATGAACCTCCTATAGTACCCAACATGGCCTGGGAATCTTCATACATCTTTTTTCTTCTATGAAATTGATAGGAATCCTATTACTTCAACTTTACTGGGGTCCACTCGAATGCCTTGTGAAAAATTATGTCCTAGGACTACCCCTTCTTCCATTACCATATAATACTTCTCATTATTGAGGGATAAATTTTGATCTTTGTACATTTGGAGTACCTTCTCAAAAAATATCTAATGCTTCCTCATAAGTGTATCCATATGTGGTAAAATCATCCATATACACTTCCATACAGTCATAGGCTAGGTTAGTGAAAATTATTAATACAACAAGTTGAAATATAGTAGGGGTATTAGAAAGCCCAAATGGAATGACTGAGTAAGCATAAGTGCCACATGGACATGTGAAGGTTGTTTTGTCTCGATCCTTTGGTGCTATTCTAATCTAGTTATTGTTAGTTGGAAAAAATTTCACTCCTATGCTAAGTTGTGAAATAACTCAGCAAATTTGGACCAACATGGGACTACTTTTAGGTTGTGGGTATCCTATTGTGAAAGCAGACCTCTAGATTATGGGTTGGCTCCCCTTTAGACGTCACCTAAACTAATGATTTATAAGGAAAAGGGTAAAATATGCATGAAAATGAATATTAACTAAAACTACTAAGGGTGATACACCAAAAAAAATCTAAGACCTACAAACAACCTATACACATTAAAAAAAGTGACAAATCCTAGTTCACACAACTCATTTTCACATGCATTTTCACATAAGTAATTTATAAGAAGGTTTTTTTTAGCAGGACTCTTAGAAGGAAAATAAAATTTCACAACTAACAACACTTGCATTAACTAACACAACTTATAACCTATAGCAATGCATTTTCTGCTAAATAGGTGCTTAACCACGAGACAAGACTACATGGAAATGTAAATTTCAAAAATAATATGATCAATCACTAACATCATACAATAAAACATGAAATGAGAAGGTAAATGTTCAATTTCATTGATTAAAAGTACTAACTATCATTACAAGTCCATCTGAGTTACAATACTGCTCTTGATGAAAAGATAACTCCAAATCCAAGCTATCACTCTACTAGAAAGAAAGAACTAACTTCAATAACAAAGATTGAAGTTACTTAAGAAAAAATCAACCAAATCCCTCACACAAGTCCATCTAGAAGGTTTTGGTCGGATGCAACAAAAAAGGCCAAAAAGAACCTTCTAGAAACACTCCAAACTATCCTCCACATGAATCAAATTCAAGCCAAGTCAATAGTCACACTAAAAATGTGACAAAAATGCCTCCAAACAGCCCCCTTTCCTCCAAAATCAATCAAAACAACCTCTCACACATCTCTCATGTTTTCCAGTCATCATGTTTCCCACACATGTGTTCAACCCATTTGACCCATACCTTTGGTGGCTTTTCATAATTCAAAAAGGCCCCACTGCCTCTTTGAATTACATTTACATTTGCATTAAATAAATATCATAAAAGTGATTTACAAATCACTTAAACAATGCCTCATAATTGATAAAATGCAAACTAAATAATATATTCTAAATGCTTGTAAAAGCATTCAAGCAAAAGTTAAAACTCCTTCAAGACATTTGATGAAATTTGACTCACCTCCACTTCTGCATTTCAAAGCCAAAAGTGACATGGCTATCATTGGTCAACAAATCCTGATTTTCAAAGACAAACAAAAGGGCCCACAATTCGGCCTATGCGATAATAAGGGACTCCAATATCCTTGGAAGGGAATGTTTGAAAGTCCTCAAGGAATTACATGTTTCAAACTTTGGAGGACTTAGCATATTTCAAAGCAAGGCACATGGTATTCAAATGAATCCAAGGAAAAAATGCCTAAGTCATAAACCTCACCATTCGACCCACATAACACATTAAAATGTGTTGCAATTTTTTTAAAAAGGAAAAAAGTACCTCATCGGCCAACCACCATAGGGTTTCTAACCCTAAAATAAAGATGTGAAAAGGAAAAACATTCACTCATTTTGCATCGAAGGTTCTGGAGTGAACATTTTGCCACCATGGGGTTTCTTGAAGTGCACATGAAAATAGTTTTTTGACTGGTTATTTGGCCGATTTCTTGATGAAATTTGTGATTTCTTCATTGGAAGACTGAGGTAATTGTTGTTTTGTGTACAAAATCTGCATTTTCATCCTTTAAAAGCCATTTTATGAGCTAAATAGTCACGACCATGTAATATTTTTTGATCAATTTGTTTTTTCTTTATCTCTTCTGTGAATTTCATTTTGCTCACAGCTGCCATGCGGTTTCTTCTAAAGCTCGAATGGAGGCCCTTTTTTATTGACAAAAGCTTGTATAAACACAGAAAATGAGCAACACAGCTTAGGAAAGCTTCCAGTCGACCCCATACCTTCTAATTTTTGGAAAATAAAGCTCATTTTGAGCCTCCATACTAAGAATGAGGCATGAAAATGCTCATTTTCTTCTATATTGAAGTTGAATTTAAAAATGCAAGGGAAATTTAGGGCATCTCAGAGAAACCTCCAAGAACAGTAGTTCCTTTGGTAACTTTAGTTTCGATTAGATTGCCTCAAAGACACGTACAACTATGTCCTAAAACAAAAATAGGCACAATTCATTTCCCACATTAATCCTTCTGAGAGAAGCACATGTAAATTCAATAGCAAGCAATAACAAATTCAAAATAGAACCAACACAGATGAAAGATAAGACAAAAATTAGAACACAAAGATTTACATGGGGAAAATCTTTTCGGGTAAAAAACCCCACCCTCCAAAGTTTGAGCCATTGTATTATTCAACAACAAAAAGTTACAATACAATTTAGGCTCATAGCCTTTTTAGAGATTACATCTTATTTATTCCAGATACAACCTAGTAGAAAACTCTCCCCTTTACATTTCCTGATCAATCCATTAGACCATACAATCTTCGCATTGTTACAATACCCTTACACAATATACAGTGCAGATCAACATGAGAGAGATCAACCACGATCCATGATCAGGAGAGATTCCAGCAGCATAACCCTACCTCTCGTTTTCTCTGCTTCGGCCTCATGGCCTCGGCCTTTCAGCCAGCCTCTCAGCCTTCACTCTATCGCTCTCCATTTCCAAACGTCCAATTCACCAAAACATAGTTGTTTTCATTTCCTCGCATAGAATTTTCCTCACAAATAGTTTTTCTTCCACGCAGAAACGGTTGCAACAAACGGTTCACATTCTACCCTCTCTAATAGGTTCCAAGTCACCCCGAGTCTATCCTTCGCCAGGAGTCATGCCGACAACATATCATACTATCGGCGAGACAATCATCCATTGCCAAGAGTTCTTACCAAGTCTTCATGTTACTATGATGACTCCAAGTGTATAACCATTCAACGAGACATCTATTTTTGAGATGAGTCACACCAAAGGTTCAAGTCTCTCCCCGATGATTTCTGTCGCCACAAGTCTCCCTGATAACCTTTAGACACCAACCGTTGGCAAGATATCTCCCATCACTAGGGCACATTCCAATAGAAGCAAGTCATACCCATTACTGCATCGACTAGACTTTCTACCATCACCGAAACATCATTCCGACTGTCCAGGTTACGCCAAAGGTTAAGGTTATGCTGATTTCCAAGACATTCCAGAGGTCACAACAATAGTTCAAGATCAACTAGCAGATTGGCTAGACATCTCAACAGTCTCACCGAAATTTCTCACAAGAGGTTTCATCCTGTGGGATTGAGGCACACAATTCCAACAAAAAAACCCCAATGTATTTCATGATTTTGTGAAGAAAATATGCTTCTAGCTATGGCCATGGAGAATAGACTAGGGTTTTGACATACCTTTTTTTTTGCTTCAAAAATCTCCATGATAGCTTTTTAAATACTTCTGTATTTGCATTTTTTTACAGAAACCCCAAGTGGGTTTTTTGGCTTTTGACAAAAGAACCATATTTTGAAGAGAAATACCTTCAGGCCGCGGCCATGAAGGAGGTACTGGTTTTCTTTGGCATTTCTTCTACTCCTTTCTAAAAGAAAAACTTCAATCTATTCCTTTCAAAAATTATGTGTTTGCACTTTTAAAAACAAACCCAGATGGGTTTTTCCTGCTGTGAGAAGAAAAAATGATTTGTACTCTACATTCCACCAGAAACCCCAAGTGGGTTCTTTGATTTTGTGAAGAAATCCTCCTTTTTAGGCCACAACTATAAGGAGATAGATGGGTTCTATATATTTTGTTTCTTTTTTTTTAAAACAAAAACTCAATATTATTCTCCTTTAATGTCCCTATAATTGCACTTTTAGCCCAAACCTAGATGGGTTTTGTCATGTGTGAATAAAAACCAGATTCTTTACCTCTATATTTACAATTTTTACACAAAACACAAGTGGGTTTCTTCATGAAGAAAATGATTTCTTCCAACCACAACCTTCAAAACACAAATATCACTTCAGATTCTTTGGCATTCACTATATTTTAAACAAAAAACCCTGAAGAAAGTAATTTGCTACAAGATTTAATGCCATTGCATGGTATATGTATACCTCCTTGAAAATTCATCTCTTTCCCATTATGTAATTCCTTAGAATGATGAAGGCTCTGTTCTTTGATTTATGCATTCTTTTTATTACTTGAAAGATCATCATGCACTTTTCCATTGTCATCTATCCTTAGGACTGTTACTTAATGCTCATATGTCTCCTAGGCACTTACACACATTGCTTGATTGTAGAGTATAACTGCAAATATGATACTTACTAGACTGCCCTCACTTTGGTTTCTTGGCATTTAAGATGCATAGCATGGTTGTAACACAGTTGGTTGTGGCTTGATGAAAGTCAGAAAAAAAATGTCATCATATGCATTGGATGATTGCCCCTTGTTCCTTTATTTTGAATTTGATTCTTCTAGAAACAAACTTCATTGTTGTTTACACTGGAACAAGCTTCTAAAATTGCAATTGTTGTTTGTTTGTAGATTTAAAATAGATAATTTTTTGCAATGTAATATTGAATCTATAATATGATATGACTATGAGAGGGCATTTAAGATACATATGACTGTTTGGTTGTCCTTTTTTCAATGTTTTTCAAATGTTCACCTCCACTTCTGTACTTCAATCATGATCATGCACTGTTTCATTTGAAGCACTATTGTTGCTACATTATGTTACACTCAATGTTCATTGCTATTTCATTGCACATTATGATTTTCTTTTATTATGCAAAGATGAAGGAATAGTCACTCTTTTATAGGTTTCTTCAAACTCTTTAGTCATATTGTTGCCTCCCCAAATTGCTACATTGTGTTTCAATGTATCTTTTGATAGTTTTAAAGGACCCTCGCAACATATGTAACCTTGACACTAAGCTGCCCTCCATGATGTCTCAAATCTTCATTTTTTCAATTGATCTTGTAAAACATAGCTTGCTTGTTTCCATTAGTTGATGTCCCCATCTCATTACCATGAGATTGTATCCTTTGGGATTGATCAATTGATAATGCATGTTCAACATGCTTGCTTTGTTCTTAAATAAAAGCATTGTGGCAATACCCCACTTAACTATTTGAAAAGAAACAATACATATGAAAGAAAGGTGCTTATCCTAGATACAAAACAAAACATGTTCAATACCTTTTGCTTCTCAAATTGAGCATATTTTAACATTGTTTCCTCCGGTATGGTTACTTGAGGCATATGGTTGATCATTTGAATGTGAGCTCCATTTTTTTGCACTATTTTTCATCTCTTGATTGTTAGCAATGCTTTCAGATGTTCAAATGTTAGCATCACTTGTGAAACACATTTTCTTTACATAGATTTTTTGATGATCATGCTTAGGGGCTGCTCCATTGGAGGACATTGTTGCTTGAAATGCATTTCGTTCATTGTTCC
Source organism: Sequoia sempervirens (assembly GCA_007258455.2). Taxonomy (NCBI): domain Eukaryota; kingdom Viridiplantae; phylum Streptophyta; class Pinopsida; order Cupressales; family Cupressaceae; genus Sequoia; species Sequoia sempervirens. Next base: position 229,373,786 of record VDFB02270651.1, on the reverse strand, counting down.
TGATATCAACATGGTTGTAGCTAATATAGATGGCTACTTCACTTTGTTCATCGTAGTCTCAACATTGCATTGATATTGAAGTGATTTGCTTCCATTTTTTTCATTTATTGCTGAAATACATTATCTTTTGGACCTTGCTATCTTGTAGCATCAAATGGCTATTTCATACCTCTGTTGAGTGAATGATCATTTATTTGTTCAATGCAAACAGTGCATAGCTTGTTGAGTCCATGGAGACTTGTTGTACCCTAACATCACTGTTCTTTTTCTTTACTTTGTATCTTGCTCTTGCCACACAAGATTGCCATTGTTCATTGATTCTTGTTGTCTTGAATGCTTCTTTGATTGTTGTTGTCCTGTAGCATGAAAGGTAGCATGCATTTTTCCTTTAGGATTTCCCCAATCTTCATGGTTTCCCTAACAACTGCTTGTTGCCCCAAAGGTTTGTTACTTGGTCTTCACAACATCTAAGTCCTTTTGATCTTGTACAACAAACAAACACCATATCCTCACTTTAATATTAGTGGGTAGACATATGTCACTTATGTTGGTGACCGGAAAGTTCACCATCCTAGGTGATGTGTGGCTATCCAATAGGATTGAGGTGAGATGAGTTGGACAGTGTCTTTCATGCAACAATGTATGATTATATTTTTTCCTTCTTGCTGCCCCATATGACTCATGATGGCTTTAGGCATGACTTGATATCTCCTCTATTTTAAAAGATGCATAATTGAACTTGATGCATCTATAATTGAACTTGATGCATCACTAAAATCATTTACTTCTTTTAATAAAATGGATCTTGGATCCACTTAAGAATATTGAAAGACATATCCAACAAAGTACACCTTCCTTTTGACATGATGGCATTATGAAAAGATGAAGTATGGATTTCTTGACAGCTCACATTATGTGTTGCATATTTTGAATTTGATAATGAAATTTGATCAACTAGTGTGATTCCATATTGATTTAATGCAAAAATAACATGTTTATCATTGATTTGATCATCCCTCTTAAAACATCAAAGGGTAGCATGTTGAGCTCTACCCTCGTGGGAGCCACATTTTACCCCACATGTTGTAATTAGCTGAATTAGAATAGTAACAAGACTTGTCCTAAATATACACAAGGAAAAAACTAATTAGATAAACAAAGCATATCATAGGTGTGTTTGATTACTCCTTTCTTGTTTTCATGGACACTTATGGTATGCTGCTGTTTTAATGCTTGTAGACATCAAATTACATGTTTATGGATGTTTTGCATATATTTTGATCAGGGACCGTTCATTGCTCTAACAACACTATTTTTTTAGATGCAGGAAACCTAGGAGCAGCGAGAAAAGCATCAAACGGAAACAAAGTAGCGAGAAGGGTCGAGATGATTCATAACCAAGCCAACGAGATTCATCATTCCACTATGCAATGATGGGTCCCTTTTCATTTTATATGCAAATTTATTTTTTGTTATCTGTAGGTGTATAATATTTTCTTTATAAGCATTAGAATAGCTAGTCCCTTGGCTTGTGAGGGACATTATATGCTTATGATTATCAATAAAGATTACTTTTGCAATACATGTTGGTTCTCTCTCTTATGTGTATGTAATTGCAAAACTAGAATAAATGCAATCTATTTTGAAAATTTCTTTTATGCATATTAATGAACTTAGCAGAACATGATGTATCCTTTAATGTTTGAATAAAAATACAAAAGAATAAATGTTAAGTTACCTGATTTCAGCTAGAAGCCAAAATCAGGTAACAGTTATAACCACTGATCCCATCTAGGAAGGAAAAGTATTTCTTCATTCCTAAGGAATTTAAGACCTAATCAATGAAGGGTAGAGGGAAGTAGTGATTGATTTTAGCTCCCTATAATCCACACATAAATGTCATTCCCCCTCTTTTTAAGATACTATCACCAAAGGTGAAACCCACTGACTATCTAATTTAGGATAAATGAATGTAGTGTCTAGTAGCTTTTATAATTCAATTTTCACAATGTCTTGGACAATAGGGTTCATCCTTTGTTGTGGTTTTCTAATAGGTTTTCATCCTTCCTTAATATAGATTCAATGTGTGGGATGAATACCTTTTGAATGTCATGATAATCCTAGGTGCAAGGAAGCTAAGGTAGAAAAACAACTTCCTACACTAATCTTGAGAGGAGGATAATGAAAAACTTTACATATATTTTCAATAGTTACAAAAAATTAAACATAAATATCATGCATACCACAACACAGTGATTTACGTGGGGAAAACCCTTTCGGGAGAAAAACCCCACACTCCAAAATCCACCCAATATATTATTCAAAAATTGCAAAGATTACAATATACTTGTAGAGAAAGCTTCTCACAAGAGTATCACCAGCCAGAGATCCAAAGGCAACACAACCACTATCAAACTCTTAGAATACATCACACTGCACAATCATAACACAACGCCCTCATAAAATATGGTTTCCTTCTAGTCCAAGTCAAGCTAACAAAATATCGATTGTTAGATCTGAGACCTAATGATGAACGGTCCAGATTTATAATAATAAAATGTAAATAATTGAAAGGTTGAGATACATTTTCCCAACGCTAGGAAAATGCTATTGCATTCACTTGCAACACAGAGGCTAGTTCAATCTCTTGATACGTGGTCAATTGATTACTAGTGTTGATCAATTGGCATGATGCGACTTCCACTTGTTAGTTATTGACATCATTAAAAACAATCCAAGAAAGATATGTTAAGACTACAACCGTGAGGTAACAAATCATGAAATATTCATGTAGTCGAATTGTATTTTTTTGAGTATGTTGGAGAAAGGATATTGTGCAACATGCAAGATAAACATACTAAACAAGAGTGTTGTTGCGGGTCCCTCCCAAAGTTAATCTGCACAATATTTGAAATGACAATATCCTCATTGTATAAATTAAGAATTGGAGTCCTTTCAATTGTCATGAGTTTATGTAGTGAATTCAAATCATTATCCCCTAGATTAGGCCAAACTAGTTGATCCATTTTGGTTAATGGTTGTGTTGGAGGATACAAACAAGTTTCTTTATTACATTTCCATTGGATACAATTATTTCATCTAACCTACAACCTATAAAGTATCGATTGTTTCCAACCATGGACATCCCAATATAAGAGGATAACCTCTCAAAATATATTTTGGTTACAAGACCATGAAATATGTAGGGTATTCCCAAGAATTTAGCACTATGACAAGATCTTCTATAAATCCTTCAAGCTTGATAATTGAACTATCTGCTAACTATAATACTATTGGGGTTGGTCAAAGGTTTATCAACTAGAGGTTTTGCATGGTTTCTTTAGTGATAACATTAATGACTTCTACTAAATCTATTAAGGTGTTGTGTATGAGGATGCCATTAATATACACATCTACCACTAGGTTACCAAGGTATGTGTATTTGGGAACAATTACCTTTCCTAGTTGTCCAATTACTTGGATGGTTTATGGATCTTTTATTTTATGACCTAGTTTCTTCCAATACCAATCCATCATAGTTTTAATATAGATTGGACCATATTTTATAGTTTGAAACAAAGGAATTTTATGCAAATATTTTTTAATTGATCTAGAAAGTCAAATTCGAGTAGATAATCAATCTTTTTGGAAATGGGGACTCTTTATAGATAATTTAATGTTGCTCAAGATGCTAATTTCAATGGTTTGGTTGTAGGTTAGAATTGTTGGGAGGTTCCTTAGGGGGAATTTCTATGATTTATTGCAATATAGAAGTGGGTAGAGTTTTCCCTACGTGAAGTTGCATGTTATTGATCTCAATTGCATAGGTTGGATACTATATATTGTCATTAGAATAAGCCTGCTAAATAGACTTACTATTAGGACTGGGTGTAGGTTGGGCTAGTAATTGTGTCAATATTTTTGGATTAGGAGCAGGATTAATAAGGTTTGGTAGAATAGTTGGTTGTTGGGGCAATACTTGTAGTTGCTGCAAGTAGTTTGCATTAGAATTAGACCAATGTTGGTTTCCTCACTATTGTTGTTGTTACCATGAGGATTGGGGTGATTGTCAATGCTAGTTTTGGGGTTGTGATTAGTAGTATTATTATATCCAAACTCATTAGGGAGGTGTCCACCCAGGTACCATAAATAATTATTTGTAAAATAATTTGAGAAAGGAGAATTATAAGATAATGGATTCTAAGGGGTACCATACTTGGCTATCCTTGTCCTCCAATACCTTGAACTTTGGTCATTTATATTTATCTTTAATGCTCACCACCTGCTTGTACTTGTAGTCCCTTTTCTTTTGGCATCAATGGAAGCAATATTCTTCGAAAGATGCTTTTGCATCTTCTTATTTCTTTTTGGCATGAAAATTATCTAGTCAGGTTGCTATATTATTGATTATGTCTTGCTTCATGTCTTTTAGCGAGTTACTAAGCTCCATTCATCAAACACCCATAGTTGTTTTGGTAGTCATTGCTCATAAGTTGTGTGTCTTCTTCATTTTGGAATGTGAATACTTCTTATAGAGTTGGAAAACATCTTCCTATGGAGCTTGAGATATTTATCCTACTCCTATTAACTATACGGAATCCAAAAATTCCTCATTAACCCCTCATAAGAAAATTAATTTCAAGGAATCTCCAATTTGTCAGTTTTGTTTGGATTTTTGGAGGTAGAACATGAATCTCTCTACACGATCTTCTAATGGATCATCCTCTTTTTAAGTCATTCTAAAATTATTGTATCCTCCCATATCTAACTCTATGCAATAATCATTGAACTTCTTTAAAAAATTCTCATTCATGATAATCCAGTCAATTAGTACATTTCTTCCCAATCCCATAAACCATCTTAGAGTATATTCCTTTAGTTTCATTGGAAATAATTTCAATTTGTGTGCATTTGTGGTGTAATCATAAATTCTATAGAGGACATCAAATTCAAATAGGAATATCGGGATCCTTTGTTATAAGGCCATGAAATTTGGCAAGAACAAAGGGAGTTATATTTTTTTGGCAGTGTAGACACCTAAAAATGTCTAACACATTCTTCTAAATTCATCATTTCCCATCATCATCACTCATCACCCCTTTCATCACTATTAATTAAATGATTTTTAATTATTTGATCAAACTAATCCATTTCCCACTTTAATTAAATAATTTTTTAATTATTTCATATTTTCACTCATAAATCTTAATTAAATAATTTTTAATTATTTAATTAATTTCCAATTATTCTTCTATCCTCATAATTAAATAAATTTTAACTATTTAATTAAACCTTGCATTGTCCTCTATCCACATAATTAAATATTTTTAAATTATTTAATAAAATCAAGCATCCTCCTCATCCACATAATTAAATAATTTTTAATTATTTAATTAGCTAATTATTCCTCCAAAATTAAATATATATTTTTAATTTTTTTAGTTTGCACATTCCTCTAAAAATAAATAAAATTATTATTTTATTTATTTACTAATTAGACCAAATTCTATCTTTATTTTTCTAATCCTAATTTTAGTGACCAAAGCTAAATTTAGTGAGTTAACTAAAAATCAACCTCACCTCACTCTCACTCTCTCCATCTATCCATGCAAGCTCATGCACATTCCTCCTAATCTCTCAACAATCCTCATCTATTTATCTCATCTCACATCTCACACCATTGATCTGATATCCATGAAAGCTATAAAACATCCATCATTTGATCATTCAATCTCCTCAAATTTGTAACCAAACTATACTCATTTTTCATCTCAAATTTTCTTAAAAAGGTTATATTAAGGTTTTGTGAGCAATCCATGCATTATCATAATAGCATAATTTTATAATTTACAATGAAGTAAGGTTAGGCGCTTTTAGCATAGGTAAAAGTAGATTAGATTAGTTTCATTTATGTTATTATGAATTTCATTTTGATGTGCACACACTTTAGTGAGATTAGGTCCTCTTGATCTTTGAAATGATTCTTGATTGTTGTTATTGTTTTCTATTTTCCATTGAATTCATTGATCACCTATTTGACCTATGAACACATTTTGACACGCTCGGTAGGACCCACATCCCTAATTTGAATTTTTCTTTGATTTTCTTGAATTTTTTAGGTCACAAGTTTAGAACAACATAATTTATCCTAGAATGATGCTTTTGATAGAGAAACGATGCTTTTGATAGAGAAACAATGCTTTTGATAGAGAAACAATGCTTTTGATAACATAGTGGCACTTTTGATAAGTAGAATGATGCATTTGATACCTACAAAGACATGTAATTTTGTGTTTTTCTTTATTTACAAGTCCAGTTTGTTAGGAAATAATGCACAATACCCATGATCTTAATCAATTTCCTACATAACCCCATGAGAGATAAACATGCATACAAGTAACCATAATGCATGGGTCAAATAGACAAGCCCTAAGATAACACAAGATATACCCTAGGAAAACCCTCAAGAAGAAAAAACCCAGCCTCCAAAGGCATCCATACTCCATCTCATTATTCAACAATAAAGCAATACAAGACTTATAATGAATACCTCTGAAACATCAAGCCTTTCCAATGCATCATCATGTGTCCAAGCATGAATCCACACATCCCATACAATGCTTCACATATGTACTCCTCAAAATGACTCAATAATGACAGCCCACTCACCCATCCAACCTTATCCACTAAACATGTGCTTGCTTTTATAGACTCAAGCTCACACAAATACAACCAAGTGGTAAGATAAAACCATGTGCCACAAAACCACTAATCCCTTATTTAATATTTTGTACTAAGTTTAAATTTTTAAATATTTCCCCATTATTAAATTATTATCCCATGTCTCTCACACATTAAATAATAATATAATACATTACAATACAACATAAAGTGGTCCCCAAATAATTACCTAGTGTGATTAACCACACCTCCTAGGTGCATCACAACTAAATAATGATTTAATTACAACACTATAATATAACATTTTATGCAATGGTGTACAACACCATATCCCAAAATTCTCTCACTTGTAGTATACATTACATAAGGGATCAATCAATGAAATATCATCATAGACATACATGAAACTAGATGAATCTCCAACATGCTCTTAAATATACTTGAAATAAGAACAAAGTGACCACCATATAAAGCAATAACTCCTCTCATCCTCTAACATGAAACCTATGGAAGAAAAGGAACATGCCAAGGTGAAGATGCACCAATCCAAGAACACAAGCATCAAATCCAAGTGATAACAAAGGTTTCAAACAAGTTTTTGTCATAGAAAAAAACCCACATGATTCAAAATAGCATCCAAAATACATGCTAATACATCCAACCATCCATACCTCCTAGGTATCAATAATATTAGTAAACTCATGCCTACAACATATGCAACCCATAAACCACAATCAAGCTCATTGTATCAAACCTATCGATGAAGAACATACATATCTAGGAACTCCCACTGCATTGGTAATGTCAAAGCATATCAAGTCTACCAATTAAAACTATACCAAGGTATGATATATAATCAACAATGAAGTACCAAGAACAACATAATGATCCACACATGCAACACCAAAAGTTGCATAATCTCTCACAACCTATCAACACCATCCTCCTAAATCATATGAGCATGAACATCTAGGAAGGAACCAAATAATGAAGAGAGAAAACCTGTAAACCATAGCATCTTCTTCTACCAACACCTCAAAGTGCCATGTTGTGTCAAGTATGATCTCCTAACAACCCCAAATGAGAAGCTTCAACAACACCCAAAACAACATTTAATCTCTTAGATCAAACACAACATATGAATCATGTATAACACCAACATGGATGTAAGCCTCTCCAACTAAGGAAATTAAACTTAGAATATCCATTCCAAAATTAGGAGATCAAGCCATAAAACATCTCTTAAACTCCTCATCAATGAATGATAACATAAAATCAAATACACAAGGAGATAACCATGCTAAACATCCTTCAAAATGAATACTCCATGAACTAACTATCCATAGCTCAAGATCCATATCTATGAAACATAAAGCATCATAAACTCATGCTAAAAAATCCTCAAATGATTCTCCAACATCAATCACCATGAATAAAATAATTCCCATGAGAAATCAAAGAATGAAACATAAACACATCAAAAATAGGATGGGAAATACCTATTAGATGATCAACCACTGAGTAGACCAAGAGTGGGGAATGAAAATGCTCCTCTAGGATCACCAAGACATCGTGAATCACTTCGAGAACAATCTCCTCTATAGGTCCATCATAAACTCACATCCATATCCAAGTGAAAGATCCTCAATCTCCTTGTTGAAACCTCCAAAGAGTAACTGTCTCAAGCACATGCCTCTAATCATAAGATAACTTCAACCTCACCCAAATCTCCAAGTATCCATGAGCACTTGTAACTGAACAATACATGCGAAACTCCAAATGCAACATATAACCATCATGAATTAATCAATAAAATTATCATGTACTCAATACAAATAGAACCACCAAGATCAATGTCAAAGCTCCAACCGTAGAATCAAGAACCTATCATTACATCACGATCTAACCATCTCTTCCTAGGAGATCAAATGCAACAATGCATACATCCTGATATCAAGAGAAAATGTACCATGCCAAAATCTAATCTAGAATTCAGAGTATATCACGAAATAATAATAAACACACTCTAAACCAAGAATCCATATCTCCAATCACATGAAGATAACCATCACCAATGATGAAACCACGTCACTTTCAACAACTCCCACCGAATCATGATACCAAGCTACACATGGCATTGTGGCAATCATCTCCTCCATGAAGATCATCCAAGTCCACATATGCAACTAAAATTCCAATCAATATCAAGTAGAACCAAGATCTCCAAGCCAAGAAGATACATACAACCGCTATCAAACAATCAGGAACCAATCCTACACCGCCAAGTCATCACTATCAAAAGCTCCCACTGAAATATGTAACCAATGAAATAACCAAGTTATCATGACATCATGATAAACCACATGCTACAAGTCCCAAAAATTGACCAATAAGTTACTCTAACCATCCATCCTCTCATATTAAAGCAACATACCAATGCACAAATGACCACAAGCAAGGCCAACTAAAAAATTTTGCATCAACATTGAAACAATCTCATGGATATAGATAGTCCACACCGAGTCATCCCATTGCAACTTAATGGGTGATCAATCCATACAACTAAATAACTTGTAGATACCAAACAATGAAGAATGAAAACTCATTATCACATTAGTAACTTGCAAAGTGAGATATCAAAAAAGATAATCCTATAGAAATCAAGACTCAAACACCAAATTAACCACATATCTGATTTGACAAACATGTCCACAAATGAGTAACAATAGCCAAGGAACCATACAAGCATCAAGGAGATAATAATAACCTTCTAACATCAAACCATAACACCACTAAACAACCACATACATGATCACTTTGTGTCAATGCTCAAATGTACCTCCATATCCATGACACAATAACCATATCCAATGCTATACATGCACTCAACTATCACCCACACACGACTCCAAGTCTCCACTTGTGTCAAACCATGTCCTCAAAACTGAAGACAACTTGTGTACCTGTCACCATCAAATTATAACTTTGAAAAAAACCTGCAAACTTGTACGAGGAAGCACCAAATTGATAATCAATTGTACCATCATAAATATCATATAAAAACGTGTAATCCCTCAAGGTTTTTCCTCTTAACTATGCACACTCATGCAATCACACCCCAAATCTCAGACACCTACAAGTCATAAAACAAGTACCATGCATTCCCTACACCACAAATTGAAAATATGACTGATCTAATGTGTAATACACTATCCATTCTCTCCAATGCCTATTTGAAATAAAAAATCCAATTTCGTTTGTAAAATTTATTCTCAAAACCATGTACAAGAGAACATCTGACTTCCAAGCTCCAAAAACTAATAAAAATGAAAAAATAAAGGAACCAAACCCATAACACTATGTATTTATCAAAAGTATCTTTCCAATGAGTATAAGAAGTCACAAATTTGACACTTTGTGCAAAAGTTATGTTAGTTTGAAAAAAACTGCCAATTTGGCTATATAGGAAACTCAAGCTGGTGGCCAATGACGGCGGCTCCCTAGTTGGAACGCTAATGAAAAATTTCAAACAATGTTTAAATTTGATTTAATTTTCAATTAAAAAAAAATCCATTCTTTTCATTCAGACTTGATAGTAGTTTTAATTTTGATTAAATGTTTTAAACCTTTTAAAAGTTCGGCGAGATAAAAATTTGTCAGGGCTGGGTCATCGCCAGCTTAAGGGTTGATCATCAGCAACAGTACCTTTCTGATACCATTGATAGTAGACATAGTAGGGTATGTCATTTCTAGGAATACCAGGCAGCTTGTCAGGGCAGGGGGTTAGCATCCCCCCCAAAAATATTTTTTTCTTTTAAATTTTTCCAATAGAAATTTTATTCCACGGGTTTTTTATTTCAATTTTTTTCAAAAATATTTTTAATGTAGGATTTAAATTTTCCAAAGAATCAATTAAAATATTTATTTTTCTACAGATTCAACTTCTATGACCATACGATCGAGGGTCTAGGGGCTAATTTTTTTGCATTTTTTTCAACTTTTTCAAAATAGGGAAAATTTTATGTCATTTTTTATTTCTTAGCCATCTTGGATCCAATGGTGGGGTCCATTTTGTCTCAAGAGGTCATCCATGAAATTTCCTCTACAAAACCCTTATATGAAAGCTCAATCCAAGAAACCCTTTTGACCCATATTTTGCATGCCTCAGATTTGCAATAAACCCAACAAATCTTGATAACCCAAAAGCCCAAATTTACAAACAAACACCTACAACATGTGTTCCATATCTTGTAATGCCTAAAATATAACATGTATTTCCATGGATTCAAATTTGCATAAATCTACTCAAACAAGGGTTATAACCAAAAACATGGAAGCTCACACCTCCTAGATCAACCATGAAAGCTTTGATACTAGTTGTTAAGAAATAGTGCATGATACCCATGATCTTAATCCATTTTCTACATAACCCCATGAGAGATAAAAATGCATAAAAGTAACCATAATGCATAGATCAAATATAAAAGCTACAAGATAACACAAGATATACCTTGGGAAAACCCTCAAGAGGGAAAACCTAGCCTCCAAAAGCATCCATACTCCATCTTATTATTCAACGATAATGTAATACAAGAGTTGCAATGAATACCTTTGAAGCATTAAGCCTTTCCAATGCATCCTCATGTGTCCAAGCATGAATCCACACATCCCATGCCATGCTTCACATATTCACTCCTCAGAAAGACTCAATAATGACAACCCACTCACCCAATCAACCTTAACCACTAAACATGTTCTTTCTTTTATAGACTCAAGCTCACACAAATACAACCAAGTGGTAAGATAAAACCATGTGCCACAAAACCATGTGAACACAAAACCACTAATCCCTTATTTAATATTGGGTACTAAGTTTTCACTTTTTAAATATTTCTTCAATATTAAATCATTATCCCATGTCTCTCAGACATTAAGTAATAGTACAATATTACAATACAACATAATGTGGTCCCCAAATAATTACCTAGTGTGATTAACCACACCTCCTAGGTGCGTCACAACTAAATAATGATTTAATTACAACATTATAATATAAAATTTTATGCAATGGTGTACAACACCATATCCCAACATAGTTTACTAGAATGACACATTTGATGCCAGAATTGTGAATTTGATGCTAGAATGGCGCATGTGATTGCATAGTGGCACATTTGATGCTAGAATGTAACATTTGATTTTTTAGGATTTTTTCCTCTATTTGCAGGTGTTTTTAGCTTAGGAATATGTAAAAAAACACATTTGATAGGTAAAACAATGCTTTTGGCAAGTAAAACAACACATTTGATAGTTATTTTGGCACTTCTAATTTTGTGAAATTTTATTTTGTTTTATTTTTGGATAACCTTTGCATGATCTTTTAGAACTAATCATTTTTGTGCAACTTGGTGATTGTTGGGGGAAGATAGGGTAAAATAGACTACTAATAAATTTGGTATAGGGTTTTATTGCTATCTTTATTAATTATTTGTACACTTCATTTCGACTTATTTAATGAACCTTGTATGCCATGTTTGGTGAACATATAGTGTGTATTCTCCCCCCTCGTGCCTAGTGTGAGCTTGGAGATCAAAATCATTTTTTTTTCACATTTTTTCAAGTATAACCAAGGAGTATTAGTAAAGTATGATCTTCTCTTGCACTTCGTACGAGCTTGAGAATAAAAAAACTAGCATCTTCTTTTTATTTTACAAAAGGAGGCCTTCTTAGGGATTTCATCACCCCAAGGGTGACCTCAACTATGTTTATTGGTGGTGTATATAAAAGAGGGATAACAAAAGTTTTAGCCCTAAGTGTGGTCAACGCTGTTCAAGCCAAGTTGCAAGACCCTTAGTCTGTCAAGACTTATTTGGTGAGGAGAAGAGGGGAGACCCCCCTCATCTCAAGAACTATCATATGAGCTCAATATTCTCAAAACCACTATGAACCTTGGTTTTAGATACCTAAGACCGACAATCATTAATCTAGTTGTGGTGCAAGGTATAATATCATGCCTGAAGTTACTCACCATGTAACATCCTAAGGATAGATATAATTTATTTGGAGGTGTAAAAACATTCAAGGAAAGGAGGAAGGCGATCCCTTGTGCCACTAGAGACCTATCTATTCCCTCTTGAGAGTGGAGCATGCTTGCACAATCCTAAGATATTTTATTGCTTGGACACACATTAGAGAGACACGCCTTTATTACTAGATAGCTGGCATTTCTTGGCATGTTTTTATTATGAAGACCAATGAATACCAATCACACTACTACTTTAGAGTTAGTTGCAATCTTATATGTGTTTTTATCTCTTACCACAAACTTGTTAAAATTAGTCAAAAACTTGCAAATTTTACTTACGGTAAGTGTAAAAAGATGGGGGGCCAAAAAGGGGTCTTAAGTGGCCACTTTTTCTCTGAAATCAAGAAATACTAACCTTGGATGTGAAATTGAGGATAGTTAAACTCAAAAAATTTAGATGCAACAAAAACAAGGATTGTGGTGCTCCAAATCTACTTTTTAAACTATTATTACTTTTTAAATGGTAGAGATTACGGGGTTCAAAAGAGGGAGCCATAGAAATTGGTGCTTTTTTTTTCAAAAAAACATAACATCTCCCTCAAAAGGTTTTTTTTTTTTTTTTAGTATTTTTAAAGGCTTCAGTGAGAAATTAGCTAACATGTATTTTATGCCTAATTTTTTGGATAATTTTGTAATGAATATTTGATTTTTTTACTGATTTTCAAAGTGGACACATCCTTAAAAACAAAATTTTGGCCATGTTACCCCTATAAATTTTGAAAACTAATTGAAAATCATTTTTTTCTAAATGTTTAGAATGGAGTCTAGTTTCTAGAAATGTAATTTATTTAAAATTTCAATGAACAGTTAATTTATAATGAAAAAAATACCAAACACTGGTTTTTGCCAAAAACGAACACAAACAAAATAAATTAAACATGAAAGGCTTAATATTGTCAAATGTGAAAAAAATTACATCGTAAATAGCTAAGAGAGAGCCTAACATTATCTAGGTGTTTGATTTGTTCGAACTTGAAACACATGCAAACCTAATGGTTAGAACAAATGTGATTATGTGAAATCTTGTAGAATATGTAAAAACGCATCTTTGGATGTTGGGAAGGCACTCCAAGCCTTTGGGTTGGTAATCCAAAGTAAATATGAAGCCTAAGGCTTGGGTATTCCGTAAGCAAGAAATAATGTGCTCACATTATTTCCTGGTTTTGACATTTTTTTTTGTTTGTGCTCAAGAGTTTCCTAAGCAAGACATAACACGAGTGCATTATAATGCACCTGCATTATGTCTTGCTTTGTGGTAAATGCTAGTATATTAAATGCATGTATATATATTTGTATGTATGTATGTATTCTTGTATGGAATGTATGTATTCATGCTTGTATGTATGTATGCATGGCTATATGTATGCGTGTATATATGTATGTATGCATGCTTGTAT
>VDFB02270651.1:229335779-229358975 GCA_007258455.2 Sequoia sempervirens | reverse complement strand
GGAGAGACTTGAGAGAGAGGGAGAGAGAGAGGGGGGAGTGGGAGAGAGGGGGTTGGAGAGAGACCTGAGAGAGGGAGAGGGTGTGGGAGGGAGAGACTTGAGAGAGAGGGAGTGGAAGAGGGGGGGTTGGAGTGAGAAGGACTTATCTAGGTACGGTGGGAGGTAGAGACTTGAGAGAGAGGGATGTTGAACACTTGAAATACTGAGAGGGGGGGTAAATCAATATTCCTCTAAAATAATTAAACACAACCCATCATATTAATTGAATAGAAATAACTACAATGAAGAGTAAAAGCATGAATACAACTAAAGAATTGCATGACACATGAACACGAGTATTTTTATGCGGGAAACCAAAAAAGGGAAAAAATATGGTGAGGGTTAGCTCACAATATATTATATATGGATATAATATATTACAAAGGTTCACTGCTAGGATGCACTATCTAGAAAAGAGCTCACAACTCACTGAGTAAGTACAAAGAAGGGTTGGTAACACTGCCTATTTGAACTGATACAATAGCATCTATCATATGCCATATTTTAACTCCATTGAGGTAAAAAAATATCTTCACAGTCTGCTTATCACTATATCACACACATATGTGATTCACCATACATGTCACAAATCTACTATGCTCTACCACATTCACATATCATATATTCTTTTCGCACTTTCTTGCAATATTCTTCTCATTCACTACTCTCTCTCTTTTCTTCTCATCCCATCACCACTACTTCTTCAAAGACTTAGTAATAATCTCACATATATACCCACGTTCTAGGTGAAACTTCAATTAGGCTGGCCTAATTAGAAGTAACACACAAAAACTAAGAATGTCGTCCTCAAAGAATGTTTCATCCACACTTCACACCTAAATTCAACACTCAATTTACATCAAGATAGGTCAACATGGACCTAAATATAAATCTCAAATAAGATAGAGTTGCTCAATTATTCTCCTCAAAACATCAACCATGTTAGGTCAGCCCAAAATATACCTAAACACAAAGTCTTCAAGAGCTTATACAATTTCATCAATCATGCTACCTCAAAACTCAATGTCCCATAAAATTCTTATTCAAATTATATTCATTAGATTATCTTCATCATCACAAGAAAACAAAAATTATTCGCAAAGAAGTTTGAAATCTCCCACACTAGTATACTATTTAGAAAATAACTATGATATACAAAGCCACATACTGTTATTCATATCTTTTTGGAAACTGTACAAAATGTCACAAAAACTTGAATTTTGATTCATCTAATGGATTCAAAATTGTATTTATGATTGCATAAGATTACAACAACTTGCAGTGAAGTGTGGACCCAAAAACTAACACACTAAACCACAATACTGACAAAGAAAACAATTAGCCAAATTCCTAATAAACCATGCTTTTCAGATCAACTAGTACTATATAAGGGTCACCAAAAATAATCCCCTATTAAGCTAGGATGATCATCACAATGTTGACATCAATTACTACACTTCATGCTCATGTTTCCTAACTACATCATCAATGACAAACTTCCAAACTTTCAACAATATCCCCCTTTGTCATTGATGGCAACATGCATATCAAAAACATTTTCAACAACATGATCCAAAACTTGTCTCCCCATTACATATATAATATTGCCTCTTAGAAAGGTTTTCCAATCATCTTTCCACTATCTCTCCCCCTTTGACATCAATGGAAAAGATCATGCAAAAGCTCATTATGCTTCCCTTATTTATATATATATATATATATTGACTTTACCAAAAAGAAATCTTTTATGAAAAAACTCATAAAAGTAGGGCTTATCAACTTGAAGATGTAGATCCTTTGAAATTCTTTAGAATATCCTACCAAGTGGATTTTTCTTCTTCCCAAAGTCTTTTTTCTTCCACAAGAGTTTTGTAATTCAAGTTCCACTAGAGTCTCTTCTCCTTCCACAATATTGGGGTTAAGGTTTGTTTCTGGTAGTTTATTAGCACTAACAAGGGTACTGGATATAGGAGTATGCTTTATCTTCACCAAGTCCCTTAACATCATATATTATTTGATTGTTTCTTCCCTCTGATTATGTAAAGCAAATAATTTGTCATGCAACTGCATAATATCAATCCATTTCTTATTGTTCATGTCTCTTGCTAAATAATAAATATATGCTTCACAACTTATTTGAGTTTCAATTGAGTTCATCTTATCCTTTGTCCTTTGTGTTTTTTTTGGCCAATTCAAGCAAAATGATAGTCAATTATGTGCTTCCTCTTCACAAATTTGAGTATCCTTCAATTCCTTCATAGCTCTACAATGTGCATCTGCACATTTCCTTTTGATATCCTTTAGATTCTTCTCTATATTCCTTGCTTCTAATCCACTTTTAGCTTGTCCTTTTAAAACAAATACATATGATTTCAATGAATCAACCAAGTTTCCAAAATTTTCTATAGTAGACAATGATGAATTGATGCTTTTTTCGAGGGATACCTCGTATAAAGTTTGCATGACCTCATCCATGCCTTGTGCACTTATGGTTCTGATTTTGGTTTCATGCCCATGTTGAGCATCATTTTCATACATCCTTCCTTCTTCTATGACTTATTTCATTGCAATCTCTTTTTTAATTTCAACTGGGGAAAAAAAAGAGCTCTTCCTTTTCTTTCCTGATCTCCTAGAACTGCTAGAGGCTTCATTTCTAGTCTTGTCTTCTAATTTTGGTCTACTAAGGTCTTTAGGGATTCTTAAAATAACTTCTACATGATGAACAACTCCTTCCTCGATTACTTCATAATCCAACTCAGAAATTCAAACAAGTTTTGGGATCAATTGCTTCCATGAAGTAAAAATTAGTAGAGACAAAGAAATTAATGTCTCTTGAGAACCTTCCCAATACACTCTTAGGTGTTCTTATTCTTTCATTTATTTTCATCTAAAGAATTCCAAAGAATGCCACAAGAGCATTTCCTTGAGCATCTACACCACCAACATTTCTCATGAGATTTCTCATCTAATGTGTAACCGATTATGTCCTTGTCCACTCCACTTTCCCAATTATCGGTAGTTCATGAAATAGAAGAGAAAACAGACTATCAAAGTACCATACTTGAATGTATGATTTTTACCCTTTTTGATTTCCTTCAGGTTCTTCATAAATGTTGTTGGAGTAATTCACATAGATCATAATCAACACCATATTCAATCATGTTATGTGCAATATGAATGGTAGTGGTAGAAGTTGTATAGTTATCATTAGGTCGACATATCTTGTGTCCAATAAGCCTTGCAATGTACTATATGGCTGGATTCCTAATTGTCTTCAAAGTGAATTCCTTTCCTTCAAGTGTGTCACCTGTCTTCTCCATCAAGTCCTTGAATTTGATGGATTTTCATCTTGGAACTGATCCAAAAGACCACAAAATAGTTATATCACTAATAGATTCCTTGGTTATAGAATATTTTTGATCAATCCAAATGGATTCTCCATGGATTCTTCTTAATACCATTCTGATGCACTTCTTTTTATCTTCAAACCGTGGGAACTTTCTCCATACATCCAATTTCCTTTCATTTAGAGTTTTGTACTCTGGATTTAGGGTATTATCATCTCCTTCCAATTCACTTTTCCATAGAAAACTTAATTTTTTATTGGAAACTTCTTCTATTTTCCCATGAATGTATGCATTAATATCCTCAGTTGGTAAAACTTCAAAGGGAGTGCAAGAAAATGCAACCACCGGATCTTCTAATAGAACTTTCCAAGAGCACCTCTTCAATTTAGGTTGTGGTTTATCTGATGCATTTATAACCTTCAATCCTTCCAATACATCTGAAAATGCTAAATAAAACTTCCAAAAAACTAGGAATACACAAAATACCTCTTAAACTTGCTCAATGAAAATTACGGTTTTGAAAATATACTACTGAGAAATGCGTCAAATTCCTCCACTTCTTCTTCACTTTACTTCTCCTTTACATGTGTATAATGAAATGACTTTGTATTCTTAAGCAAATTTTTAATCGAGTGATCCCACAATACTGGTTTACAATTTTTGGCCAAACCGGACATTGAATTGATTTTTTTTAACTAAATCTTCACTTTTGGGCACCTATAGTGGCTAAGCTGTGAGGAATTTGAAGATGATGCAAACTAGTGATTTGTGACATTTTTTCTATAGATTCTAAATATATATTTTTAAAAAAAAATGGAATAAGATTGCACTTCTTTTTCCATATCCTTCAAAAATTAGTTTTTAACAGTAAATACCATTTTTAAAGAGGGGTGTTATTGGCTAACACATAAAAAAAATTCGATGAAGGATAATTTTTTTTTTTTTTCAAATTTAGATTTGTAACTATGATATCTAGTGCATGGAATTGGTTTTATAGTATTTCATTCAATATTTTTTTCTTAATTAAGTTTTAAAGTCAAACCAGTTACAATTTAGACATGATTTACTAGAAAACATAATTTTTTTTGTATGTATCAAAATTCAATTTATTTATTTTTGTTGGATTAGAGACATCAATATCTAGTGCACTGATATTTTTCAAATTTTTTTTGATAATCTGCTATTTTTCCACATGTGCAAAACAAAGATCCTGATTTTCGGTGAAAAACCTACATTCACAAGAAATAAAAAATAAATATAATAATAAAATTAAATTTATTTAAATTATACTTTTTGGGAAGCTTATAATAAGGACTACATACTTGCAAAAAATAAATTTGAAATGAATTCATTTGATCCCCCAAAAGGTAAATCAAAAGCAGTTTTTTATCAGCATTTTGATAGGTGTAAAGGAGACTCTGTTATAGGCATGGTTTAAAACTAGTGGGGTTCTATCCAAGGGGCTTGATCTAAGGTGGTTTGATCAAACTCTCTTCAATTAGAATCCTTTAAATAGAACTTTTCAAGGCTTAAATCATTATATTTTCTAAAAATATGTGATTTTAGCAAAAAACAAAATCTCCCAGAAATTGTAAACCAATATTGTGGGATCACCCAATCCCTTGATTTGACTCATCTCTACAATAAATGCTTCAGATTAAAAGTTGGTAAACTTTAAAATCTTGTATACATAGTCAACTTTCAAAAGCTCCACAAAATTTTGCATTGAAATATTTTCTCCTACAGTTTTCACCAACAACTCCACAATATTCTTCTTCATCTTGTCTCTTTGTGTCAAGCCATGACACAACTTATCAACAAGGGGGCTATATGATTTTCAGTAAAGTTCCCGCTAAGTCATAGCTCTAGATTAGTTACTAAAGGAAACATCTACATCAAAGATAGGTACAAATTCTCCCATGTCCTCAATTTCTTTTTTTCTTCTCCATACTCTTTCTATTTCCTTTACTTCATTCGGATCAAACTTATTTACAATCTCATTCCTCTGTCTCGAATTATCCCGCCTTCCATTCTTTTACAAAATCTTGAAGTGTTTCCAAGTTTTTTGCAATTGTAGCATACAATTTTTCTCTGTCCAATCAGACCTCCATTTAATATTGTTTTGCATTGGTTAGCCTTATTTCCAAATACATTACATGTATAATAGTATCCATTGAAATATCTAGCAATATTAAATCAATTCATCATCTAATTTCTACACTCAACAACTTTATGTCCAAATTTATTGCATACAAAACATTGTCTAGTAAAGGATCCAACATTTTGATTCATTCTACCTCTACATTCTATAGCCTTATGTCCAAATTTATGACATGAAAAGAAAAAAAACATTAAAATATGGGTACCTTTGAGCATATGGTTGTCTAATAGGGAGTCTTCCAATATTGGTTCTCTAATTTCAGAAATTTCCATAGTTCCTTTTGCCTCCAGTCTTTCCATATTCATAGATATTCTTTGTGCTAGATGTATGTTCTAGTTTGGAGCTTTCTCCCTTTTTCAAGTCCCAAACCACCTTTATCTTTAGATGCTTTCTGTCCAACAATTAACTTGTCAAGCATTGTAGAACTTTCCATAAATATATCCTCATGAATTCTTTCTTTCTCCAAATCTTCTCTTAGATTTACCACTTCTTGTTCAAGTCTAGTGCATTCATTGGTCTTGCTTTGTATCATCGAGTTTAGAAAATCCTCAATTTTCTTCTTTTTTTCCACTTATATTTTTAGTCTGGTGATGTCTTCATTTTATTTCTTCAATTGTTCATTAACTTCTCTATGTCTTTCTCTAAATTTCTTGATTTGCTCTCTCAACTTCTTGATGCATTGATTTGTTTCCTTTAGATTTTCCTTCATATTCCCATTCTCATCTTCAATTTTGTTAAGATCTTCAAGTGCAATCTTGAGTTCTTCATATTTTCCCAAAATACAATCTTCTTCTATATATTCAATTGCAAAAAAAAATTCCAGAGGAGTAGGGTACTTCCTATCATCCATATGTTCAAACTCTAGATCTTCTTGAAGCGGTCAATCTCCTTCTAGGGAACAAAGCTTTGATACCAATTGTTGAACACCTGGAATGCTGAGAGAGAGGGGTGAATCATTATTCCTCTAAACCAGTTAAACACAACCCATCCAATTAACTAAATAGAAATAACTGCAATGAAGAGTGAAAGAATTAATACAACTACAAAATTTAATGACACATGAACACTAGTATTTTAGGTGGAAAACGCAAAAAGGGAAAAACCACGATGAGTGTTAGCTCACAATATATTATATCTAGTTAAGATATTTCAAAGGCTCGCTACAAGGACACATTGTCTAGAAAAGAGCTCACAACTCATTAAGTACAAAGAAGGGTTGACAACATTACCTATTTGAACTAATACAATAACATCTCTCATATGCCAAATTTCAACTCCGTAGAGGTACAAAAAGATTGCACACAGTATGCTTATCACTATATTATACACATGTAGGTGATTCACCATACATGTCATAAATTTTCTCTGCTCTACCACATTCGTATATCATATTTTCCTTTTGCACTATTCTTCTCATTCACCACTACTTCTTCACAGACTCAGTAATGATCTCATATATATACCCACATTAGGTGAAACTTCAATTAGGTCGGCCTAATTAGAAGTAACACGCAAAAACTAAGTATGTTTTCCTCAAAGTATTTCATCCACGTTTTGTGGCTAAATTCAACACTTAATTTACATCAAGATAGGTCAAAATGAACCTAAATATAAATCTCAAATAAGATAGAGTTGCTCAATTATTCTCCTCAAAACATAAACCGTGTTAGGTCGACCCAAAATAGACCTAAACACAAAGTCTTCAAGAGCTTATGCAATTTCATCAATCGTGCTACCTCAAAAATCAATCTCCCATTGAATTCTTATTCAACTAACATTCATTAGCTTATCTTCATAATTGCAAGATAGTTCATAATTATTCACAAAGAAGTGTAGAATCTCCTACACTAGTATAATGTTCAGAAAATAACTGTGATATATAGAGCCACATACTATTATTCATATCTTTTTGGAAACTGTACAAAATGTCACAAAAAATTGAATGTTGCTTCATTTGATAGATTCAAAATTGTAGTTATGATTGCAGATGATTAAACCAATGTGTGGTGAATTGTGGACCCAAAAAATTGATGCACTAAACCATAATACTGACAAAGAAAACACTTAGCTAAATTCTTGATAAACTGTGCTTTACAGATCAACTGGTACTATACAAGGGTCACCAAAAATACTTCCCTGTTAAGCTAGGATGATCATGATAATGTTGAAATCAACGAAAAAAATGGATCAACCCATGTATGTACACTTCATGCTAATGTTTCCAAACTACATCATCAGTGACAAACTTCCAAACTTCCAACAAGGGAGTGAGAGATAGAGGGATGGGAGAGAGATAGAGGGAGGGAGTGAGTGAGAGAGAGAGAGAGATAGACCTAAGAGAGGGAGAGAGAAGAAGTGGGAGAGAGAGGGAGTGGGAGATAGAGGGATGGGAGAGAGATAGAGGGAGTGAGAGAGGGAGTGGGCGAGAGATAGAGGGAGTGGGAGAGAGAGGGAGTGGGAGAGAGATAGAGGGAGTGAGATAGAGAGAGAGTGGGAGAGAGGAGTGAGAGAGAGGGTGTGGGAGTGAGCTAGAGGGAGTGAGAGAGAGATTAGGGTTTAGGATTTAAGGGTTGAGGTATTGATAGGCCAACACTAGGGTAAAATAATAAACTACATTAAGCTTGGTCTAAGTGTCAATCTGAGGATCTTAAACTTGTGAAAGGTGTTTTGGCTATATGTCAAAGGGGTGAGAGTTGTGAGATGAGTGGTTATAATGCGGCCTATGAAAATAAACCTACAACAAATCAAAATAATTCTAGAAATAGGAATTGTTAGTTCCTAGTGACAAGCTATTTATTCTATTCAAGCGACAAAAACAATGCAAATATTATAGAAAAGTCTGAAATAAAAATTCAAACACAAATCATCGAACAAATAAAAACTGAAATATAAGAGTCAATTAATGATATCAAGTTTCCACAATCCATATTGTATTGTTCCAAAGACTTCTGGATTGGATTTGATGTAAAAAATTGCACACAATCAAGTCCAGAAGTCTTTGGAACAATATATAAGAGTCAATTAAAATTATTTACAAATACAAATGACATACGTTATGCTAGCTGAAATACAAATCCAAAATAATGCAAAATGTGAACGATTAGAATCATACACACAACTTACAAAAAATAAAAGTATATACATTCAATGGTTGAGGAGTGGGCGCCCTTCCTCCCAACCATCTGACTAAAAGTGCACTCACAAGATTTCCAAAATCAGCTCAAAACAATAATATTTCTTCTCCAATGATATTTGTTTCGTACCCATCCATCTTTTCTACTTGAATACATGATGGCTTATGTAGCATTTTACATTCAAAATTGAAACCCATTATTATACTTACGATTTAGAGTTTTATGGTGGATATTTGCTATGCGGTTTTAGGAAGGGATGAAATGGCCCATAGCCATTCTTTCTTAAGGTGCTATAACAATATACTAATTTTTTTTTGTTTGAAACAAGAATGTCATGGAAATATTCACATGGATTCTCCATTTTTTGCAGCTATAGGAGACTGTTACAAAGTTCAGTAATGTGGAGGAAATTCTTGATAGTTGAGGTGGCTCGTGTGTTGACAATAGAATAACAAGAAATAATCACATATTTCACAATTGTAGAAGACTATTATCAATACATCAATGATGTAGATAGGAAATTTGTGATGTATAGTTGGCAGTTGACCAATGTGCATGTGGGTAGCATAATTTCAATGCCAATCATAATATATATATGCAATTATCCTATAGGAGCAACCAAAAGAGACCAAAATGATTTTATGGCTAATTTAATTTCTAATGCTTATTAGTAAAAACAAATTAATAAGTAATTTTCATATTTTTATCATAAAACTATATTCAATACCTCTTATGTATTGTAATCATAAGCAACATAAATGGTATGATGTGATAGGAAAATGGAATATAAGAATGGATATAAAAATGTATGAAATAGGTTGAAACATGGCATAAAATGGAACGATAATGGCTCTCATTAGGTATTAAGGGTTTAAGGGTATAGGGTTGAGGGTTGAGGGATTAGGGTTTAAGGATAGGGTTTAGGGTTAAGTGGGATACCTAGATGGCTAAGGAGGGATGGATGGCTAAGGAGAGAGAGAGAGAGAGGAAACCTTTAGAAAATCAACATTTTCATAACATAAGCATGTTTTGAAGAAGTTGAGATTATCCGTTTTGTATAGAAAGACAAAAAATGCTCATGTTATAACGCAAGTGCATCTTGGCTTGCTCTAAAAATAGAAAAATCAACACACCCATGATCCAGGCCCACATGTTGTGTTATTCTACTGGTTATGCATGTGTTCTGACAAAAAAGAGGTTTTTGATGCTATTAAGAAGTGAACATGCAAAGTTTTCATATTCTACCACCTTTGCATGAACTTTACACCACCTTTTTATGGTTTTCCAACTTAGGAAGGAGGAAATAACAATTTTTTCACATCGAATTATATATATGTCAATTCAAGTCTCAATTTTTGTAGTGTTGAAATGTTAATTGTGATTGAATTGTAGGAATTTAACATTATACATTGGTTATTTATACTGTTGTTAGTAATTCTATTTGAGTGATATACAATTGAATGTTGAAAAGGAAGCAAGCTTGTGAAAAACTCAAATTGTTGAGGAGTTTGATTCAAGAAGAAAAAAAGACTATATAATTGGGTAGTTCCTCCATTTGAATCTCCATTTTTTAGGTATGTTAAGTCTTTACACATTTTCTTTACATTTTTATTAATTCTATTATGTTTCTTTATCATTCCTTATCATACATGCTTAATACAATGCTTTGATTTTGTTATTATGCATATTCCATGTTCATCAATTTTTTTTTTTCTCATTATAACCTTAGCCCCTCTTGACACATTTTAAACTACACAATTTTTTACACTTTCCAATTACATTTTAAACCACATCTCTTTGAGGCATTTTTTTAAACAATTGACCTACCTTGTGTATGCTTCCACATTTTTTATAGACATTTACAAGAGTAGTTATAACTATGTAATATAATACATCATTTCTCATTCATTTTTTATGGATGTGCATACCCCTTTCCAAAGCTTCCATTTTGGTATAGGCATGGGGTATGTTGGAAAATTCTTTGGAATTTGGTTTTACACCTAGAAATTGTATTTGCTTGAAATTTTATAAAGCATTTTTAACAAATCCATTTTGTGCATATCCTACAATCATTGTAGTCCACGAGAACATATCTCATTGAGGAATTTTGTCAAATAGTTCGTGTGCCTTGTCTATACATGTCTACCAAAGCATTTTATCAAACATGTTAGACAAGGAAATGAGTTGTTTGAAAAAATGCCTCAAAGAAATGTGGTCTCATGGTGATGGACACCACTATGAGACCACATTTCTTTGCGGAATTTAAAAAAAAAAACTCACTACCTTGTCTACGCTACCACATTTTCCATACATGTCTACCAAAGCATTTTATCAAACATGTTAGACAAGGAAATGCGTTGTTTGAAAAAATGCCTCAAATAAATGTGGTCTCATGGTGATGTCCACCATGATACCACATTTCTTTAAGGAATTTTTTCAAACAACTCATTCCCTTGTCTATGCTACCAAATTTTCCATACGTTTTCCATTTTATGCATATCTTGCAATCATTGTAGTCCACAAGGACACATCTCATTGATGCATTTGTCAAATAGTTCATGTTCCTTGTCTATGCATCTGCATTTTTCATGTGTCTACTAAGACAATTGCAACCATAACACTCATGAAAATCCCCACCTTTTATGTTTTGATAGATGTCATACCCCATTCCAAGGTCCCCTTGTTGCTATTGCTAAAACCCTAAACATGTGCTTTTGACCAAACTATGGATGCATGGAAAAAATCTATTAAACCATAATAGAAAGCAAAAGCATAGACAAGATAGTGAGTTGTTTGAAAAAATGCCTCAAAGAAATGTGGTCTCATGGTGATGTCCATCACCACGAGAGCACATTTATTTGAGGAATTTTTTCAAACATCTCAGTACCTTGTCTATGCTACCACATTTTCCATACATGTTTACCAAAGCATTTTATCAAACATCTTAGATAAGGAAATGAGCTATTTAAAAAATTCTTCAAAGAAATGTGGTCTCATGTTGATGGACATCACCATGAGACCACATTTCTTCGAGGAATTTTTTCAAAAAACTCACTACCTTGTCTATGCTACCACATTTTTCATACATGTCTACCAAAGCATTTTATCAAACATGTTGGACAAGGCAATGAGTTGTTTGAAAAAACACCTCAAAGAAATGGTGGTCTCATGGTGATGTCCATCACCATGAGACCACATTTCTTTGAGGCATTTTTTCAAAAAACTCATTCCCTTGTCTAGGCTACCAAATTTTCCATACATTTTCCATTTTGTGCATATCCTGAAATCATTATACAGTCCATGAGGACATATCTCATTGAGGCATTTTTTCAATTAGTTCATGTACCTTTTCTATGGATCCACATTTCGCATGTGTCTAGTAAGGAAATTAAAACCATAACACTCATGAAAATCCCCCCTTTCATGTTTTGATAGATGCCCTACCTCATTATAAGGTCTCCTTGTTGCTATGGATAAAAGCCTAAAACATGTTCTTTCAATCAAACTATGGATGCATGGAAAAAATCTATCAAAGCATAATAGTAAGCAAAAGTGTAGAAAAGGCAATGAGATATTTAAAACAATTCCTCAAAGAAATGTGATCTCATGGTGATGGAAATCACCATGAAACCACATTTCTTTGAGGAATTTTTTCAAAAAGTTCAGTACCTTGTCAATGTGGTAGCGTAGACAAGGTAGAGAGATATTTGAAAAAATGCCTCAAAGAAATGGGGTCTCACGGTGATGTACTCACTACCTTGTCAATGTGGTAGTAAGTTGTTTGAAAAAATGCCTCATAGAAATTGGGTCTCATGGTGATGCACATCATCGTGAGACCCCATTTCTATGAGGTATTTTTGACAAGGTAGTGAGTTGTTTGAAAAAATGCCCCATAGAAATGGGGTCTCACAGTGATGTACGTACATCATTGTGAGACCCCATTTCTATGAGGCATTTTTTCAAACATCTCACTACCTTGTCAATGTGCAAGGTCAATGTGGTAGCATAGACAAGGTAGTGAGCTCACTACCTTGTTAATACACAAGGTAGTGAGTTGTTTGAAAAAAATACCTCATAGAAATGGGGTCTCATGGTAATGTACATCACTGTGAGACCCCATATTTTTGAGGAATTTTTTCAAATAGCTCACTACCTTGTCAATGCTTAGAAGGTACCTATTTACAGATGGAGAAAACATTGAATACCCTATAGGTTTAGTGGTTGTTACTAGAACATGGCTTAGAAGGTACCTGCATAAGAGTGTTAATGTTTGGTTGTTTTAGGACTTTGACACGCATCAAAAGATTTTTCATAACTTGAACCTTGTCGTGGCATCTAATGTCCATTTGATCAAATATGGGGGTAGACCTTTGAACAAGACCCTGTGGAAGGTGTGTGATTCTAACCATGAGGCAATACTTGACACAATAAAGAGTAGAGTAGACCCAGATGGTTCACTGGATTAATTTGTAAGTAAGCACATTAATTTGTATTAAAATTTATAAGTATGCACATCAAGATTATTTGACAGTTAGACCTTTCATTTTTATATTTCAAGTTTACGTATGTTTTGGTTCCAAGTTTACATATGAATATTGGGTAGATTATATGTTTTGGTCAATGCAGTAGCATAGACAAGGTAGTGAGCATTGACAAGCTCACCACATTGTCAATGCAGTAACATAGACAAGGTAGTGAGCTATTTGAAAAACTACCTCAAAGAAATGGGGTCTCCTGGTGATCTACCACATTGAAAAGCTCACTACATTGTCAATGCAATAACATAGATAAGGTAGTGAGCTATTTGAAAAAATGCCTCAGAGAAATGGGGTCTCCTAGTGAGACCCCATTTCTTTGAGGCATTTTTTCAAACAACTCACTACCTTGTCTATGCTGCCACATTGACAAGCTCACTACATTTTCAGTGTGGTAGCATAGACAAGGTAGTGAGTTTAAAAAAATGCCTCAAAGAAATGGGGTCTCCTGGTGATGTACTTGTCATTGCTACCAAATTGACAAGGTAGTGAGCTCACTAGCTTGTTAATACAATAGCATAGACAAGGTAGTGAGTTGTTTGAAAAAATGCCTCAAAGAAATGGGGTTTCTTGGTGATGTACATCACCAAGAGACCCCATTTCTTTGAGGAATTTTTTCACACCAAGAGATCTTGTTTCTTTGAGGCATTTTTTCAAATAGCTTATAGTATCTAAACTAATATATTGTAAACTTGGTATAACCTACATAATTCGGAGGTTTATCTAATTGAATAGTTCACTCAACATTGTAAAGACTACATTAAAATTTCAACCCAAGGTTTGTAATCTTGTGATGGTGTAGCATTGTATATGCCTTTAGAGACACAAAACTACCTAAGTTATCCTATTCAAGTTATTCTACTTGCTGGAAATTACAAAATTGCATAACAAAAGAAACAAATCAAAACTAATGGCTACAAGTACCTACAACTTAAACTGTAACTAAACTATTGCTAATAAGAGATCACTGCATCAAGTCAAAACTAATCAAAACTAACAACTCAAATAATTTAACCTTCAGAGTACTACTAGTTAACTGTTACATGCATGTTCATGAACATTTACTACCAATAAGCAAAGTATGAGATTCTAGTTTAACTTGCATGTAATTCATAAAGTAATGATAAGCAAAAGCAACTATTTAAACAAAGATAAACAACTAGAAAATGAAGTAAAGAATAGTTACCTTGAGGGGATTTCTCAAGTGGTTGTTCTCACTTAACTGGAACCAAATATAACTAACAAATTCTATGCATCCATGTGAAATTTACTTCACTCATTGCATATCATGAAAGCTTACATAAGATCTTCTTCACGGGTTGTATTCAATGAAAATCATTTTGAATATCCATCATGTCTTGAAATTGAAAATAATTGATAGGTTGAAAAGACTAAAAAACCAACTAAGGACTCAACCATTAGCTATATACAAGCTTGAGGGAGTCTTATTTTAAGCAACAACTAACCACAATCATTAACTTCCACTCCTAGATATCAGAGCGTATAGTTAAGATTGAATTGTTCAAACCATAACTAAAAAGAAAGAAGAATCCTAATAGAACTGAAACTTTGTAAACACAATTGCATGTAAAAAACACAAACATTTGTCAAAATCCTATCAATAAAGGAGTCCTTTTCCAACACTTATTAACTTGTTATAATGATGCATGTGCAATCTCCATTAAGTGTCTTTAATCAATAATTATCACATTCAGCTTAATCTGGAACTCCCCTATTTTGTTGTCTCAGTCTTCCTTTTGTTGTGCGTTCAAATTTCAACTGCTACGTGCTATAGTTCCTCCTTGGATGCAAAAAGGTTAATTCATAAAGCATGTGCACAAGACAAACTAACATAATTAAAACACAAAATTTCATCCACATTTCATACATACTCACATATAAACCATGCAATACTATTATGTCATAACCATATTTCCATCATTATAATTTAGGTTCAAATCTGCATAATAAGTATGAAAAGATTGTATAATATAGGAGTATTGTCTAGAAGGTATATCTAAAAGTGTCTAAAATTATGTATGAAAGTAACAAAAAATAAGATAATAACTAGACCCGTCATAGCTCACTACCTTGTCTATGCTACCACATTGACAAGCTCACTACATTTTCATTGCAGTAGCATAGACAAGGTAGTGATCTATTTGAAAAAATTCCTCAAAAAAATGGGGTCTCCTAAAATAGTCTACTCTAGAAACATTTTGAAGATAGTTTTCATTTGATGGAAAACAGGTCAAATGCATGCAGTGTAAAGTTGCAAGGTGGTGTAACTTTCATGCTATTCATTGTCTGACCAAACCGACTCTTCCAACCAGTCTAAATGGGTTATTTTATGCTAGGAAAGGTCTTGTTTCACACCCAAACATGCCAGAATAGTCTGAGTTACATTATATTGGCAAAGTTTCTTAAGAGACCAAACTGCAAATGGACATAAAACTTTGATGAGCAATCACTCAAAAAATGTGGTACTTAGAAACATTTTTTTTAAGGCTATGAGATCATGTATGGCCCCTATACAATAACCTCTCTCAGTTTTTGATAGATCCAAGTCATTTTCTCGTGGTGAAGAGTTTTTAGTTGATGGAAAACAAGTCATTTGCATGTAGTGTAAAGTTGCAAAGCGGTGTAAATTTCTTTCTATTTGTCATACGACCAAACCAACTATTCCAACACATTCATATGGGTGGGTTTATACTAGGGAAGGTCCTATTTCATACCCAAACATGTCAGAACAATCTGAGCTAAATTATACTAGCGAAGTCTCTTAAGAGACCAAAGTGCAAAGGGGAAAAAAACTTTGACAAGCAATTACTCAGAAACCATGGAACTTAGAAACATTCTTTATAAGGCTACAAGATCAAGTAAGTCCCCTCTACAATAACCTCTCTCAGTTTTTGATAGCTCCAAGTCATTTTCCCGTGGTGAAGAGTTTTTAGTTGATGGAAAACATGCTAGTTACATGTAGAGTAAAGTTGCAAAGTGGTATAAATTTCATTTTGTTCATCATACAACTGAACCGACTCTTCCAAAACATCTATATGGGTGGTTTTATGCTAGGAAGTGTCTTATTTCACACCCAAACATGCCGCAATAGTTTGAGCTACATTATATTGATGAAATCTCTCAAGAGACCAAAGTGCAAAGGGGCAGAAAAATTCAACGAGCAATTACTTGGAAACCATGGCACTTAGAAACATTTTTTTTAAGGCTACATGATCACATATGGCCCATATATAATAACCTCTCTCTTTTTTTCATAGCTCCAAGTCATTTTCCCATTGAGAAGAGTTTTCAGTTGATGGAAAATGAGTTAGTTGAATGTAATGTAAAGTTTCAAAGTGGTGTAACTTTTGTTCTATTCATCATACGACCAAAACGACTGTTCCAACACATATAGATGGGTGG
Source organism: Sequoia sempervirens (assembly GCA_007258455.2). NCBI lineage: Eukaryota > Viridiplantae > Streptophyta > Pinopsida > Cupressales > Cupressaceae > Sequoia > Sequoia sempervirens. The sequence goes on along the minus strand of VDFB02270651.1, from coordinate 229,342,336 downwards.
GTTTATGCTAGGAAAGGTCTTGCTTTGCATCCAAAAATTCTAAAATAGAACGAGCTACATTGTACCGATGAAGTCTCTTAAGAGACCAAAGTGCAAAGGGCCAACAAACTTCGATAAGCGATTACTCAAAAATCATGGCACTTAGAAACATTTCATATGAGGCTACATGATCACATAGGTCCCATATATAATAACCTCTCTCAATTTTTGATATCTCCAAGTTGTTTGCTTGTGGTGAAGAGTTTTTAGTTGATGGAAAATAGGTCATTTGCATGTAGTGTAAAGTTTCAAAGTGGTGTAACTTTCATTTTATTTGTCATACGACCGAACTGACTATTCCAACACATTTGGATGGGTTGTTTTATGCTAGGAAAGGTCCTATTGCACACCCAAACATGTTGGAATAGCTTGGACTACATTTTACGGGTGAAGTCTCTTAAGAGACCAAAGTGCAAAGGGGCAACAAACTTTGACGAGCAATTTCTTAGAAACTGTGGCATTTAGAAACATTTTTTCCTAAGGCTATGGGATCATGTATGGCCCCTATACAATAGCCTCTCTTAGTTTTTGATAGCTCCAAGTCATTTTCCCACGGTGAAGAGTTTTCAGTTGATGGAAAATGGGTGAGTTGCATGTAGTGTAAAGTTGCAAAGTGGTGTAAATTTCATTATGTTCATTGTACGACTAAACCAACTATTCCAAAACATCTAGATAGGTGGATTTATGCTAGGAAAGGTCCTATTTTTCACCCAAAAATACTGGAACAGTCTAAGATACATTGTATTGATGATGTCTCTTAAGAGACCAATGTGTAAAGGGGCATAAAACTTCAACAAGCGATTGCTCGAAAATTGTGGCACTTAGAAAATTTTTGTCTAAGGCTATGAGATCATGTAGCACCCTTCTACAATAAACTCTTAGTTTTTGATAGCTCAAAGTCATTTTCTTGTGGTGAAATTTTTTCTGATGCCCCAAAACTATTAGATGCATGTAGTATAAAGTTGCAAGGTAGGACACTTTATGTTTTGTTCTTCATGGGGCCAAATAGTTAGAGCCAAAACATCTAGGTGGGCACATATATGCTAGGAATGATCACTAACATTTGTTATAAAATTTTTGTAGTCTTTCCTATTCAAAAGGTCACAACTTTTTTCCTTTGAAAAGTCACAAACAAATTCATATCATCACTATTCGTCAGAACCTAAATTGATTTATTTGCAACTTTTCAAATATGCTTGGAGAAAAGGCAATTCTTGAACTTTTAGTTGTTTTTTTTTGTCATGCACGTCTCTTGAAGTTGTTTATTAATATTGTAAGCATGCAATTTTAACTTTTAAAGTTGCATTCTTCTAATTATTGGGTTCGGATTCATGTTTAGAAATAAGATGAATATCTATGAAGTTTGTTGTTGTGAAGGTTGAATTGTGGTCTCTTAATCTCCAATAATCTAATTCCCTTATGATCTTTAATATGAATTTCATCCCTTGAAATTTTTTTTGTGAGACTTAGTTATTATAACTTTCCATTTTTTTTGTTAGTAGTTTTATGATGTTTTCTTTATCTATGTGATACATGAAGCATGAAGCATACAAGCGAATGGTAGCATGAAACATACACGTGGAATGGTAGATGTCTTCCTCAATGACATAAATCATGATGCATACACATGAAACATCAAGCATCAAGCATACACATGAATTTCATCTGTGAAGCACATGAAGCATGAAGCATTACTATATTCATATGATTGATTTAATGTTCAATAATATTACAAGAGAATAATGTTCAAACTTTATTATATATTTACAATTATGCAAAAGAAGAGTGCATGGAAAACACTTGGATTTTAAATATTTGAAGTAAACCATCTACAAATATCTATTGAAGTGTGCACTTATAATGCAAATATGGACACCATCAATAAAATATATTTGTATTAACCAAATATCTATGTAGGCATACATCAATATATGCCTATATAAGTATAAAATATATACAAAATAGCCATATAGGCTTACAAGAATACCATATAGGAATGCAATGTCAAGTATATGCAATAAAAAATGTCCAAAAATTCCATATAGGCATACAACAAAGGACCCTAGGGTATGTGCAGGATCCTCATAGAAAAAATAGGCCCTTAAGTGGCAAAACATCTAGAAAAATCAGAGTTAGGAAGCTTGATGTAAAAAAATGAATAAATTATCTATATTATTTCAAAAATATGTAATAATAGAATTTGTAGCAAATTGAATGTAGTTTCTAAACTACTAAGTTTTTTTTAAAATCTATTTGGTCAAAATTTGAAATTTTAATGCAGTAGTACTTAAATTTTAGGGAAAAAATAAGAAGTAGGTGTTTGTCTGACCACCCTAACCACAATAAAATGATAAATTTTTTTATAAGATTTTAGACATAAGTAGAAGACTCTTGTCTGGATGTGATGCATATTTTTTTGTAATTTAATTTTTTCTAAGTAAATAATTAATTATGAATTTTTTATTACAACTTTTAAAAAATATAAAAACTTGTATGTCTAACCACCTTAACTTGGTCAAAACTTCATAAAATTCAATTTTTCTTTTTTTAATCCTATAGTATGCGAAGCACAAAATGAGATGCATGTTTTGGATTCAAAAAATGTGATATCGTTTGAAAGCTATAGATATTTTTCAATCAGCCTATCAATCAGGACTTTAGTCATAATTCAAATAGAAAATGAATAATAATTATTTATTAAATTCAAAGTAAAGCATAATTTATATTGGTGGAAAGCTGAGAATATCCTTTGAAAACCCTTTTCATTTCATCAATTTTGGGTTAAAAAAAAGTTGTCAACCACATACCCTACAAATACCCATCATATCGCCACTTTTTGGCCCATCATGATCTTGCACATACCTCCTAATCAAAATCCATTTCCATCCAAGTGAAGGAAACAAATACGTAGTCTTTATTGGTCAAGTAGATGGTGATGCGTATGAAACTTGTTTACTTTGAATTTGAGGGCTACTCCTCCTATTTAGTTCTTGATCAAGCTTCAACTGTTACAATAACAAGTAAAAACATAAATATATAGAAATTACATTATAAAAAATGATATATTTCACAAAATAATCACTTACCGCTGCCAAATGATCTCTCTCCTCAAGTGGAAGATCCACATGTGCAAGATCTAGCATGCCAAATTCCTATAGAAACCATCCAAATAGAAATTAAACTACAAATCAATGATCATTTAATTTTTCAATAATAAACAACTATAACAATGCATATACTTTGAAATTTACTAATCTACCTTATAGCCATGTGAGAGCCATTGAGCTGTCTATTGTGGAAGATACACCACACTCCATTTCCCTATTAACATCGAGAGGTGTTTCTGCTTCCATCATCTAAAAATAAAATAACAAATTATTCAATGATGAAAACTAGAATAGCAATGGAGGTCATGGCTTATAATGTATGAGATAATCAAAAAAAAATTGAGTACTTATTGAACTATATATTTCTTACTATTATGCTTACTATTTTCCCTATCCATAGCTTGTTTGAAATCCCCTATTTTAGGATTTTATCCATAGTATCAAGGTAGTGAACTATTTGATAAAATGCTTCAGTAGACATGGATGAAAAATGTGGTAGCATAGAGAAGGCATTCCATCACCATGAGTCCACATTTATTTGAGAATTTTTTTCAAACATATCATTTCCTTCTCTATGCTATTATGTTGGGATGAAGTGAATGGTATATTGTGGTCTTGGTTATGAGATGGAGGGGGAAAATGACATGAAGAGGGAGGTGTGTTTTGATCACAAGGGGAAGAGGATCATTAGATAGGGTAGAAGGTGTAATTTGAGACCACATTTTGAGAGAGATCACACAATGGAGTGGAAGAGGTACTTTGATTTGGACACAAAAGGATGTCATTAGATGAAGTGGGGGAGAGGGGATTGTGAGAGGGGGATGAAGGGATATATTTCTCTTGAGATGGAAAGATATCATTAGATGGGATGGAAGGGATATATTGTTCTTGATTGGAAATGGAATCATGAGATGGGAGGGGATCATATGATGGAGAAGGGTTTCCTTGATCTTTATATGGAGGGGAATTTATGTTAGCATGCTTTGGATTAGGAGATGGACATAGTTCATTTGATATGGATGGTGTGATGAGGGAGGAAGGTTTTATAGACCCTTCAACTTGGATAGATGGATTGATAGGGGATTTATTTAAGACTTACGGTATTAGGATTTATCTTGATGTGGGGGTGATGAAGGTGGATGCATGATATGTGAAGATTGCACCACTTTGTTTTTGCATGAGGAAAACACCACCTTTGCAAATATTCCTTGGAGGAAGTTACTATGAGAGACATGGGATAAATTTGCTCGGTAATAGTGGGGTGATGTGGATTTTAAGGATGTGGGATATGAACAAGTGGAATCAGAGGTGCAAGCTTCCATGGATTGGTAAATTGAGGATGAGGATGAGGGCCTTGAAAATAATTTAGAGGGGAATTTTGACTAAAGGATTGGTTTTCATTGTCAAAGGAAGGGGAAGGATAAGCAAGAGGAGATGGATTGGGATTGGATGAAGGTATGGAGGATGGAAGCTTAGCATTGATGCCAAGGAGACATCTAAGCATGGAATCCTTATAATTATGGAAGTAGTAGATGAGGATAAAATTAGTGGTGGGGGATGGGTATGATATGGATGGGACTTGAGGGGAGCTTTGGATGGGGGATTGGTGGAAAATTGGAGCATTCTGTCTATTGAAAATTGATTCAAGGTGATCCATAATGCTCTCATTGTCATCATTGGGATTATATTTGGGTTGGTCAAAAGGCTATCCTCATCATTATCAATATGGTTGGGGTTGGTTGGAATGGATGAAGTTGGATTATAATTATTTTTATGTAAAATGTCGTCAGTAAGCAAAGTAAAACTTATACAAAACACTAATGAAACATTATATCAAGAAATTCAAACAATAATAAAATTGAAACAAACAATTCCCCAATGGTGTCTCATTGTCCTCTATCTCCAAGGATTATTTAAGTCATTTTTCTCTCAGATTGTTTGTGCACATGACTTTCCAAATGACAACCTAAAGAATGAGAGATGTTGGAAATGCAAGAAAGATTTCCTACACTACATAATTGCTAAACTAGTTGTGAATGATATGCAAAGATAATGATGATGCTATGATGCTACCAATGAAAATGATATGATTAAACTACTGTAATTAAGATGCTACTAATGAAAAGGCCATGATAAAACTACTTAATGCTAAAATGCTAATACTAGAATGACAATGCTAATGAAAATTTTGCAGGGTGTAATTATGTTCATCTCTCTATATATATGCTTTTGTTGTAAATGAGGGTCCATTTATAGATTTTCCAAGGCATGAACCTCGGTGGCAGAAATCAATGGTTTGGATTTGATTTGGAGAATGGATGGTTGAAGATGAAGAGGTTAGAAAGAAAAGGGGAAGTGTGTTCCCTTTAGAAGAACAAAATGCCAAGTGTGAAGAGGAATCAAATGGAGATGAAGGCCAAGTGTCCCAAATTTGTTAGAATTTGTTGAGGATAAATGCCAAATTCATGAGGTGGAAGGTGGGAAGAATTTAGTAGAAATGTGCTTAAATTCGAATTTAGAATTCAAATTTAATTAGAGAGTTAATTAAATAAAACAAACGAATTACATTTGTTCATTTAATTAAGACATGAAGAAAATGATTTAGAATAGAAATAATTAGAGAAAATGAACTATATAAATAAATTTTTCAATTTATTTATAAGTAGAAGAATTAAAGATTATTAATTAAATATCTAGTATTTAATTAATCGTCCAAACCAAATTTAAGTGTATACATTTTTCCCCTCTTTGAAGTGATATGTTTGCAACACATTGCTTCAAAGAAATTTTTTTTGATAGTGCTGATAAAAATGTTTGATACTCCCTAGATGCTAATTTTTGAGTGATGATGCATGCATGCCCCCTCGAGAGATAAATCGAGATTTTTCTTGAATTTTTAGGATATTTTTTTGAATTTTTTGAAATTTTGATGATTTTATGATTTTATGATGATTTTCAAATTTATAGTATTTTTTTATTATTTATCTCTCGATAAAGAAAAATGACCCTGCTAATTGATGAAATGATGCCCTTTGGAAAAAATAAATGATCCCACTTAAATACCCTCCATTTACCCCTTTAAATGGTAAAAAGGTGAAAAAGGAGCTCATTTGAATTTATTTGCAATTAGAGATTGAGCTGATTGAGTGATTTGAGAAAAATGGTGATCCCATACCACACCCACCGATTTGAGCGAGTTCGACGACACAACCGCCCTACAGTGTATGGACCTTCGGTACGTACCCCGAGAAACCTCATTTTGAAATTTTAATTTGTTTTTGACATGTTTTTCATGTTTTTTGAATCTATTGATTAGTATTCTAGCGCATTTAGACCTCGATCTAGCGCATTGGTGAATTTTTTTAGTGCATATGTTGATTTAGCACATTGAGGTTCTGATATAACACATTG
>VDFB02270651.1:229289447-229335679 GCA_007258455.2 Sequoia sempervirens | reverse complement strand
ACCAAGTTAAGGTGGTCAGACATACAATTTTTTATATTTTTTAAAAGTTGTAATAAAAAATTCATAACTAATTATTTACTTAGAAAAAAATTAAATTACAAAAAAATATGCATCACATCCAGACAAGAGTCTTCTACTTATGTCTAAAATCTTATAAAAAAATTTATCATTTTATCGTGGTTAGGGTGGCCAGACAAACACCTACTTCTTATTTTTTCCCTAAAATTTAAGTACTACTGCATTAAAATTTCAAATTTTGACCAAATAGATTTTAAAAAAAACTTAGTAGTTTAGAAACTACATTCAATTTGCTACAAATTCTATTATTACATATTTTTGAAATAATATAGATAATTTATTCATTTTTTTACATCAAGCTTCCTAACTCTGATTTTTCTAGATGTTTTGCCACTTAAGGGCCTATTTTTTCTATGAGGATCCTGCACATACCCTAGGGTCCTTTGTTGTATGCCTATATGGAATTTTTGGACATTTTTTATTGCATATACTTGACATTGCATTCCTATATGGTATTCTTGTAAGCCTATATGGCTATTTTGTATATATTTTATACTTATATAGGCATATATTGATGTATGCCTACATAGATATTTGGTTAATACAAATATATTTTATTGATGGTGTCCATATTTGCATTATAAGTGCACACTTCAATAGATATTTGTAGATGGTTTACTTCAAATATTTAAAATCCAAGTGTTTTCCATGCACTCTTCTTTTGCATAATTGTAAATATATAATAAAGTTTGAACATTATTCTCTTGTAATATTATTGAACATTAAATCAATCATATGAATATAGTAATGCTTCATGCTTCATGTGCTTCACAGATGAAATTCATGTGTATGCTTGATGCTTGATGTTTCATGTGTATGCATCATGATTTATGTCATTGAGGAAGACATCTACCATTCCACGTGTATGTTTCATGCTACCATTCGCTTGTATGCTTCATGCTTCATGTATCACATAGATAAAGAAAACATCATAAAACTACTAACAAAAAAAATGGAAAGTTATAATAACTAAGTCTCACAAAAAAAATTTCAAGGGATGAAATTCATATTAAAGATCATAAGGGAATTAGATTATTGGAGATTAAGAGACCACAATTCAACCTTCACAACAACAAACTTCATAGATATTCATCTTATTTCTAAACATGAATCCGAACCCAATAATTAGAAGAATGCAACTTTAAAAGTTAAAATTGCATGCTTACAATATTAATAAACAACTTCAAGAGACGTGCATGACAAAAAAAAACAACTAAAAGTTCAAGAATTGCCTTTTCTCCAAGCATATTTGAAAAGTTGCAAATAAATCAATTTAGGTTCTGACGAATAGTGATGATATGAATTTGTTTGTGACTTTTCAAAGGAAAAAAGTTGTGACCTTTTGAATAGGAAAGACTACAAAAATTTTATAACAAATGTTAGTGATCATTCCTAGCATATATGTGCCCACCTAGATGTTTTGGCTCTAACTATTTGGCCCCATGAAGAACAAAACATAAAGTGTCCTACCTTGCAACTTTATACTACATGCATCTAATAGTTTTGGGGCATCAGAAAAAATTTCACCACAAGAAAATGACTTTGAGCTATCAAAAACTAAGAGTTTATTGTAGAAGGGTGCTACATGATCTCATAGCCTTAGACAAAAATTTTCTAAGTGCCACAATTTTCGAGCAATCGCTTGTTGAAGTTTTATGCCCCTTTACACATTGGTCTCTTAAGAGACATCATCAATACAATGTATCTTAGACTGTTCCAGTATTTTTGGGTGAAAAATAGGACCTTTCCTAGCATAAATCCACCTATCTAGATGTTTTGGAATAGTTGGTTTAGTCGTACAATGAACATAATGAAATTTACACCACTTTGCAACTTTACACTACATGCAACTCACCCATTTTCCATCAACTGAAAACTCTTCACCGTGGGAAAATGACTTGGAGCTATCAAAAACTAAGAGAGGCTATTGTATAGGGGCCATACATGATCCCATAGCCTTAGGAAAAAATGTTTCTAAATGCCACAGTTTCTAAGAAATTGCTCGTCAAAGTTTGTTGCCCCTTTGCACTTTGGTCTCTTAAGAGACTTCACCCGTAAAATGTAGTCCAAGCTATTCCAACATGTTTGGGTGTGCAATAGGACCTTTCCTAGCATAAAACAACCCATCCAAATGTGTTGGAATAGTCAGTTCGGTCGTATGACAAATAAAATGAAAGTTACACCACTTTGAAACTTTACACTACATGCAAATGACCTATTTTCCATCAACTAAAAACTCTTCACCACAAGCAAACAACTTGGAGATATCAAAAATTGAGAGAGGTTATTATATATGGGACCTATGTGATCATGTAGCCTCATATGAAATGTTTCTAAGTGCCATGATTTTTGAGTAATCGCTTATCGAAGTTTGTTGGCCCTTTGCACTTTGGTCTCTTAAGAGACTTCATCGGTACAATGTAGCTCGTTCTATTTTAGAATTTTTGGATGCAAAGCAAGACCTTTCCTAGCATAAACCCACCCATCTATATGTGTTGGAACAGTCGTTTTGGTCGTATGATGAATAGAACAAAAGTTACACCACTTTGAAACTTTACATTACATTCAACTAACTCATTTTCCATCAACTGAAAACTCTTCTCAATGGGAAAATGACTTGGAGCTATGAAAAAAAGAGAGAGGTTATTATATATGGGCCATATGTGATCATGTAGCCTTAAAAAAAATGTTTCTAAGTGCCATGGTTTCCAAGTAATTGCTCGTTGAATTTTTCTGCCCCTTTGCACTTTGGTCTCTTGAGAGATTTCATCAATATAATGTAGCTCAAACTATTGCGGCATGTTTGGGTGTGAAATAAGACACTTCCTAGCATAAAACCACCCATATAGATGTTTTGGAAGAGTCGGTTCAGTTGTATGATGAACAAAATGAAATTTATACCACTTTGCAACTTTACTCTACATGTAACTAGCATGTTTTCCATCAACTAAAAACTCTTCACCACGGGAAAATGACTTGGAGCTATCAAAAACTGAGAGAGGTTATTGTAGAGGGGACTTACTTGATCTTGTAGCCTTATAAAGAATGTTTCTAAGTTCCATGGTTTCTGAGTAATTGCTTGTCAAAGTTTTTTTCCCCTTTGCACTTTGGTCTCTTAAGAGACTTCGCTAGTATAATTTAGCTCAGATTGTTCTGACATGTTTGGGTATGAAATAGGACCTTCCCTAGTATAAACCCACCCATATGAATGTGTTGGAATAGTTGGTTTGGTCGTATGACAAATAGAAAGAAATTTACACCGCTTTGCAACTTTACACTACATGCAAATGACTTGTTTTCCATCAACTAAAAACTCTTCACCACGAGAAAATGACTTGGATCTATCAAAAACTGAGAGAGGTTATTGTATAGGGGCCATACACGATCTCATAACCTTAAACAAAATGTTTCTAAGTACCACATTTTTTGAGTGATTGCGCGTCAAAGTTTTATGTCCATTTGCACTTTGGTCTCTTAAGAAACTTTGCCAATATAATGTAACTCAGACTATTCTGGCATGTTTGGGTGTGAAACAAGACCTTTCCTAACATAAAATAACCCATTCAGACTGGTTGGAAGAGTCGGTTTGGTCAGACAACGAATAGCATGAACACCACCTTGCAACTTTACACTGCATGCATTTGACCTATTTTCCATCAAATGAAAACTATCTTCAAAATGTTTCTAGAGTAGACTAACCTCCTTTTCATTGATGATAAAATATTCTTCTTATCTTTTAATTCCTTTTCTAAGTGGTTAATTTTAGTCTTTAGTTGTTTTTCTTCAATTTCAACACTTCCAACTATTACTTTTGTAGCTGCAATGTGACCATCCACACATTTTTCATCATCTCTATTGTTGTTACCCATTAACACCCCCTAGTATTCCTTTTCATGATATTCTAACTTCTTTTTCATATCTTTTACTTTAAGCTTTAGATTTACTTTGTCATCAGTGCTTCTTCCTTATCATCTATTTATAGTTGTATTTTCTCCATGGAAGTCTTAAGTTCAACAATCTTTGACTTCATTTGTTCAAATCCAACATGTAATTCATAATTAGAAGACCTTCGTATGCATGTACCCTAATGCACCAAAGGTTCTATTGCTAGTATGTTCTTGTTCCTTTAAATAAATCTGAACCTAGGGAATCTCTAAATAAAATTTAAGTTCTCCATGGAAGTCTTAAGTTCAAGAATCCTTGACTTCATTTGTTCAAATCCACCTATAGCATCATCTCTCACTTTCTTTGCCTACACAAATTCTTAAAAAATACAAAACCTCTCAAGGTTTTCCACTTCTCCATTGCCATTTTCCCATTCTAGATACTACATAGGAACCTTCCTTGAAACTTCTCGAGAGTAGGAAGAATCTCTTCGTTCCAAACATTATCTATCTCATTCACTTTGTTCTGCTTATTTTCAAGTGTTTTTAGAGTAGATTCCTTTTTCATTTCATATAGTCTAATACTTGCTACATACAGTTTTGCATTGTCATTTTCCCATTGCACATATTGTACACACACCTTCCTCAACTTCTCAAGAGAAAATTCCTTCTTTCATTTCATGCATTCTACTACTTGTACCTCTAGTTATGCATTGTCATTGGCCCATTGCCTAGTTATGAAGGGTGGTTAAGGATATTTGGATATGAGGTGTTGAGATATGAGGAGAAGGGATATATTGTTGAGGGATATGTGAAATTTACTCTCAATTGACCCATTTTAAGGTAAATAAGCCTAATCCTCACAAGAAATGTACAAGCAAGGTAAATAAGCCCAATGCTAACAAGAAAAGTTGGATTAAATGTACTTGTATCAGGTTAGTGTTGCAATGTAGATGATTCAAAGACATAATAAAAGATTAAGTGTTGTGAATCCAACATATATATTAAGCCTTGGTAGAGATCACACATACCTGGAGTCTAGCATATGTAACTTTACAAATCTTTTTGGAATTAAATTCAACCCAATGATGATTTTGGAATTCTTTATAGAACTTCCATGTAGCTTTAGCCTATGTGAAATTCACAAATGCATAACTCAAATTACATCTATTTCTACAAACCAAAATCAAGTTAATCTAGTTATTAGTTGAAAGATTTTAAAACTCAATAATTTAACTGTAATTATCAATAAAAAGTGATTATCTAATATTTTAACTTACTTGAAATCTATAGGCAAGTAAACAAAATCATTTTACAAGAGAGGCTCATCCCCCTCCATGATGTTCTGGATGCACTACATGTAGTGACTGTCCAAAAAATTTAGAATCATAACCAAAATGCTAACAAATAAAAACATGATAATTATCACCAACCATTAAGTTTTGAAATGAATTTTTCAAATTAGGTAAAGAGAAATTGCTAAAACATAATATTTCCACTTTCTAGCATTCCAGGTGATACAAAATGACATGATAAGACCAAGATAATGGGCACTTACTTGTATTTATTGGGAATAACCCTATAAAAGGTTTTGGGTTGAGATCGGCCTCACCTAGAGCTAGCGAAATGACAATTAGAGTTACCCCTATTACAGTTTTTTGCCATAGTGTGACTGTCATGGTACATGTGTTGATGCTTGTAGCTGAAATTTGTAGCTTTCCAATGATCGTAGATGAATCTTGTCACTTTTAAATTCTGCCCACTACAGGGAGGATCAAATACTAATGGAAAATAGTTATTTGTATTATAATCAAGCGTGACATACATGTATGAGAAGTTGCAACTCCCCTGGCATACATGTATGAGAAATGTGGAAGCATGGACAAGGCATGTGAAATGTTTGATAAAATCCATCAAAGAGATAGGTCAAGGATTGGAATGATTGCAAGATATGCATAAAATAGAAAAATGTATGGAAAATGTCATAGCATTGGCAAGGTAGTGAGCTTTTCAATGCGGTAGCAATGACAAGGTAGTGTGCTTTTCAATGTGGTAGCAATGACAAGGTAGTGATATGTTTGAAAAAATGCCTCAAAGAAATGGGGTCTCCTGGTGATGTACATCACCAAGAGACCCCATTTTTTTAGGCAATTTTTCAAACAGCTCACTACCTTGTTAGTGAGTTGTTTAAAAAAATGCCTCAAAGAAATGGGGTCTCTAGTGATGTACATCACCAAGAGACCCCATTTCTTTGACGTATTTTTTCAAACAAAACAATGTATTGTCTATGCTATCACATTGAAATAATCACTACATTTTCATTGCGGTAGCATAGACAAGGTAGTGATCTGTTTGAAAAAAATCCTCAAAAAAATGGGGTCTCCTACAAGAGACCCCATTTTTTTGAGGATTTTTTTCAAACAGATCACTACCTTGTCTATGCTACCGCAATGAAAATGTAGTGAGCTTGTCAATGTGATAATAACTAGACCCGTCATAGCTCACTACCTTGTCTATGCTACCACATTGACAAGCTCACTACATTTTCATTGCAGTAGCATAGACAAGGTAGTGATCTGTTTGAAAAAATTCCTCAAAAAAATGGGGTCTCCTACCCCATTTTAGGAGACCCCATTTTTTTGAGGAATTTTTTCAAATAGATCACTACCTTGTCTATGCTACTGCAATGAAAATGTAGTGAGCTTGTCAATGTGGTAGCATAGACAAGGTAGTGAGCTATGACGGGTCTAGTTATTATCTTATTTTTTGTTACTTTCATACATAATTTTAGACACTTTTAGATATACCTTCTAGACAATACTCCTATATTATACAATCTTTTCATACTTATTATGCAGATTTGAACCTAAATTATAATGATGGAAATATGGTTATGACATAATAGTATTGCATGGTTTATATGTGAGTATGTATGAAATGTGGATGAAATTTTGTGTTTTAATTATGTTAGTTTGTCTTGTGCACATGCTTTATGAATTAACCTTTTTGCATCCAAGGAGGAACTATAGCACGTAGCAGTTGAAATTTGAACGCACAACAAAAGGAAGACTGAGACAACAAAATAGGGGAGTTCCAGATTAAGCTGAATGTGATAATTATTGATTAAAGACACTTAATGGAGATTGCACATGCATCATTATAACAAGTTAATAAGTGTTGGAAAAGGACTCCTTTATTGATAGGATTTTGACAAATGTTTGTGTTTTTTACATGCAATTGTGTTTACAAAGTTTCAGTTCTATTAGGATTCTTCTTTCTTTTTAGTTATGGTTTGAACAATTCAATCTTAACTATACGCTCTGATATCTAGGAGTGGAAGTTAATGATTGTGGTTAGTTGTTGCTTAAAATAAGACTCCCTCAAGCTTGTATATAGCTAATGGTTGAGTCCTTAGTTGGTTTTTTAGTCTTTTCAACCTATCAATTATTTTCAATTTCAAGACATGATGGATATTCAAAATGATTTTCATTGAATACAACCCGTGAAGAAGATCTTATGTAAGCTTTCATGATATGCAATGAGTGAAGTAAATTTCACATGGATGCATAGAATTTGTTAGTTATATTTGGTTCCAGTTAAGTGAGAACAACCACTTGAGAAATCCCCTCAAGGTAACTATTCTTTACTTCATTTTCTAGTTGTTTATCTTTGTTTAAATAGTTGCTTTTGCTTATCATTACTTTATGAATTACATGCAAGTTAAACTAGAATCTCATACTTTGCTTATTGGTAGTAAATGTTCATGAACATGCATGTAACAGTTAACTAGTAGTACTCTGAAGGTTAAATTATTTGAGTTGTTAGTTTTGATTAGTTTTGACTTGATGCAGTGATCTCTTATTAGCAATAGTTTAGTTACAGTTTAAGTTGTAGGTACTTGTAGCCATTAGTTTTGATTTGTTTCTTTTGTTATGCAATTTTGTAATTTCCAGCAAGTAGAATAACTTGAATAGGATAACTTAGGTAGTTTTGTGTCTCTAAAGGCATATACAATGCTACACCATCACAAGATTACAAACCTTGGGTTGAAATTTTAATGTAGTCTTTACAATGTTGAGTGAACTATTCAATTAGATAAACCTCCGAATTATGTAGGTTATACCAAGTTTACAATATATTAGTTTAGATACTATAAGCTATTTGAAAAAATGCCTCAAAGAAACAAGATCTCTTGGTGTGAAAAAATTCCTCAAAGAAATGGGGTCTCTTGGTGATGTACATCACCAAGAAACCCCATTTCTTTGAGGCATTTTTTCAAACAACTCACTACCTTGTCTATGCTATTGTATTAACAAGCTAGTGAGCTCACTACCTTGTCAATTTGGTAGCAATGACAAGTACATCACCAGGAGACCCCATTTCTTTGAGGCATTTTTTTAAACTCACTACCTTGTCTATGCTACCACACTGAAAATGTAGTGAGCTTGTCAATGTGGCAGCATAGACAAGGTAGTGAGTTGTTTGAAAAAATGCCTCAAAGAAATGGGGTCTCACTAGGAGACCCCATTTCTCTGAGGCATTTTTTCAAATAGCTCACTACCTTATCTATGTTATTGCATTGACAATGTAGTGAGCTTTTCAATGTGGTAGATCACCAGGAGACCCCATTTCTTTGAGGTAGTTTTTCAAATAGCTCACTACCTTGTCTATGTTACTGCATTGACAATGTGGTGAGCTTGTCAATGCTCACTACCTTGTCTATGCTACTGCATTGACCAAAACATATAATCTACCCAATATTCATATGTAAACTTGGAACCAAAACATACGTAAACTTGAAATATAAAAATGAAAGGTCTAACTGTCAAATAATCTTGATGTGCATACTTATAAATTTTAATACAAATTAATGTGCTTACTTACAAATTAATCCAGTGAACCATCTGGGTCTACTCTACTCTTTATTGTGTCAAGTATTGCCTCATGGTTAGAATCACACACCTTCCACAGGGTCTTGTTCAAAGGTCTACCCCCATATTTGATCAAATGGACATTAGATGCCACGACAAGGTTCAAGTTATGAAAAATCTTTTGATGCGTGTCAAAGTCCTAAAACAACCAAACATTAACACTCTTATGCAGGTACCTTCTAAGCCATGTTCTAGTAACAACCACTAAACCTATAGGGTATTCAATGTTTTCTCCATCTGTAAATAGGTACCTTCTAAGCATTGACAAGGTAGTGAGCTATTTGAAAAAATTCCTCAAAAATATGGGGTCTCACAGTGATGTACATTACCATGAGACCCCATTTCTATGAGGTATTTTTTTCAAACAACTCACTACCTTGTGTATTAACAAGGTAGTGAGCTCACTACCTTGTCTATGCTACCACATTGACCTTGCACATTGACAAGGTAGTGAGATGTTTGAAAAAATGCCTCATAGAAATGGGGTCTCACAATGATGTACGTACATCACTGTGAGACCCCATTTCTATGGGGCATTTTTTCAAACAACTCACTACCTTGTCAAAAATACCTCATAGAAATGGGGTCTCACGATGATGTGCATCACCATGAGACCCAATTTCTATGAGGCATTTTTTCAAACAACTTACTACCACATTGACAAGGTAGTGAGTACATCACCGTGAGACCCCATTTCTTTGAGGCATTTTTTCAAATATCTCTCTACCTTGTCTACGCTACCACATTGACAAGGTACTGAACTTTTTGAAAAAATTCCTCAAAGAAATGTGGTTTCATGGTGATTTCCATCACCATGAGATCACATTTCTTTGAGGAATTGTTTTAAATATCTCATTGCCTTTTCTACACTTTTGCTTACTATTATGCTTTGATAGATTTTTTCCATGCATCCATAGTTTGATTGAAAGAACATGTTTTAGGCTTTTATCCATAGCAACAAGGAGACCTTATAATGAGGTAGGGCATCTATCAAAACATGAAAGGGGGGATTTTCATGAGTGTTATGGTTTTAATTTCCTTACTAGACACATGCGAAATGTGGATCCATAGAAAAGGTACATGAACTAATTGAAAAAATGCCTCAATGAGATATGTCCTCATGGACTGTATAATGATTTCAGGATATGCACAAAATGGAAAATGTATGGAAAATTTGGTAGCCTAGACAAGGGAATGAGTTTTTTGAAAAAATGCCTCAAAGAAATGTGGTCTCATGGTGATGGACATCACCATGAGACCACCATTTCTTTGAGGTGTTTTTTCAAACAACTCATTGCCTTGTCCAACATGTTTGATAAAATGCTTTGGTAGACATGTATGAAAAATGTGGTAGCATAGACAAGGTAGTGAGTTTTTTGAAAAAATTCCTCGAAGAAATGTGGTCTCATGGTGATGTCCATCAACATGAGACCACATTTCTTTGAAGAATTTTTTAAATAGCTCATTTCCTTATCTAAGATGTTTGATAAAATGCTTTGGTAAACATGTATGGAAAATGTGGTAGCATAGACAAGGTACTGAGATGTTTGAAAAAATTCCTCAAATAAATGTGCTCTCGTGGTGATGGACATCACCATGAGACCACATTTCTTTGAGGCATTTTTTCAAACAACTCACTATCTTGTCTATGCTTTTGCTTTCTATTATGGTTTAATAGATTTTTTCCATGCATCCATAGTTTGGTCAAAAGCACATGTTTAGGGTTTTAGCAATAGCAACAAGGGGACCTTGGAATGGGGTATGACATCTATCAAAACATAAAAGGTGGGGATTTTCATGAGTGTTATGGTTGCAATTGTCTTAGTAGACACATGAAAAATGCAGATGCATAGACAAGGAACATGAACTATTTGACAAATGCATCAATGAGATGTGTCCTTGTGGACTACAATGATTGCAAGATATGCATAAAATGGAAAACGTATGGAAAATTTGGTAGCATAGACAAGGGAATGAGTTGTTTGAAAAAATTCCTTAAAGAAATGTGGTATCATGGTGGACATCACCATGAGACCACATTTATTTGAGGCATTTTTTCAAACAACGCATTTCCTTGTCTAACATGTTTGATAAAATGCTTTGGTAGACATGTATGGAAAATGTGGTAGCGTAGACAAGGTAGTGAGTTTTTTTTTTTAAATTCCGCAAAGAAATGTGGTCTCATAGTGGTGTCCATCACCATGAGACCACATTTCTTTGAGGCATTTTTTCAAACAACTCATTTCCTTGTCTAACATGTTTGATAAAATGCTTTGGTAGACATGTATAGACAAGGCACACGAACTATTTGACAAAATTCCTCAATGAGATATGTTCTCGTGGACTACAATGATTGTAGGATATGCACAAAATGGATTTGTTAAAAATGCTTTATAAAATTTCAAGCAAATACAATTTCTAGGTGTAAAACCAAATTCCAAAGAATTTTCCAACATACCCCATGCCTATACCAAAATGGAAGCTTTGGAAAGGGGTATGCACATCCATAAAAAATGAATGAGAAATGATGTATTATATTACATAGTTATAACTACTCTTGTAAATGTCTATAAAAAATGTGGAAGCATACACAAGGTAGGTCAATTGTTTAAAAAAATGCCTCAAAGAGATGTGGTTTAAAATGTAATTGGAAAGTGTAAAAAATTGTGTAGTTTAAAATGTGTCAAGAGGGGCTAAGGTTATAATGAGAAAAAAAAAAATTGATGAACATGGAATATGCATAATAACAAAATAAAAGCATTGTATTAAGCATGTATGATAAGGAATGATAAAGAAACATAATAGAATTAATAAAAATGTAAAGAAAATGTGTAAAGACTTAACATACCTAAAAAATGGAGATTCAAATGGAGGAACTACCCAATTATATAGTCTTTTTTTCTTCTTGAATCAAACTCCTCAACAATTTGAGTTTTTCACAAGCTTGCTTCCTTTTCAACATTCAATTGTATATCACTCAAATAGAATTACTAACAACAGTATAAATAACCAATGTATAATGTTAAATTCCTACAATTCAATCACAATTAACATTTCAACACTACAAAAATTGAGACTTGAATTGACATATATATAATTCGATGTGAAAAAATTGTTATTTCCTCCTTCCTAAGTTGGAAAACCATAAAAAGGTGGTGTAAAGTTCATGCAAAGGTGGTAGAATATGAAAACTTTGCATGTTCACTTCTTAATAGCATCAAAAACCTCTTTTTTGTCAGAACACATGCATAACCAGTAGAATAACACAACATGTGGGCCTGGATCATGGGTGTGTTGATTTTTCTATTTTTAGAGCAAGCCAAGATGCACTTGCGTTATAACATGAGCATTTTTTGTCTTTCTATACAAAACGGATAATCTCAACTTCTTCAAAACATGCTTATGTTATGAAAATGTTGATTTTCTAAAGGTTTCCTCTCTCTCTCTCTCTCCTTAGCCATCCATCCCTCCTTAGCCATCTAGGTATCCCACTTAACCCTAAACCCTATCCTTAAACCCTAATCCCTCAACCCTCAACCCTATACCCTTAAACCCTTAATACCTAATGAGAGCCATTATCGTTCCATTTTATGCCATGTTTCAACCTATTTCATACATTTTTATATCCATTCTTATATTCCATTTTCCTATCACATCATACCATTTATGTTGCTTATGATTACAATACATAAGAGGTATTGAATATAGTTTTATGATAAAAATATGAAAATTACTTATTAATTTGTTTTTACTAATAAGCATTAGAAATTAAATTAGCCATAAAATCATTTTGGTCTCTTTTGGTTGCTCCTATAGGATAATTGCATATATATATTATGATTGGCATTGAAATTATGCTACCCACATGCACATTGGTCAACTGCCAACTATACATCACAAATTTCCTATCTACATCATTGATGTATTGATAATAGTCTTCTACAATTGTGAAATATGTGATTATTTCTTGTTATTCTATTGTCAACACACGAGCCACCTCAACTATCAAGAATTTCCTCCACATTACTGAACTTTGTAACAGTCTCCTATAGCTGCAAAAAATGGAGAATCCATGTGAATATTTCCATGACATTCTTGTTTCAAACAAAAAAAAATTAGTATATTGTTATAGCACCTTAAGAAAGAATGGCTATGGGCCATTTCATCCCTTCCTAAAACCGCATAGCAAATATCCACCATAAAACTCTAAATCGTAAGTATAATAATGGGTTTCAATTTTGAATGTAAAATGCTACATAAGCCATCATGTATTCAAGTAGAAAAGATGGATGGGTACGAAACAAATATCATTGGAGAAGAAATATTATTGTTTTGAGCTGATTTTGGAAATCTTGTGAGTGCACTTTTAGTCAGATGGTTGGGAGGAAGGGCGCCCACTCCTCAACCATTGAATGTATATACTTTTATTTTTTGTAAGTTGTGTGTATGATTCTAATCGTTCACATTTTGCATTATTTTGGATTTGTATTTCAGCTAGCATAACGTATGTCATTTGTATTTGTAAATAATTTTAATTGACTCTTATATATTGTTCCAAAGACTTCTGGACTTGATTGTGTGCAATTTTTTACATCAAATCCAATCCAGAAGTCTTTGGAACAATACAATATGGATTGTGGAAACTTGATATCATTAATTGACTCTTATATTTCAGTTTTTATTTGTTCGATGATTTGTGTTTGAATTTTTATTTCAGACTTTTCTATAATATTTGCATTGTTTTTGTCGCTTGAATAGAATAAATAGCTTGTCACTAGGAACTAACAATTCCTATTTCTAGAATTATTTTGATTTGTTGTAGGTTTATTTTCATAGGCCGCATTATAACCACTCATCTCACAACTCTCACCCCTTTGACATATAGCCAAAACACCTTTCACAAGTTTAAGATCCTCAGATTGACACTTAGACCAAGCTTAATGTAGTTTATTATTTTACCCTAGTGTTGGCCTATCAATACCTCAACCCTTAAATCCTAAACCCTAATCTCTCTCTCACTCCCTCTAGCTCACTCCCACACCCTCTCTCTCACTCCTCTCTCCCACTCTCTCTCTATCTCACTCCCTCTATCTCTCTCCCACTCCCTCTCTCTCCCACTCCCTCTATCTCTCGCCCACTCCCTCTCTCACTCCCTCTATCTCTCTCCCATCCCTCTATCTCCCACTCCCTCTCTCTCCCACTTCTTCTCTCTCCCTCTCTTAGGTCTATCTCTCTCTCTCTCTCACTCACTCCCTCCCTCTATCTCTCTCCCATCCCTCTATCTCTCACTCCCTTGTTGGAAGTTTGGAAGTTTGTCACTGATGATGTAGTTTGGAAACATTAGCATGAAGTGTACATACATGGGTTGATCCATTTTTTTCGTTGATTTCAACATTATCATGATCATCCTAGCTTAACAGGGAAGTATTTTTGGTGACCCTTGTATAGTACCAGTTGATCTGTAAAGCACAGTTTATCAAGAATTTAGCTAAGTGTTTTCTTTGTCAGTATTATGGTTTAGTGCATCAATTTTTTGGGTCCACAATTCACCACACATTGGTTTAATCATCTGCAATCATAACTACAATTTTGAATCTATCAAATGAAGCAACATTCAATTTTTTGTGACATTTTGTACAGTTTCCAAAAAGATATGAATAATAGTATGTGGCTCTATATATCACAGTTATTTTCTGAACATTATACTAGTGTAGGAGATTCTACACTTCTTTGTGAATAATTATGAACTATCTTGCAATTATGAAGATAAGCTAATGAATGTTAGTTGAATAAGAATTCAATGGGAGATTGATTTTTGAGGTAGCACGATTGATGAAATTGCATAAGCTCTTGAAGACTTTGTGTTTAGGTCTATTTTGGGTCGACCTAACACGGTTTATGTTTTGAGGAGAATAATTGAGCAACTCTATCTTATTTGAGATTTATATTTAGGTTCATTTTGACCTATCTTGATGTAAATTAAGTGTTGAATTTAGCCACAAAACGTGGATGAAATACTTTGAGGAAAACATACTTAGTTTTTGCGTGTTACTTCTAATTAGGCCGACCTAATTGAAGTTTCACCTAATGTGGGTATATATATGAGATCATTACTGAGTCTGTGAAGAAGTAGTGGTGAATGAGAAGAATAGTGCAAAAGGAAAATATGATATACGAATGTGGTAGAGCAGAGAAAATTTATGACATGTATGGTGAATCACCTACATGTGTATAATATAGTGATAAGCATACTGTGTGCAATCTTTTTGTACCTCTACGGAGTTGAAATTTGGCATATGAGAGATGTTATTGTATTAGTTCAAATAGGTAATGTTGTCAACCCTTCTTTGTACTTAATGAGTTGTGAGCTCTTTTCTAGACAATGTGTCCTTGTAGTGAGCCTTTGAAATATCTTATCTAGATATAATATATTGTGAGCTAACACTCATCGTGGTTTTTCCCTTTTTGCGTTTTCCACCTAAAATACTAGTGTTCATGTGTCATTAAATTTTGTAGTTGTATTAATTCTTTCACTCTTCATTGCAGTTATTTCTATTTAGTTAATTGGATGGGTTGTGTTTAACTGGTTTAGAGGAATAATGATTCACCCCTCTCTCTCAGCATTCCAGGTGTTCAACAATTGGTATCAAAGCTTTGTTCCCTAGAAGGAGATTGACCGCTTCAAGAAGATCTGGAGTTTGAACATATGGATGATAGGAAGTACCCTACTCCTCTGGAATTTTTTTTTGCAATTGAATATATAGAAGAAGACTGTATTTTGGGAAAAGATGAAGAACTCAAGACTGCACTTGAAGATCTTAACAAAATTGAAGATGAGAATGGGAATATGAAGGAAAATCTAAAGGAAGCAAATGAATGCATCAAGAAGTTGAGAGAGCAGATCAAGAAATTTAGAGAAAGACATAGAGAAGTTAATGAACAATTGAAGAAATAAAATGAAGACATCACCAGACTAAAAATATAAGTGGAAGAAAAGAAGAAAATTGAGGATTTTCTAAACTCAGATGATACAAAGCAAGACCAATGAATGCACTAGACTTGAACAAGAAGTGGTAAATCTAAGAGAAGATTTGGAGAAAGAAAGAATTCATGAGGATATATTTATGGAAAGTTCTACAATGCTTGACAAGTTAATTGTTGGACAGAAAGCATCTAAAGATAAAGGTGGTTTGGGACTTGAAAAAGGGAGAAAGCTCCAAACTAGAACATACATCTAGCACAAAGAATATCTATGAATATGGAAAGACTGGAGGCAAAAGGAACTATGGAAATTTCTGAAATTAGAGAACCAATATTGGAAGACTCCCTATTAGACAACCATATGCTCAAAGGTACCCATATTTTAATGTTTTTTTCTTTTCATGTCATAAATTTGGACATAAGGCTATAGAATGTAGAGGTAGAATGAATCAAAATGTTGGATCCTTTACTAGACAATGTTTTGTATGCAATAAATTTGGACATAAAGTTGTTGAGTGTAGAAATTAGATGATGAATCAATTTAATATTGCTAGATATTTCAATGGATACTATTATACATGTAATGTATTTGGAAATAAGGCTAACCAATGCAAAACAATATTAAATGGAGGTCTGATTGGACAGAGAAAAATTGTATGCTACAATTGCAAAAAACTTGGAAACACTTCAAGATTTTGCAAAAGAATGGAAGGCGGGATAATCCAAGACAGAGGAATGAGATTGTAAATAAGTTGATCCGAATGAAGTAAAGAAGGAAATAGAAAGAGTATGGGGAAGAAAAAAAGAAATGGAGGACATGGGAGAATTTGTACCTATCTTTGATGTAGATGTTTCCTTTAGTAACTAATCCAGAGCTATGACTTAGTGGGAACTTTATTGAAAATCATATAGCCCCCTTGTTGATAAGTTGTGTCATGGCTTGACACAAAGAGACAAGATGAAGAAGAATATTGTGGAGTTGTTGGTGAAAATTGTAGGAGAAAATATTTCAATACAAAATTTTGTGGAGCTTTTGAAAGTTGACTATGTATACAAGATTTCAAAGTTTACCAACTTTTAATCGGAAGCATTTATTGTAGAGATGATTCAAATCAAGGGATTGGGTGATCCCACAATACTAGTTTACAATTTCTGGGAGATTTTGATTTTTGCTAAAATCACATATTTTTAGAAAATATAATGATTTAAGCCTTGAAAAGTTCTATTTAAAGGATTCTAATTGAAGAGAGTTTGATCAAACCACCTTAGATCAAGCCCCTTGGATAGAACCCCACTAGTTTTAAACCATACCTATAACGGAGTCTCCTTTACACCTATCAAAATGCTGATAAAAAACTGCTTTTGATTTACCTTTTGGGGGATCAAATGAATTCATTTCAAATTTATTTTTTGCAAGTATGTAGTCCTTATTATAAGCTTCCCAAAAAGTATAATTTAAATAAATTTAATTTTATTATTATATTTATTTTTTTATTTCTTGTGAATGTAGGTTTTTCACTGAAAATCAGGATCTTTGTTTTGCACATGTGGAAAAATAGTAGATTATCAAAAAAAAATTGAAAAATATCAGTGCACTAGATATTGATGTCTCTAATCCAACAAAAATAAATAAATTGAATTTTGATACATACAAAAAAATTATGTTTTCTAGTAAATCATGTCTAAATTGTAACTGGTTTGACTTTAAAACTTAATTAAGAAAAAAATATTGAATGAAATACTATAAAACCAATTCCATGCACTAGATATCATAGTTACAAATCTAAATTTGAAAAAAATAGATTTTTATCCTTCATCGAAATTTTTTTATGTGTTAGCCAATAACACCCCTCTTTAAAAATGGTGTTTACTGTTAAAAACTAATTTTTGAAGGATATGGAAAAAGAAGTGCAATCTTATTCCAATTTTTTTTAAAAATATATATTTAGAATCTATAGAAAAAATGTCACAAATCACTATTTTGCATCATCTTCAAATTCCTCCCGGCTTAGCCACTATAGGTGCCCAAAAGTGAAGCTTTAGTTAAAAATAATCAATTCAATGTCCGGCTTGGCCAAAAATTGTAAACCAGTATTGTGGGATCACTCGATTAAAAATTTGCTTAAGAATACAAAGTCATTTCATTATACACATGTAAAGGAGAAGTAAAGTGAAGAATAAGTGGAGGAATTTGACACATCTCTTAGTAGTATATTTTCAAAACTGTAATTTTCATTTAGCAAGTTTAAGAGGTATTTTGTGTATTCCTAGTTTTTTTGAAGTTTTATTTAGCATTTTTAGATGTATTGGAAGGATTGAAGGTTATAAATGCATCAGATAAACCACAACCTAAATTGAAGAGGTGCTCTTGGAAAGTTCTATTAGAAGATCCGATGGTTGCATTTTCTTGCACTCCCTTTGAAGTTTTACCAACTGAGGATATTAATGCATACATTCATGGGAAAATAGAAGAAGTTTCCAATAACAAATTAAGTTTTCTATGGAAAAGTGAATTGGAAGGAGATGATAATACCCTAAATCCAGAATACAAAACTCTAAATGAAAGGAAATTGGATGTATGGAGAAAGTTCCCATGGTTTGAAGATAAAAAGAAGTGCATCGGAATGGTATTAAGAAGAATCCATGGAGAATCCATTTGGATTGATCAGAAAATATTCTATAACCAAGGAAGCTATTAGTGATATAACTATTTTGTGGTCTTTTGGATCAGTTCCAAGATGAAAATCCATCAAATTCAAGGACTTGATGGAGAAGACAGGTGACACACTTGAAGGAAAGGAATTCACTTTGAAGACAATTAGGAATCCAGCCATATAGTACATTGCAAGGCTTATTGGACACAAGATATGTCGACCTAATGATAACTATACAACTTCTACCACTACCATTCATATTGCACATAACATGATTGAATATGGTGTTGATTATGATCTATGTGAATTACTCCAACAACATTTATGAAGAACTTGAAGGAAATCAAAAAGGGTAAAAAGCATACATTCAAGTATGGTACTTTGATAATCTGTTTTCTCTTCTATTTCATGAACTACCAATAATTGGGAAAGTGGAGTGGACAAGGACAGAACCGGTTACACATCAGATGAGAAATCTCATGAGAAATGTTGGTGGTGTAGATGCTCAAGGAAATGCTCTTGTGGCATTCTTTGGAATTTTTTAGATGAAAATAAATGAAAGAATAAGAACACCTAAGAGTGTATTGGGAAGGTTCTCAAGAGACATTAATTTCTTTGTCTCTACTAATTTTTGCTTCATGGAAGCAATTGATCCCAAAACCTATTTGAATTTTTGAGTTGGATTATGAAGTAACCGAGGAAGGAGTTGTTCATCATGTAGAAGTGATTTTAAGAATCCCTAAAGACCTTAGTAGACCAAAATTAGAAGACAAGACTAGAAATGAAGCCTCTGGCAGTTCTAGGAGATCAGGAAAGAAAAGGAAGAGCTCTTTCATTTCCTTGAAATTAAAAAAGAGATTGCAATGAAATAATTCATAGAAGAAGGATGTATGCAAATGATGCTCAACATGGGCATGAAACCAAAATCAGAACCATAAGTGCACAAGGGATGGATGAGGTCATGCAAACTTTATAAGAGGTATCCCTCGAAACAAGCATCAATTCATCATTGTCTACTATAGAAAATTTTGGAAACTTGGTTGATTCATTGAAATCATATGTATTTGTTTTAAAAGTACAAGCTAAAAGTGGATTAGAAGCAAGGAATATAGAGAAGAATCTAAAGGATATCAAAAGGAAATGTGCAAATGCACATCGTAGAGCTATGAAGGAATTGAAGGATACTCAAATTTGTGAAGAGGAAGCACATAACTGACTATCATTTTGCTTGAATTGGCCAAAAAAAGCACAAAGGACAAAGGATAAGATGAACTCAATTGAAACTCAAATAGGTTGTGAAGCATATATTTATTATTTAGCAAGAGACATGAACAATAAGAAATGGATTAATATTATGCAGTTGCATGACAAATTATTTGCTTTACATAATCAGAGGGAAGAAACAATCAAATAATATATGATGTTAAGGGACTTGGTGAAGATAAAGCATACTCCTATATCCAGTGCCCTTGTTAGTGCTAATAAACTACCAAAAACAAACCTTAACCCCAATATTGTGGAAGGAGAAGAGACTCTAGTGGAACTTGAATTACAAAACTCTTGTGGAAGAAAAAAGACTTTGGGAAGAAGACAAATCCACTTGGTAGGATATTCTAAAGAATCTCAAAGGATCTACATCTTCAAGTTGATAAGCCCTACTTTTATGAGTTTTTTCATAAAAGATTTCTTTTTGGTAAAGTCAATATATATATATATATATATAAGGGAAGCATAATGAGCTTTTGCATGACCTTTTCCATTGATGTCAAAGGGGGAGAGATAGCGGAAAGATGATTGGAAAACCTTTTTAAGAGACAATATTATATATGTAATGGGGAGACAAGTTTTGGATCATGTTGTTGAAAATGTTTTTGATATGCATGTTGCCATCAATGACAAAGGGGGATATTGTTGAAAGTTTGGAAGTTTATCATTGATGATGTAGTTAGGAAACATGAGCATGAAGTGTAGTAATTAATGTCAACATTGTGATGATCATCCTAGCTTAATAGGGGATTATTTTTGGTGACCCTTATATAGTACTAGTTGATCCGAAAAGCATGATTTATTAGGAATTTGGCTAATTGTTTTCTTTGTCAATATTGTGGTTTAGTGTGTTATTTTTTGGGTCCACACTTCATTGCAAGTTGGTGTAATCTTATGCAATCATAAATACAATTTTGAATCCATTAGATGAATCAAAATTCAAGTTTTTGTGACATTTTGTACAGTTTCCAAAAAGATATGAATAACAGTATGTGGCTTTGTATATCATAGTTATTTTCTAAATAGTATACTAGAGTGGGAGATTTCAAACTTCTTTGTGAATAATTTTTGTTTTCTTGTGATGATGAAGATAATCTAATGAATATCATTTGAATAATAATTTTATGGGAGATTGAGTTTTGAGGTAGCATGATTGATGAAATTGTATAAGCTCTTGAAGACTTTGTGTTTAGGTATATTTTGGGCTGACCGAACATGGTTGATGTTTTGAGGAGAATAATTGAGCAACTCTATCTTATTTGAGATTTATATTTAGGTCCATGTTGACCTATCTTGATGTAAATTGAGTGTTGAATTTAGGTGTGAAGTGTGGATGAAACATGCTTTGAGGACGACATTCTTAGTTTTTGTGTGTTACTTCTAATTAAGCCAGCCTAATTGAAGTTTCACCTAGAACATGGGTATATATGTGAGATTATTACTAAGTCTTTGAAGAAGTAGTGGTGATGGGATAAGAAGAAAAGAGAGAGAGTAGTGAATGAGAAGAATATTGCAAGAAAGTGCGAAAAGAATATATGATATGTGAATGTGTTAGAGCATAGTGGATTTGTGACATGTATGGTGAATCACATATGTGTGTGATATAGTGATAAGTAGACTATGAAGATATTTTTTTACCTCAATGGAGTTAAAATTTGGCATATGATAGATGCTATTGTATCAGTTCAAATAGGCAGTGTTACCAACCCTTCTTTGTACTTACTCAGTGAGTTGTGAGCTCTTTTCTAGACAGTGCATCCTAGCAGTGAACCTTTGTAATATATTATATCCATATATAATATATTGTGAGCTAACCCTCACCATAGTTTTTCCCTTTTTTGGTTTCCCGCATAAAAATACTCGTGTTCATGTGTCATGCAATTCTTTAGTTGTATTCATGCTTTTACTCTTCATTGTAGTTATTTCTATTCAATTAATATGATGGGTTGTGTTTAATTATTTTAGAGGAATATTGATTTACCCCCCCTCTCAGTATTTCAAGTGTTCAACATCCCTCTCTCTCAAGTCTCTACCTCCCACCCTACCTAGATAAGTCCTTCTCACTCCAACCCCCTCTCTTCCACTCCCTCTCTCTCAAGTCTCTCCCTCCCACACCCTCTCCCTCTCTCAGGTCTCTCTCCAACCCCCTCTCTCCCACTCCCCCCTCTCTCTCTCCCTCTCTCTCAAGTCTCTCCCTCCCACCTCCTCTCCCTCTCTTTCAAGTCTCTCCCTCCCATCCCCCCACTCTCTCAATTCTCTCCCTAAGGAACCCTACCTACATAACTAGATAACTCTCTATCTTTATGCATTTCTCTCTCTCTCTTAGGTCTATCCCTCCCACCCCTCTCCCTCTCTCTCTCACACTCACTCACTCACTCCCTCTGTCTCTCTCCCACTCCCTCTCTCTCACTCCTCTCTCCCACTCCCTCCCTCCCCCTATCTCTCTCTCCCTCCCACCTGTCTCTCTCTCTCTCTCTCTCTCTCTCTCTCTCTCTCTCTCTCTCTCTCTCTCTCTCTCTCTAAGATAAATCCCTCTCCTCCAACCCCTTCTCTCCCACCCCTCCCTTCTCTCTTAGGTCTCCCTCCCACACCCTCTCTCTCACTCCTCTATCACTGCCACTCCATCCCTCTCACTCCCTCTCTTTCCTTATCTCTCAAGTCTCTTGCTCCCACCCCCCTCTCCCTCTCTCTCTCCCATGCCCCTCTCTCTCTATATCCCTCCCACCCTACCTAGATAAGTCCCTCTCACTCCAACCCCTTCTCTCCCACTCCCTCTCTCACGATTCTCTCCTTCCCACCCCCCCTCTCTCTCAATTCTCCCCTCCCACCCTACCTAGAAAACTCTCTCTCTCTTAAAATTCTCCCTCACTCTAAATACATACAAACATATAAGCAAACATACATACATACAGGCATACATACATACTTACATACATACAAGCATGCATACATACATATATACACGCATACATATAGCCATGCATACATACATACAAGCATGAATACATACATTCCATACAAGAATACATACATACATACAAATATATATACATGCATTTAATATACTAGCATTTACCACAAAGCAAGACATAATGCAGGTGCATTATAATGCACTCGTGTTATGTCTTGCTTAGGAAACTCTTGAGCACAAACAAAAAAAAATGTCAAAACCAGGAAATAATGTGAGCACATTATTTCTTGCTTACGGAATACCCAAGCCTTAGGCTTCATATTTACTTTGGATTACCAACCCAAAGGCTTGGAGTGCCTTCCCAACATCCAAAGATGCGTTTTTACATATTCTACAAGATTTCACATAATCACATTTGTTCTAACCATTAGGTTTGCATGTGTTTCAAGTTCGAACAAATCAAACACCTAGATAATGTTAGGCTCTCTCTTAGCTATTTACGATGTAATTTTTTTCACATTTGACAATATTAAGCCTTTCATGTTTAATTTATTTTGTTTGTGTTCGTTTTTGGCAAAAACCAGTGTTTGGTATTTTTTTCATTATAAATTAACTGTTCATTGAAATTTTAAATAAATTACATTTCTAGAAACTAGACTCCATTCTAAACATTTAGAAAAAAATGATTTTCAATTAGTTTTCAAAATTTATAGGGGTAACATGGCCAAAATTTTGTTTTTAAGGATGTGTCCACTTTGAAAATCAGTAAAAAAATCAAATATTCATTACAAAATTATCCAAAAAATTAGGCATAAAATACATGTTAGCTAATTTCTCACTGAAGCCTTTAAAAATACTAAAAAAAAAAAAAAAACCTTTTGAGGGAGATGTTATGTTTTTTTGAAAAAAAAAGCACCAATTTCTATGGCTCCCTCTTTTGAACCCCGTAATCTCTACCATTTAAAAAGTAATAATAGTTTAAAAAGTAGATTTGGAGCACCACAATCCTTGTTTTTGTTGCATCTAAATTTTTTGAGTTTAACTATCCTCAATTTCACATCCAAGGTTAGTATTTCTTGATTTCAGAGAAAAAGTGGCCACTTAAGACCCCTTTTTGGCCCCCCATCTTTTTACACTTACCGTAAGTAAAATTTGCAAGTTTTTGACTAATTTTAACAAGTTTGTGGTAAGAGATAAAAACACATATAAGATTGCAACTAACTCTAAAGTAGTAGTGTGATTGGTATTCATTGGTCTTCATAATAAAAACATGCCAAGAAATGCCAGCTATCTAGTAATAAAGGCGTGTCTCTCTAATGTGTGTCCAAGCAATAAAATATCTTAGGATTGTGCAAGCATGCTCCACTCTCAAGAGGGAATAGATAGGTCTCTAGTGGCACAAGGGATCGCCTTCCTCCTTTCCTTGAATGTTTTTACACCTCCAAATAAATTATATCTATCCTTAGGATGTTACATGGTGAGTAACTTCAGGCATGATATTATACCTTGCACCACAACTAGATTAATGATTGTCGGTCTTAGGTATCTAAAACCAAGGTTCATAGTGGTTTTGAGAATATTGAGCTCATATGATAGTTCTTGAGATGAGGGGGGTCTCCCCTCTTCTCCTCACCAAATAAGTCTTGACAGACTAAGGGTCTTGCAACTTGGCTTGAACAGCGTTGACCACACTTAGGGCTAAAACTTTTGTTATCCCTCTTTTATATACACCACCAATAAACATAGTTGAGGTCACCCTTGGGGTGATGAAATCCCTAAGAAGGCCTCCTTTTGTAAAATAAAAAGAAGATGCTAGTTTTTTTATTCTCAAGCTCGTACGAAGTGCAAGAGAAGATCATACTTTACTAATACTCCTTGGTTATACTTGAAAAAATGTGAAAAAAAAATGATTTTGATCTCCAAGCTCACACTAGGCACGAGGGGGGAGAATACACACTATATGTTCACCAAACATGGCATACAAGGTTCATTAAATAAGTCGAAATGAAGTGTACAAATAATTAATAAAGATAGCAATAAAACCCTATACCAAATTTATTAGTAGTCTATTTTACCCTATCTTCCCCCAACAATCACCAAGTTGCACAAAAATGATTAGTTCTAAAAGATCATGCAAAGGTTATCCAAAAATAAAACAAAATAAAATTTCACAAAATTAGAAGTGCCAAAATAACTATCAAATGTGTTGTTTTACTTGCCAAAAGCATTGTTTTACCTATCAAATGTGTTTTTTTACATATTCCTAAGCTAAAAACACCTGCAAATAGAGGAAAAAATCCTAAAAAATCAAATGTTACATTCTAGCATCAAATGTGCCACTATGCAATCACATGCGCCATTCTAGCATCAAATTCACAATTCTGGCATCAAATGTGTCATTCTAGTAAACTATGTTGGGATATGGTGTTGTACACCATTACATAAAAGGTTATATTATAATGTTGTAATTAAATCATTATTTAGTTGTGACGCACCTAGGAGGTGTGGTTATTCACACTAGGTAATTATTTGGGGACCACTTTATGTTGTATTGTAATATTGTACTATTACTTAATGTGTGAGAGACATGGGATAATGATTTAATATTGAAGAAATATTTAAAAAGTGAAAACTTAGTACCCAATATTAAATAAGGGATTAGTGGTTTTGTGTTCACATGGTTTTGTGGCACATGGTTTTATCTTACCACTTGGTTGTATTTGTGTGAGCTTGAGTCTATAAAAGAAAGAACATGTTTAGTGGTTAAGGTTGATTGGGTGAGTGGGTTGTCATTATTGAGTCTTTCTGAGGAGTGAATATGTGAAGCATGGCATGGGATGTGTGGATTCATGCTTGGACACATGAGGATGCATTGGAAAGGCTTAATGCTTCAAAGGTATTCATTGCAACTCTTGTATTACATTATCGTTGAATAATAAGATGGAGTATGGATGCTTTTGGAGGCTAGGTTTTCCCTCTTGAGGGTTTTCCCAAGGTATATCTTGTGTTATCTTGTAGCTTTTATATTTGATCTATGCATTATGGTTACTTTTATGCATTTTTATCTCTCATGGGGTTATGTAGAAAATGGATTAAGATCATGGGTATCATGCACTATTTCTTAACAACTAGTATCAAAGCTTTCATGGTTGATCTAGGAGGTGTGAGCTTCCATGTTTTTGGTTATAACCCTTGTTTGAGTAGATTTATGCAAATTTGAATCCATGGAAATACATGTTATATTTTAGGCATTACAAGATATGGAACACATGTTGTAGGTGTTTGTTTGTAAATTTGGGCTTTTGGGTTATCAAGATTTGTTGGGTTTATTGCAAATCTGAGGCATGCAAAATATGGGTCAAAAGGGTTTCTTGGATTGAGCTTTCATATAAGGGTTTTGTAGAGGAAATTTCATGGATGACCTCTTGAGACAAAATGGACCCCACCATTGGATCCAAGATGGCTAAGAAATAAAAAATGACATAAAATTTTCCCTATTTTGAAAAAGTTGAAAAAAATGCAAAAAAATTAGCCCCTAGACCCTCGATCGTATGGTCATAGAAGTTGAATCTGTAGAAAAATAAATATTTTAATTGATTCTTTGGAAAATTTAAATCCTACATTAAAAATATTTTTGAAAAAAATTGAAATAAAAAACCCGTGGAATAAAATTTCTATTGGAAAAATTTAAAAGAAAAAAATATTTTTGGGGGGGATGCTAACCCCCTGCCCTGACAAGCTGCCTGGTATTCCTAGAAATGACATACCCTACTATGTCTACTATCAATGGTATCAGAAAGGTACTGTTGCTGATGATCAACCCTTAAGCTGGCGATGACCCAGCCCTGACAAATTTTTATCTCGCCGAACTTTTAAAAGGTTTAAAACATTTAATCAAAATTAAAACTACTATCAAGTCTGAATGAAAAGAATGGATTTTTTTTTAATTGAAAATTAAATCAAATTTAAACATTGTTTGAAATTTTTCATTAGCGTTCCAACTAGGGAGCCGCCGTCATTGGCCACCAGCTTGAGTTTCCTATATAGCCAAATTGGCAGTTTTTTTCAAACTAACATAACTTTTGCACAAAGTGTCAAATTTGTGACTTCTTATACTCATTGGAAAGATACTTTTGATAAATACATAGTGTTATGGGTTTGGTTCCTTTATTTTTTCATTTTTATTAGTTTTTGGAGCTTGGAAGTCAGATGTTCTCTTGTACATGGTTTTGAGAATAAATTTTACATACAAAATTGGATTTTTTATTTCAAATAGGCATTGGAGAGAATGGATAGTGTATTACACATTAGATCAATCATATTTTCAATTTGTGGTGTAGGGAATGCATGGTACTTGTTTTATCACTTGTAGGTGTTTGAGATTTGGGGTGTGATTGCATGAGTGTGCACAGTTAAGAGGAAAAACCTTGAGGGATTACACATTTTTATATGATATTTATGATGGTACAACTGATTATCAATTTGGTGCTTCCTTGTACAAGTTTGCAGGTTTTTTTCAAAGTTATAATTTGATGGTGACAATTACACAAGTTGTCTTCAGTTTTGAGGACATGGTTTGACACAAGTGGAGACTTGGAGTCGTGTGTGGGTGATAGTTGAGTGCATGTATAGCATTGGATATGGTTATTGTGTCATGGATATGGAGGTACATTTGAGCATTGACACAAAGTGATCATGTATGTGGTTGTTTAGTGGTGTTATGGTTTGATGTTAGAAGGTTATTCTTATCTCCTTGATGCTTGTATGGTTCCTTGGCTATTGTTACTCATTTGTGGACATGTTTGACAAATCAAATATGTGGTTAATTTGGTGTTTGAGTTTTGATTTCTATAGGATTATCTTTTTTGATATCTCACTTTGCAAGTTACTAATGTGATAATGAGTTTTCATTCTTCATTGTTTGGTATCTACAAGTTATGTAGTTGTATGGATTGATCACCCATTAAGTTGCAATGGGATGACTCGGTGTGGACTATCTATATCCACGAGATTGTTTCAATGTTGATGCAAACTTTTTTAGTTGGCCTTGCTTATGGTCATTTGTGCATTGGTATGTTGCTTTAAGATGAGAGGATGGATGGTTAGAATAACTTATTAGTCAATTTTTGGGACTTGTAGCATGTGGTTTATCATGATGTCATGATAACTTGGTTATTTCATTGGTTACATATTTCAGTGGGAGCTTTTCATAGTGATGACTTGGCGGTGTAGGATTGGTTCCTGATTGTTTGATGGCGGTTGTATGTATCTTCTTGGCTTGGAGATCTTGGTTCTACTTGATATTGATTGGAATTTTAGTTGCATATGTGGACTTGGATGATCTTCATGGAGGAGATGATTGCCACAATGCCATGTGTAGCTTGGTATCACGATTTAGTGGGAGTTGTTGAAAGTGACATGGTTTCATCATTGGTGATGGTTATCTTCATGTGATTGGAGATATGGATTCTTTGTTTAGAGTGTGTTTATTATTATTGCGTGATATACTCTGAATTCTAGATTAGAGTTTGGCATGGTACATTTTCTCTTAATATCAGGATGTATGCATTGTTGCATGTGATCTCCTAGGAAGAGATGGTTAGATCGTGATGTAATGATAGGTTCTTGATTCTACGGTTGGAGCTTTGACATTGATCTTGGTGGTTCTATTTGTATTGAGTACATGATAATTTTATTGATTAATTCATGATGGTTATATGTTGCATTTGGAGTTTCAAATGTATTGATCAGTTACAAGTGCTCATGGATACTTGGAGATTTGGGTGAGGTTGGAGTTATCTTATGATTAGAGGCATGTGCTTGAGACAGTTACTCTTTGGAGGTTTCAACAAGGAGACTGAGGATCTTTCACTTGGATATGGATGTGAGTTTATGATGGACCTATAGAGGAGATTGTTCTCGAAGTGATTCACGATGTCTTGGTGATCCTAGAGGAGCATTTTCATTCCCCACTCTTGATCTACTCAGTGGTTGATCATCTAATAGGTATTTCCCATCCTATTTTTGATGTGTTTATGTTTCATTCTTTGATTTCTCATGGGAATGATTTTATTCATGGTGATTGATGTTGGAGAATCATTTGAGGATTGTTTAGCATGAGTTTATGATGCTTTATGTTTCATAGATATGGATCTTGAGCTATGGATAGTTAGTTCATGGAGTATTCATTTTGAAGGATGTTTAGCATGGTTATCTCCTTGTGTATTTGATTTTATGTTATCATTCATTGATGAGGAGTTTAAGAGATGTTTTATGGCTTGATCTCCTAATTTGGGAATGGATATTCTAAGTTTTATTTCCATAGTTGGAGAGGCTTACATCCATGTTGGTGTTATACATGATTCATATGTTGTGTTTGATCTAAGAGATTAAATGTTGTTTTGGGTGTTGTTGAAGCTTCTCCTTTGGGGTTGTTAGGAGATCATACTTGATACAGCATGGCACTTTGAGGTGATGGTAGAAGAAGATGCTATGGTTTACAGGTTTTCTCTCTTCATTCTTTGGTTCCTTCCTAGATGTTCATGCTCATATGATTTAGGAGGATGGTGTTGATAGGTTGTGAGAGATTATGCAACTTTTGGTGTTGCATGTGTGGATCATTATGTTGTTCTTGGTACTTCATTGTTGATTATATATCATACCTTGGTATAGTTTTAATTGGTAGACTTGATATGCTTTGACATTACCAATGCAGTGGGAGTTCCTAGATATGTATGTTCTTCATCGATAGGTTTGATACAATGAGCTTGATTGTGGTTTATGGGTTGCATATGTTGTAGGCATGAGTTTACTAATATTATTGATACCTAGGAGGTATGGATGGTTGGATGTATTAGCATGTATTTTGGATGCTATTTTGAATCATGTGGGTTTTTTTCTATGACAAAAACTTGTTTGAAACCTTTGTTATCACTTGGATTTGATGCTTGTGTTCTTGGATTGGTGCATCTTCACCTTGGCATGTTCCTTTTCTTCCATAGGTTTCATGTTAGAGGATGAGAGGAGTTATTGCTTTATATGGTGGTCACTTTGTTCTTATTTCAAGTATATTTAAGAGCATGTTGGAGATTCATCTAGTTTCATGTATGTCTATGATGATATTTCATTGATTGATCCCTTATGTAATGTATACTACAAGTGAGAGAATTTTGGGATATGGTGTTGTACACCATTGCATAAAATGTTATATTATAGTGTTGTAATTAAATCATTATTTAGTTGTGATGCACCTAGGAGGTGTGGTTAATCACACTAGGTAATTATTTGGGGACCACTTTATGTTGTATTGTAATGTATTATATTATTATTTAATGTGTGAGAGACATGGGATAATAATTTAATAATGGGGAAATATTTAAAAATTTAAACTTAGTACAAAATATTAAATAAGGGATTAGTGGTTTTGTGGCACATGGTTTTATCTTACCACTTGGTTGTATTTGTGTGAGCTTGAGTCTATAAAAGCAAGCACATGTTTAGTGGATAAGGTTGGATGGGTGAGTGGGCTGTCATTATTGAGTCATTTTGAGGAGTACATATGTGAAGCATTGTATGGGATGTGTGGATTCATGCTTGGACACATGATGATGCATTGGAAAGGCTTGATGTTTCAGAGGTATTCATTATAAGTCTTGTATTGCTTTATTGTTGAATAATGAGATGGAGTATGGATGCCTTTGGAGGCTGGGTTTTTTCTTCTTGAGGGTTTTCCTAGGGTATATCTTGTGTTATCTTAGGGCTTGTCTATTTGACCCATGCATTATGGTTACTTGTATGCATGTTTATCTCTCATGGGGTTATGTAGGAAATTGATTAAGATCATGGGTATTGTGCATTATTTCCTAACAAACTGGACTTGTAAATAAAGAAAAACACAAAATTACATGTCTTTGTAGGTATCAAATGCATCATTCTACTTATCAAAAGTGCCACTATGTTATCAAAAGCATTGTTTCTCTATCAAAAGCATTGTTTCTCTATCAAAAGCATCGTTTCTCTATCAAAAGCATCATTCTAGGATAAATTATGTTGTTCTAAACTTGTGACCTAAAAAATTCAAGAAAATCAAAGAAAAATTCAAATTAGGGATGTGGGTCCTACCGAGCGTGTCAAAATGTGTTCATAGGTCAAATAGGTGATCAATGAATTCAATGGAAAATAGAAAACAATAACAACAATCAAGAATCATTTCAAAGATCAAGAGGACCTAATCTCACTAAAGTGTGTGCACATCAAAATGAAATTCATAATAACATAAATGAAACTAATCTAATCTACTTTTACCTATGCTAAAAGCGCCTAACCTTACTTCATTGTAAATTATAAAATTATGCTATTATGATAATGCATGGATTGCTCACAAAACCTTAATATAACCTTTTTAAGAAAATTTGAGATGAAAAATGAGTATAGTTTGGTTACAAATTTGAGGAGATTGAATGATCAAATGATGGATGTTTTATAGCTTTCATGGATATCAGATCAATGGTGTGAGATGTGAGATGAGATAAATAGATGAGGATTGTTGAGAGATTAGGAGGAATGTGCATGAGCTTGCATGGATAGATGGAGAGAGTGAGAGTGAGGTGAGGTTGATTTTTAGTTAACTCACTAAATTTAGCTTTGGTCACTAAAATTAGGATTAGAAAAATAAAGATAGAATTTGGTCTAATTAGTAAATAAATAAAATAATAATTTTATTTATTTTTAGAGGAATGTGCAAACTAAAAAAATTAAAAATATATATTTAATTTTGGAGGAATAATTAGCTAATTAAATAATTAAAAATTATTTAATTATGTGGATGAGGAGGATGCTTGATTTTATTAAATAATTTAAAAATATTTAATTATGTGGATAGAGGACAATGCAAGGTTTAATTAAATAGTTAAAATTTATTTAATTATGAGGATAGAAGAATAATTGGAAATTAATTAAATAATTAAAAATTATTTAATTAAGATTTATGAGTGAAAATATGAAATAATTAAAAAATTATTTAATTAAAGTGGGAAATGGATTAGTTTGATCAAATAATTAAAAATCATTTAATTAATAGTGATGAAAGGGGTGATGAGTGATGATGATGGGAAATGATGAATTTAGAAGAATGTGTTAGACATTTTTAGGTGTCTACACTGCCAAAAAAATATAACTCCCTTTGTTCTTGCCAAATTTCATGGCCTTATAACAAAGGATCCCGATATTCCTATTTGAATTTGATGTCCTCTATAGAATTTATGATTACACCACAAATGCACACAAATTGAAATTATTTCCAATGAAACTAAAGGAATATACTCTAAGATGGTTTATGGGATTGGGAAGAAATGTACTAATTGACTGGATTATCATGAATGAGAATTTTTTAAAGAAGTTCAATGATTATTGCATAGAGTTAGATATGGGAGGATACAATAATTTTAGAATGACTTAAAAAGAGGATGATCCATTAGAAGATCGTGTAGAGAGATTCATGTTCTACCTCCAAAAATCCAAACAAAACTGACAAATTGGAGATTCCTTGAAATTAATTTTCTTATGAGGGGTTAATGAGGAATTTTTGGATTCCGTATAGTTAATAGGAGTAGGATAAATATCTCAAGCTCCATAGGAAGATGTTTTCCAACTCTATAAGAAGTATTCACATTCCAAAATGAAGAAGACACACAACTTATGAGCAATGACTACCAAAACAACTATGGGTGTTTGATGAATGGAGCTTAGTAACTCGCTAAAAGACATGAAGCAAGACATAATCAATAATATAGCAACCTGACTAGATAATTTTCATGCCAAAAAGAAATAAGAAGATGCAAAAGCATCTTTCGAAGAATATTGCTTCCATTGATGCCAAAAGAAAAGGGACTACAAGTACAAGCAGGTGGTGAGCATTAAAGATAAATATAAATGACCAAAGTTCAAGGTATTGGAGGACAAGGATAGCCAAGTATGGTACCCCTTAGAATCCATTATCTTATAATTCTCCTTTCTCAAATTATTTTACAAATAATTATTTATGGTACCTGGGTGGACACCTCCCTAATGAGTTTGGATATAATAATACTACTAATCACAACCCCAAAACTAGCATTGACAATCACCCCAATCCTCATGGTAACAACAACAATAGTGAGGAAACCAACATTGGTCTAATTCTAATGCAAACTACTTGCAGCAACTACAAGTATTGCCCCAACAACCAACTATTCTACCAAACCTTATTAATCCTGCTCCTAATCCAAAAATATTGACACAATTACTAGCCCAACCTACACCCAGTCCTAATAGTAAGTCTATTTAGCAGGCTTATTCTAATGACAATATATAGTATCCAACCTATGCAATTGAGATCAATAACATGCAACTTCACGTAGGGAAAACTCTACCCACTTCTATATTGCAATAAATCATAGAAATTCCCCCTAAGGAACCTCCCAACAATTCTAACCTACAACCAAACCATTGAAATTAGCATCTTGAGCAACATTAAATTATCTATAAAGAGTCCCCATTTCCAAAAAGATTGATTATCTACTCGAATTTGACTTTCTAGATCAATTAAAAAATATTTGCATAAAATTCCTTTGTTTCAAACTATAAAATATGGTCCAATCTATATTAAAACTATGATGGATTGGTATTGGAAGAAACTAGGTCATAAAATAAAAGATCCATAAACCATCCAAATAATTGGACAACTAGGAAAGGTAATTGTTCCCAAATACACATACCTTGGTAACCTAGTGGTAGATGTGTATATTAATGGCATCCTCATACACAACACCTTAATAGATTTAGTAGAAGTCATTAATGTTATCACTAAAGAAACCATGCAAAACCTCTAGTTGATAAACCTTTGACCAACCCCAATAGTAATATAGTTAGCAGATAGTTCAATTATCAAGCCTGAAGGATTTATAGAAGATCTTGTCATAGTGCTAAATTCTTGGGAATACCCTACATATTTCATGGTCTTGTAACCAAAATATATTTTGAGAGGTTATCCTCTTATATTGGGATGTCCATGGTTGGAAACAATCGATACTTTATAGGTTGTAGGTTAGATGAAATAATTGTATCCAATGGAAATGTAATAAAGAAACTTGTTTGTATCCTCCAACACAACCATTAAACAAAATGGATCAACTAGTTTGGCCTAATCTAGGGGATAATGATTTGAATTCACTACATAAACTCATGACAATTGAAAGGACTCCAATTCTTAATTTATACAATGAGGATATTGTCATTTCAAATATTATGCAGATTAACTTTGGGAGGGACCCGCAACAACACTCTTGTTTAGTATGTTTATCTTGCATGTTGCACAATATCCTTTCTCCAACAGACTCAAAAAAATACAATTCTAATACATGAATATTTCATGATTTTTTACCTCACAATTGTAGTCTTAACATATCTTTCTTGGATTATTTTTAATGATGTCAATAACTAACAAGTGGAAGTCGCATCATGCCAATTGATCAACACTAGTAATCAATTGACCACATATCAAGAGATTGAACTGGCCTCTATGTTGCAAGTGAATGCAATAGTATTTTCCTAGCGTTGGGAAAATGTATCTCAACCTTTCAATTATTTACTTTGTATTATTATAAATCTGGACCATTCATCATTAGGTCTCAGATCTAACAATCGATATTTTGTTAGTTTGACTTGGACTAGAAGGAAACCATATTTTATGAGGGCGTTATATTATGATTGTGTAGTGTGATGTATTCTAAGATTTTTATAGTGGTTGTGTTGCCTTTGGATCTTTGGCTGGTGATACTCTTGTGAGAAGCTTTCTCTACAAGTATATTGTAATCTTTGCAATTTTTGAATAATACATCGGTTGGATTTTGGAGTGTGGGGTTTTTCTCCTGAAAGGGTTTTCCCCATGTAAATCACTGTGTTGTGGTATGCATGATATTTATGTTTAATTTTTTCTAACTATTGAAAAGATCTGTAAAGTTTTTCATTATCCTCCTCTCAAGATTAGTGTAGGAAGTTGTTTTGCTACCTTAGCTTCCTTGCACCTAGGATTATCATGACATTCAAAAGGTATTGATCCCACACATTGAATCTATATTAAGGAAGGATGCAAACCTATTAGGAAACCACAACAAAGGATGAACCCTATTGTCCAAGACATTGTGAAAATTGAATTATAAAAGCTACTAGACACTACATTCATTTATCCTATATTAGATAGTCAGTGGATTTCACCTTTGGTGATAGTATCTTAAAAAGAGGGGGAATGACATTTATGTGTGGATTATAGGGAGCTAAAATCAATCACTACTTCCTCTACCCTTCATTGATTAGGTCTTAAATTCCTTAGGAATGAAGAAATACTTTTCCTTCCTAGATGGGATCAATGGTTATAACTGTTACCTGATTTTGGCTTCTAGCTAAAATCAGGTAACTTATCATTTATTCTTTTGTATTTTTATTCAAACATTAAAGGATACATCATGTTCTGCTAAGTTCATTAATATGCATAAAAGAAATTTTCAAAATAGATTGCATTTAGTCTAGTTTTGCAATTACATACACATAAGAGAGAGAACCAACATGTATTGCAAATGTAATCTTTATTGATAATCATAAGCATATAATTTCCCTCACAAGCCAAGGGACTAGCTATTCTAATGCTTATAAAGAAAATATTATACGCCTACAGATAACAAAAAATAAATTTGCATATAAAATGAAAAGGGACCCATCATTGCCTAGTGGAATGATGAATCCCGTTGGCTTGGTTATGAATCATCTCGACCCTTCTTGCTGTTTTGTTTCTGTTTGACGCTTTTCTCATTGCTCCTAGGTTTCCTGCATCTAAAAAAATAGTGTTGTTAGAGCAATGAAAGGTCCCTAATCAAAATATATGCAAAACATCCATAAACGTGTAATTTGATGTCTACAAGCATTAAAATAGCAGCATACCATAAGTGTCCATGAAAACAAGAAAGGAGTAATCAAACACACCTATGATATGCTTTGTTTATCTAATTAGTTTTTTTGTTGTGTATATTTAGGACAAGTCTTGTTACTATTCTAATTCAGCTAATTACAACATGTGGGGTAAAATGTGGCTCCCACGAGGGTAGAGCTCAACATGCTGCCCTTTGATGTTTTAAGAGGGATGATCAAATCAATGATAAACATGCTATTTATGCATTAAATCAATATGGAATCACACTAGTTGATCAAATTTCATTATCAAATTCAAAAGATGCAACACATAATGTGAGCTGTCAAGAAATCCATACTTCATCTTTTCATAATGCCATCATGTCAAAAGGAAGGTGTACTTTGTTGGATATGTCTTTCAATCTTCTTAAGTGGATCCAAGATCCATTTTATTAAAAGAAGTAAATGATTTTAGTGATGCATCAAGTTCAATTATGTATCTTTTAAAATAGAGGAGATATCAAGTCATGCCTAAAGCCATCATGAGTCATATGGGGCAGCAAGAAGGAAAAAATATAATCATACATTGTTGCATGAAAGACATTGTCCAACTCATCTCACCTCAGTCCTATTGGATAGCCACACATCACCTAGGATGGTGAACTTTCCGGTCACCAACATAAGTGACATATGTCTACCCACTAATATTAAAGTGAGGATATGGTGTTTGTTTGTTGTACAAGATCAAAAGGACTTAGATGTTGTGAAGACCAAGTAACAAACCTTTGGGGCAACAAGCAGTTGTTAGGGAAACCATGAAGATTGGGGCAATCCTAAAGGAAAAATGCATGCTACCTTTCATGCTATAGGACAAGAACAATCAAAGAAGCATTCAAGACAACAAGAATCAATGAACAATGACAATCTTGTGTGGCAAGAGCAA
Source organism: Sequoia sempervirens (assembly GCA_007258455.2). Classification (NCBI taxonomy): domain Eukaryota; kingdom Viridiplantae; phylum Streptophyta; class Pinopsida; order Cupressales; family Cupressaceae; genus Sequoia; species Sequoia sempervirens. The sequence continues at coordinate 229,299,092 of VDFB02270651.1, read as the reverse complement.
GATACAAAGTAAAGAAAAAGAACAATGATGTTAGGGTACAACAAGTCTCCATGGACTCAATGAGCTATGCACTGTTTGCATTGAACAAATAAATGATCATTCACTCAACAGAGGTATGAAATAGCCATTTGATGCTACAAGATAGCAAGGTCCAAAAGATAATGTATTTCAGCAATAAATGAACAAAATGGAAGCAAATCACTTCAATATCAATGCAATGTTGAGACTATAATGAAAAAAGTGAAGTAGCCATCTATATTTGATTTGTATAGGATCTAGACTAAATTGCAGAAATGAATGTTTAATTTTTACAATGATTATTCCAAGTTAATTAAATCAAAATTAACTTAAGGAAATAACAAAATGAAGGAATTAACAAACTGAGAGAAGGTGAGAGAAAAGAAGAGAAGTGAAAACAACGTTTGATTATAGAGTTCGTCACAAATGTGACTACGTCTCCGGGTCCGCTCCAATAGAGAGACCGATCCGATTAACTCCAAAAATCAATTACAAATGCACCACAACCATTCTTCAAGCACTTCGGCAGTGTAACGACGCTTTGACGTGCAAGAATGACTCAAAATAATCTCTACAAGACCTCTCTTTCGTCACCTCAGCATCAAGACTTCATCACCTGAAAAAAACTTAATCTCCACTCTCACCTCACACCCCTTTTATACAAAAAAATAACCCAATATGGTATAAAACCATATGATTTACAAAATATTCTCCAAATCCCCCTAAAAACAACTAAATCCCCCAATTTTACACAATATCCACCATTATTAAGATATTAGGATTATATTAATCCTTTCCAAGTATTTTGACCCTTCAATTTTTCTTATTTTCGGGCTTTGTGGTTTTGGAGGTTTTGATTTAATCTTTTAAAAGTTTATTGTTTTGTTTAAATTTTTAAATTAGGGAGTTTGTTTTTATTTTAGAGGCATTCGGTTTTCATTTACTTAACAAAATCAACCGATGCTAGTTATATTCCAAACCTGTCGGCTGGCTCGTTGGTTAGACGTATTTTTGGGGAACCCGTGGGTCCAGGTTCCACTCTCGGCCGTTGCATTTTTAAAACAAACTTCACACCAAACACATAACAAAAGTAAACGGCCGCTTCATATGGTCGAGCTCGCCATGCTTGGTGCAACGGATAGCCGGAAATTTCGCTGGTGAGTGGTCACGGGTTCGAGCTCGGCCAACATATTTTGTTCAAACAAACAAATTTGACCCACGCTGATGGAGGATGAAAGTGAGGCCACGTGGCACGCCGAGGAGCTGCCACGTGGTGGAGCCTAACTCACCCATCCCGATGATGTGGAAACTGACTTGGATGTCAACGTGTCTGCCACTGGATTATACTTTCTGCCAACTCATCATGCCACGTGTCCAAGCCCGATTCGCCTAAACTGCTGACTGGACTGCCACGTCTATGCTGACTGGATGTACGGATGACACGTGTCATCATCTGATTGGATCTGTACCGATGACTCACCGCCACATGTTTTGCCCAGATTCATTCATATGTATTCCGTACAGTACAGACTAACTGCTGACGTCAGCGCCCATACAGTCATCCTCCAAAGTCAACCTGAAACTTTGACTGCCAATTACTTGAGCATATGATGTCGGATTTTGACGAAAAGAGATGTGTTGGAAAGCTTGCGATGAGCTCTTCGCGATGATGCCAACTTTGACAACTTTTGACAATGTCATTTTTTCCGCTTCTTGGACGCCCCTGATCCTAGTTTGACCCAAGGTTTGACTGGCCATAACTTGCACAAACAGACTCCTTTTCGCTTCGTTCGAGTTGTGTTGGAATCAAGATGCCGAGATCTCTCTGATGGTGCAGATTCTGGAGAGAAATGAGACACTTCAATTTTCACTGAAATATCCCCCGGATCAATATTAGCTACAACCATGATGATATCAGGCACAATGAATGAAATGCATTTCAAGCAACAATGTCCTCCAATGGAGCAGCCCCTAAGCATGATCATCAAAAAATCTATGTAAAGAAAATGTGTTTCACAAGTGATGCCAACATTTGAACATTTGAAAGCATTGCTAACAATCAAGAGATGAAAAATAGTGCAAAAAAATGGAGCTCACATTCAAATGATCATCCATATACCTCAAGTAACCATACCGGAGGAAACAATGTTAAAATATGCTCAATTTGAGAAGAAAAAGGTATTGAACATGTTTTGTTTTGTATCTAGGATAAGCACCTTTCTTTCATATGTATTGTTTCTTTTCAAATAGTTAAGTGGGATATTGCCACAATGCTTTTATTTAAGAACAAAGAAAGCATGTTGAACATGCATTATCAATTGATCAGTCCCAAAGGATACAATCTCATGGTAATGAGATGGGGACATCAACTAATGGAAACAAGCAAGCTATGTTTTACAAGATTAATTGAAAAAATGAATATTTGAGACAACATGGAGGCCAGCTTAGTTTCAAGGTTACATATGTTGTGAGGGTCCTTTAAAACTATCAAAAGATACATTGAAACACAATGTAGCAATTTGGGGAGGCAGCCATATGACTAAAGAGTTTGAAGAAACCTATAAAAGAGTGACTATTCCTTCATCTTTGAATAATAAAAGACAATCAAAATGTGCAATGAAATAGCAATGAACATTGAGTGTAACACAATGTAGCAACAATAGTGCTTCAAATGAAAAAGTGCATGATCATGATTGAAGTACAGAAGTGGAGGTGAACATTTGAAAAACATTGAAAAAAGGACAACTAAACAGTCATATGTATCTTAAATGCCCTCTCATAGTCATATCATATTATAGATTCAATATTACATTGCAAAGAATTATCTATTTTAAATCTACAAACAAACAACAATTGCAATTTTAGAAGCTTGTTCCAGTGTAAACAACAATGAAGTTTGTTTCTAGAAGAATCAAATTCAAAATAAAGGAACAAGGGGCAGTCATCCAATGCATATGATGACATTTTTTTCTATGACTTTCATCAAGCCACAACCAACTGTGTTACAACCATGCTATGCATCTTAAATGCCAAGAAACCAAAGTGAGGGCAGTCTAGTAAGTATCATATTTGCAGTTATACTCTACAATCAAGCAATGTGTGTAAGTGCCTAGGAGACATATGAGCATTAAGTAACAGTCCTAAGGATAGATGACAATGGAAAAGTGCATGATGATCTTTCAAGTAATAAAAAGAATGCATAAATCAAAGAACAGAGCCTTCATCATTCTAAGGAATTACATAATGGGAAAGAGATGAATTTTCAAGGAGGTATACCTATACCATGCAATGGCATTAAATCTTGTAGCAAATTACTTTCTTCAGGGTTTTTTGTTTAAATATAGTGAATGCCAAAGAATTTGAAGTGATATTTATGTTTTGAAGGTTGTGGTTGGAAGAAATCATTTTCTTCATGAAGAAACCCACTTATGTTTTGTGTAAAAATTGTAAATATAGAGGTAAAGAATCTGGTTTTATTCACACATGACAAAACCCATCTAGGTTTGGGCTAAAAGTGCAATTATAGGGACATTAAAGGAGAATAATATTGAGTTTTTGTTTTCAGAAAAGAGCAAAAAAATATATAGAACCCATCTATCTCCTTATAGTTGTGGCCTAAAAAAGAGGATTTCTTCACAAAATCAAAGAACCCACTTGGGGTTTCTAGTGGAATGTAGAGTACAAATCATTTTTTCTTCTCACAGCAGAAAAAACCCATTTGGGTTTGTTTTTAAAAGTGCAAACACATAATTTTTGAAAGGAATAGATTGAAGTTTGTCTTTTAGAAAGGAGTAGAAGAAATGCAAAAGAAAACCAGTACCTCCTTCATGGCCGCGACTTGAAGGTATTTCTCTTCAAAATATGGTTCTTTTGTCAAAAGCCAAAAAACCCACCTGGGGTTTGTGGAAAAAATTGCAAATACAGAAGTATTTAAAAAGCTATCATGGAGATTTTTGAAGCAAAAAAAAAGGTATTTCAAAACCCTAGTCTATTCTCCATGGCCATAGCTAGAAGCATATTTTCTTCACAAAATCATGAAATACATTGGGGTTTTTTTGTTGGAATTGTGTGCCTCAATCACAGGATGAAACCTCTTGAGCAAAATTTCGGTGAGACTTGTTGATGTGTCTAGCCAATCTGCTTGTTGATCTTGAACTATTGTTGTGACTAGAATGTCTCTTGGAAATCATATAAAACCTTTGGCGTAACCTGTCAGTGGAATGATGTTCGGTGATGGTAGAAAGTCTAGTCGATGCAGTATGGGTATGACTTGCTTCTATTGGATGTGCCCCTAGATGGGATCTCTTGCCACGGTTGGTCTAAAGGTTATCGGGAGACTTGGTGACAAAAAATCATGGGGAGAGAGACTTGAAACTTTGGGTGACTCATCTCAAAAATAGATGTCTCGTTGAATGGTTATACACTTGGAGTCATCATAGTAACATGAAGACTTGGTAAGAACTCTTGGAATGGATGATTGTCTCGCCGATAGTATGATATGTTGTCGGCATGACTCCTGGCGAAGGATAGACTCGAGGGAATTAGGAACCTATTAGAGAGGGTAGAATGTGAACCATTTTTGCAACCGTTTCTGCGTGGAAGAAAAACTATTTGTGAGGAAAATTCTATGCAAGGAAATGAAAACAACTATGTTTTGGTGAATTGGACATTTGGAAATGGAGAGCGATAGAGTGAAGGGTGAGAGGCTGGCTGAAGGCCGAGGCCATGAGGCCGAAGTAGAGAAAATGAGAGGTAGGGTTATGCTGCTGGAATCTCTCCTGATCATGGATCGTGGTTGATCTCTCTCATGTTGATCTGCACTGTATATTGTGTAAGGGTATTGTAACAATGCGAAGATTGTATGGTCTAATGGATTGATCAGGAAATGTAAAGGGGAGAGTTTGCTACTAGGTTGTATCTGGAATGAACAAGATGTAATCTCTAAAAAGGCTATGAGCCTAAATTGTATTGTAACTTTTTGTTGCTTGAATAATACAATGGCTCAAACTTTGGAGGGTGGGGTTTTTTACCCGAAAAGATTTTCCCCATGTAAATCTTTGTGTTCTAATTTTTGTCTTATCTTTCATCTGTTTTTTATTTTGAATATGTTATTGCTTGCTATTGAATTTACATGTGCTTCTCTCAGAAGGATTAATGTGGGAAATGAATTGTGCCTATTTTTGTTTTAGGACATAGTTGTACGTGTCTTTGAGGCAATCTAATCGAAACTAAAGTTACCAAAGGAACTACTGTTCTTGGAGGTATGGGGTCGACTGGAGCTTTCCTAAGCTGTGTTGCTCATTTTCTGTGTTTATACAAGCTTTTGTCAATAAAAAAGGGCCTCCATTCGAGCTTCAGAAGAAACTGCATTGCAGCTGTGAGCAAAATGAAATTCACAGAAGAGATAAAGAAAAAAAAATTGATCAAAAAATATTACATGGTCGAGACTACTTAGCTTATAAAATGGCTTTTAAAGGATGAAAATACAAATTTTGTACACAAAACAACAATTACCTTAGTCTTCCAATGAAGAAATCACAAATTTCATCAAGAAATTGACCAACTAACTAGTCAAAAAACTATTTTCCTGTGCACTTCAAGAAACCCCATGGTGGCAAAATGTTGACTCCATAACCTTTGATGCAAAATGAGTGAATGTTTTTCCTTTTCACATCTTTTTTTAGGGTTAGAAACCCTATGGTGGTTGGCCAATGAGGTACTTTTTTCCTTTTTAAAAAAATTGCAACACATTTTAATGTGTTATGTGGGATGAATGGTGAGGTTTATGACTTAGGCATTTTTGCCTTGGATTCATTTGAATACCATGTGCCTTGCTTTGAAATATGCTAAGTCCTCCAAAGTTTGAAACATGTAATTCCTTGAGGACTTTAAAACATGCCCTTCCAAGGATATTGGAGTCCCTTATTCTCGCATAGGCCGAATTGTGGGCCCTTTTGTTTGTCTTTGAAAATCAGGATTTGTTGACCAATGACAGCCATGTCACTTTTGGCTTTGAAATGCAGAAGTGGAGGTGAGTCAAATTTCATCAAATGTCTTGAAGGAGTTTTAACTTTTGCTTGAATGCTTTTACAAGCATTTAGAATATATTATTTACTTTTCATTTTATCAATTATGAGGCATTGTTTAAGTGATTTGTAAATCACTTTTATGATATTTATTTAATGCAAATGTAATGTAATTCAAAGAGGCGGTGGGGCATTTTTGAATTATGAAAAGCCACCAAAGGTATGGGTCAAATGGGTTGAACACATGTGTGGGAAACATGACGACTGGCAGACATGAGAGATGTGTGAGAGGTTGTTTTAATTGATTTTGGAGGAAAGGGGGCTGTTTGGAGGCATTTTTGTCACATTTTTAGTGTGACTATTGACTTGGCTTGAATTTGATTCATGTGGAGGATAGTTTGGAGTGTTTCTAGAAGGTTCTTTTTGGCCTTTTTTGCTGCATCCGACCAAAACCTTCTAGATGGACTTGTGTGAGGGATTTGCTTGATTTTTTCTTAAGTAACTTCAATCTTTGTTATTGAAGTTAGTTCTTTCTTTATAGTAGAGTGATAGCTTGGATTTGGAGTTATCTTTTCATCAAGAGCAGTATTGTAACTCAGATGGACTTGTAATGATAGTTGAGTACTTTTAATCAATGAAATTGAACATTTACCTTCTCATTTCATGTTTTATTGTATGATGTTAGTGATTGATCATATTATTTTTGAAATTTACCTTTCCATGTAGTCTTGTCTCGTGGTTAAGCACCTATTTAGCAGAAAATGCATTGCTATAGGTTATAAGTTGTGTTAGTTAATGCAAGTGTTGTTAGTTGTGAAATTTTATTTTCCTTCTAAGAGTCTTGCTAAAAAAAACCTTCTTATAAATTACTTATGTGAAAATGCATGTGAAAATGAGTTGTGTGAACTAGGATTTGTCACTTTTTTTAATGTGTATAGGTTGTTTGTAGGTCTTAGATTTTTTTTGGTGTATCACCCTTAGTAGTTTTAGTTAATATTCATTTTCATGCATCTTTTACCCTTTTCCTCATAAATCATTAGTTTAGGTGACATCCAAAGGGGAACCAACCCATAATCTAGAGGTCTGCTTTCACAATAGGATACCCACAACCTAAAAGTAGTCCCATGTTGGTCCAAATTTGCTGAGTTATTTCACAACTTAGCATAGGAGTGAAATTTTTTTCAACTAACAATAACTAGATTAGAATAGCACCAAAGGATCGAGACAAAACAACCTTCACATGTCCACGTGGCACTTATGCTTACTCAGTCATTTCATTTGGGCTTTCTAATACCCCTACTATATTTCAACTTGTATTAATAATTTTCACTAACCTAGCCTATGACTGTATGGAAGTGTATATGAATGATTTTACCACATATGGATACACTTATGAGGAAGCATTAGATATTTTTTGAGAAGGTACTCCAAATGTACAAAGATCAAAATTTATCCCTCAATAATGAGAAGTATTATATGGTAATGGAAGAAGGGGTAGTCCTAGGACATAATTTTTCACAAGGCATTTGAGTGGACCCCAGTAAAGTTGAAGTAATAGGATTCCTATCAATTTCATAGAAGAAAAAAGATGTATGAAGATTCCTAGGCCATGTTGGGTACTATAGGAGGTTCATTAAGGACTTCAATAAGATAGTATCCCCTTTATTTATCCTTATTTCCAAAGAATCTAAATTTGAGTGGAAAACAACCTACTAAGATGCTTTTAAAACTTAAAAATTATTTAATCCAATCTCTTATGTTAAGAGGACCTAATTGAAATATACCTTTCCATATTCATAGTGATGCCTCTAAATTTACAATAGGAGGAGCTCTAGGAAAAAAGAAGGAAAACTAGAATATGCAATCTATTGTATCGGTAAGAATATTCAGGTAGCTAAATTAAACTACATTATCACTAAGAAAGAACTATTGGTTGTAGTCTATGCTATCAACAAGTTTAGTCATTAAATTATAGGCTACCCAAATTTTTTGCATACTAATCATGCAACCATTAAGTATCTAATGAACAAATCAATTGTCAATGATAGACTAGTTCAATGGTTGTTGTTGTTGAAAGAATTTGATATCGCAATAGTGGATAAGTTTGATAAATCCAATGTAGTATCTAATTTTCTCTCTAGATTGACTACTCTTGTAGTTGATTCCATTATTGATGATTCTTTGCTTGATGAACACTTGTTTGCATTAACTGTGCAAACCCCTTGGTATACTGACATTGTCAATTATCTAGTCACAATCAAAACACCTCCCCACCTATCACCAAGAGAAAGAAGTCATTTAGTGGAGATGAGCCTTCCATTATCATGGATAGCTAGGTACCTTTTCTTATTGGGCTAGCATATGTGATGTGCATGTGCATTAGCGAAGATGAAGTGTATGATATTCTACATGCCTACCATGATGAGCCAAATGGAGGACATTTTGTTGCTAAGTGAACTACTTTTTGAAGATATTGAATACTAACTATTACTGACCTACTCTACAAAAATATGCAATCGAGTCATTAGATGATGTGATAGATGTCAGGGGATGGTTCATACCACATACATTGATGATAAGCCCCTATAGCCACAACTAGTCATCTTGCCCTTTGATAAGTGGGTATTACTTTTATAGGGCCCATTGATCTTCCTTCCAATAAGAAGGAATACATATTGGTTTGCACTAATTATCTAACCAAGTGGGTGGAAGTTCGTGCTATGAAACATGATCAGGACAACAAGGTTGATGTATTCTTATATGAGAAAAAAATTACTAGATATGGAGTACCCAAGGAAATTGTTATAGACCAAGGACCCTAGATTACATTAATTTTGATTCAAGCATTGGTTAATAGCTATAACATTAGGCATAAGAAGTATACTCCTTACCATCCAAAATCTAATGGTCAGGTAGAAGTTACAAATAGAGGCAATGTTGACTAAGACAATTTCCTTGTACTACAAGGATTGGGTAGCTCATCTTCTTGAAGAGGTTTGGGCATACAAACAACTTGGAAAAATACAACAATATTTACATCATATGAGATGGTTTATGGAATGAAACTTGTTCTTCCAATTGAGTTTGAACACAAGAAATTAAGGACAACACTTTGATTAGGTATGGAGTTATTAGAAGCATAAAAAGAAAGGATAATGTAACCAAATGCTCTTGATGAAATAAGAAGAGAGACCCTTCATTATACCAAGATAGTTTAGAAGTAATGAATTAAGTGGCATAACCATTTCATCAAGATAAAAATATTTCAAAAAGGTGATTGGGCTCTCCTATATGACTCAAGGTACAAGGATCATAAAGGTAAATTGAAAACAAGATGGTTGACACCCTATGATATTGATGAACTTATCTGAATGGTGCAGTTCGCTTATCAACCATTGACCTAGTCAGATTTTCTTTGTTGGTCAATGGCCATCACCTAAAATTATTCCAAAATCTATTAGATAAAGAAAATTTTATGGAATAATTTACATCAATAGCTCCAATTGAGGAACATATAACATCTGAGAAAGAACTTAATTGCTCATACCCTGATGCCTCATAGGTATGATTTCTTACCTTATGCCTTACATAATAATAAATT